>VXBZ01005238.1:285627-319118 GCA_013399135.1 Heliornis fulica | reverse complement strand
TTTAAGGCCCTGTAGCTGTTCAGGGGTGAAGCTCCAGACCATGAGGGATGATCAAGTCTCTAAATACCTGCCTATGCCCCCCGCCTGCCACACCCTGACCATCCAGCCCCAGAAAAGATCTCTGGGTGACATTCTTAAAATAAACAAGACTGGAGAGACACTCAGCAGTAATAGGAGTTTACTGGCCTTAACATCTCAGGGGTAATTGAAAATTCTCAAAAGCTGTTGTAAACAAGCCTGAGGGGAAAAGGGAAAGAGAGAACACCACTGCACTACATCCCCACCCCATCTTCCCCATCAATTTAGTACAATTTCTAAACAATACTGAGAGATGTTTTCCTAGATAAGGGAACTGCAGAAGTGCCACACACAAATACCAGTTTAAGCTCATGAACATTGATGTTACCTTATCATAAATTGTTAACACACAGTACAACAGAATGAGGATCTGGACCCCAGCTTGTTTCATCTGAAATAGCATAGGTCTCAGAGATGTTAATTTCCCTATGTGTTTATTGATGGCAGGCAGATGGAAAATACATAGGTTATGCTTAAGTCTTATTAAGCAGCAAAGTCTCCATGAAGGAAAAAGACATGTGAGTACCATGACTGTGAGATTTTCAGGCAGAGCTCACAATTTGTTAGATATGAAACAGTCCAACCACACAACATAAATTCTTTGGAAAGAAGGCTTCATTAGCTCTTCTGTTCCTGTTGTTATTAATGTAGCAAAGCTGAAAGGCAAAGTCTGCAGTTTCACCTTCCTAGAGTAAATGAACCAGACCCCAGGAACAGAGAAATGTATGAGAGAAAATGAAAAGTAGTAAGGGAAAGAAAAAAAAAGAAGTTTGTTGGAACTGAGAAGCTTTGCCCAAATACCTTGGAGCAGAAGGTTTAATTATCCATGATTCTCTCAAAAACAATCGAGAATTATGTCAGGTGATACCAATCTAAAGTAGATTTCTGATCCCTTTTTCTCCCCACACCAAGCACTCCACGGCATTTACAAAGAGAAGTAGTTGTTTGAGGGGAGAAGAAGGAAAGATGTCATCCACATAAATTGCACTTGGGTAGTGAGCCTTGGCTCAGTCCACCCACTGTCACCCAAAATGAACTTGGCAGTAGAGACAGCGATTAGTCATGCATCTCATGTAGCTTTCATTTGCTAAATCTAGCCAACTGGTGAGCAAGTGCAAGTCAAACCAGTTTTGTGCTCCATCTGTCAGGCCATTCGTCTTCTGTATGGTTTTGTCACATATCAATGAATATTTCAAAATACAACACACTTGAAAGGCATTGTTTTCCATTTTCAGTTTTTAAAGAAAGTGACTGTACTGAAAGACTACATCAGCAAGCTTTGTCTAGAGATTAGTGTTGTCTTGTACATAAGTTCCAACAAAAATTTCCTGACTACCTTTCGTATTTATTTCAGTCTTTTCAGCCATGTGGACTTAGGGTTTACAGCACCTAAATTAATCTTTTGAGACTAGAAAATCTGCAATACTCTTACAGGAGATACCCTTTGTTCTTCTGGCTTTAGTAAAGGTTTACACATTCATGAGCTAAGGTGCTCTGTGTGGTCAATGAATAGAAATCGCTATGGATGAACAAAAAAATGTATTAAAACCCTGGCTACTAAGGTCCTCTGATGCCCTTCAACACAGTCGTGCAATTTGGGAAATAGTTACAGTTCATTCATTACCAGTGTCAAAGAAACTTCCCTTTTTAGAAGTAGTTGCTACCTATATAGCATCGTGCAATTAATTGAGATGCTATGAGATCATTGTCCTTCACTAGGAGCTGAAGGACACCCTAATAACAAGTTCATAATGTTCTTCACTGTGTTGGTCTTAGACCACACATAAATGTACCACTAAAGTACAAAAGCAAAAAAATCTTTGTATTTTCCAGCTTTCCCATGCCATCCAGTACATCCCACTGCCAATCTTAAAGACTTGCTTGGGTTTAGATGCTCACAGATCCATTTGGAAGCTGCCAAATACACGTCCTGGGGACACCATAGTCAAGCAGGAGGGAATGGCAATAGTCCAGAGATGTGGATACCTGGCATAAGTTTTCAAGTTTGCAATATTGACTGGGTTTGTAATGGTCCTCCTTCTGTCCAGGCCAGAGCTGACTTTCCCAAGCAGCCAGCACAGGTGAGCTGAGTTACCCCACGCTGTTTCTACACCACCTGGCATCAATGAGCCCCTATAAAAGAGGCTGGTTGGGAAAGGGCAGGTCTGTGTGGCTTTGGGGTAGCCTGCTTGTGGTGGATGTTGGGCTGGTAAGTGTGTTGTTATCACAGTGTATGTATTCTGCTCTAGTCTCTGTTGTTCCCTTTGTGGTGCTGTGTCAGTAACTGTTTTTTCCCCACTCTGTGGGGCCCTGCCAGTTCTTCTTGGGCAGGGGTGAGTGTAGCAGGGTGCTCAACTGCTGCTTAGGGCTGCACTGTGACAGTGGTGTGGGTATGTTCTGTGCTGTGTGTGGATGTGACTAGACCACCAACAAAAGGAGTCACAAAAGCATGCTTGGTGGTCTTGAGTAGGGGCATTCCAGCCACATCTTGTACACAGACATGTGCAGGAGACTGTGACCTCTGGTTAGAGGTAGAGCTCTGGTCAGCCTTTCTGGACTTACTGCCTATAAGTATGAATTGGCTCACTGTTCTTGGAAATGCTTCCTTCCCAGCAATTGGTCTGCTTAGTTTGGAGACTCAGAAGGCCATTGGTGTTCAGTAGTCAGATAGGAAATATGCAGGCTGAAAGGAGAAGGTGAACATGCTAGCAGGTGTTTTGGTGTGACAGTACTTTGTATTGTCTAATTTGTGTTTTCATTCACTTCATAAAATACTGTTTTTGGTTCTAAGCCTGTCCCTGGGTATTGCTTCTCGTTGAGTTTATTTTTTGCTCTTTGGGTTTTTGAGAGTCTTGCCCTGAACACACAGACCCTTTCTTCTTCACAGAGACATTCTTTTCCTTTCCATACCCCTGGACTGTATGGAAAGGTAGAGCTCTGAATGTAATGAAATAACCAGCAAAGAATTTATGTATCCCTGCAGTAAAGCCAGAGCAAGGACTCAATCTGCAACTCACGTTTGATTTACCTATTGAAATACTTTACCCTGAACCTGCTCAGTTTTATTATTTGAAGTAAATCACTGGAAGTGAGGCAGTTAAAGGAAGCTTTATATCATTTTGATATATAGAGTATTTCTGTTAGCATAATGCAAAATAAAATCTTCAGTTTACCAATCAGACAATTTCAAGAAAGTAAAGCCTTTAGAGTAACTAATGCAAGTCACTGGAAGTGTTCATGTTTCTTTTTTTTAAACTTCAGTAGTTTAATATCCCTTTGAGCCTGATGAGGTGTTGATCTCTGCTAGATTGAAGTAGCTGATCCTCCTCTGGCAATAACTTAAAAATAGAAATACATTAATTGTCATCTGGCCATACATTTTTCCACATTAGATGTTTAAAATCACTTCTATTAGTGGAAACGATCATAGAATTTATAAAATTCTGTTTCAGTCTGATAAAATTAAGTCTTACTTAAAATTTACCTGCTCACAGCTTGGTATGAATAGAGAATGGGTTTTTTGTTAGCACTGTCCTACTCCAGTCCTTCAATAGGAAGCTAGCTCAGGGAGAAGGAAGGCAGGAGTGTTAAGGGGCTGCTATTCAGTCAGACACTTAATTTAGTGTGTTGTCCCTCTTCCAGGATATGCTTTTTAACAGTCTTTGTACACCCTGTGAATTTAATGGGAGCTGCATATAGAAAACATCTTTTATGAATGTGGGTTACTGCCATGTCAGTAAAGAGCCCCATACAAGAAATCAGGTGAATTCCTGAGGTACAAGTTAAAAGCAGAGTAAGTAAAGTGACTCACTCTTTTGAGTTAAAAAAAAGTGATTAGTTATGAACACAATACTAAGCCTCATGTTTACTGATCAGGTGAAATAGTGTAGGTCCCAAATTGAATTTTGGATTGGGGATTGTGAATCACAGTCCCCACAAGGGAGCTGTGAATGCTAAATCAGGGACTTGTCTGGCTTCATCTGTTCTGTACAGATTTTTCCAGTTGATAAACTAAACATTAAAGTACTAATTCCAGATGCTAATCGCACTATTTCCATGAAACATTAGTCTTCTGAATGTTAGTGGTATCCTACTTGCTAAAAGCTGTATCTGCAATTCACATGTAAGCATGTCTTAAAATCAAGTTATTGTCTTTGTGACCCCACTTAGCTGTAACTGTGGGGTAGGAACAAGTGACATCTCAGAAATTGATGTGTGGGTGGATTCTTCAGTCACTCTGCAGCATTATAGCAAACCAGTCTATACTATATAGGGGTAACTACTTGAAAGTCATGAATCTGTTGGGAGCATGACTGACTTGAGGCAGAAACCACAGCAGACTCTTTATAGTTCATTGTTCAGATGGATTTTACGCTGAGCAAATGAAAATTCTCTTCACATTATGTAAGGAACTCAAGGCACAGGGGTATGGCTTCAACTTTGGGGTCAGGTGTGTAAGTGTTAAACTCTGGCATTCAGGTTTTTAGGTGCTTAAGTCCTTCATCAGCCCTAGCTTAAAGTGCCAGGCAGGTTCCCACAAGAACCAGTTCTCTTTTGAACATCCTTCATTCTATATAGTGCTTCCTTCTCTTGCACTACTTATCATGGCACTAGATAAAAACTACCTTCCCCTGTGTTTCATGAAAAGGGGAAAATAATGGAGCAAGTTCAAATTCCCTCATGTTGCCTGTTGGAGTGTTTGCACAATAGCCAGAAAAACCAGTGTTATGGTTTAAATAACAAAGGTGATCTTGGTAAGCTTGGAGGAATTACTGCTTTATAGGCTTACTGAGTTTTAGGAAGAATTGCATAACAAGTTATGAAGTCTTGGTCTTTCACTGATTTTTTTTTTTTTTGCATCTAAATTAATTGGGCAGTTTAGGCTATATTTCTGCAAAGCCTGTCCAGCTAGATAACTGTATCTCCTATTCAGTTTCAGTGTTTTCACTGACAAGGAGTTTGTTTTCAACACCAGGAGTAAAGGCTTGTCTGGCTTTGATTGTGAGAATGGATTTTTCTTTTTCCATCCTATTTCTCAGCATCAGATGGATGTCACCTAAACAGCAGCAATCTCCACCCCTTTTAAAATACTAGACAGGAATTTATTTTCCCATTTTTCTTATATGAAGCATCTGGTGTGGTTTACAAGACTCCTTACAGCCACATGCCTTTTCTTTTTTTTTACCACAGAAATAGCCATATTTATCACTGTTTTAAAGTATATTGCAGCCTTCCTGAAAGCACTTAGTTCCACTTCTAACTACAGCTCTGACCTCTTGTGTCCTAAGATCATAATCATGTTTAGTGCTGATGTTGGAAGTCCAGACAGTATCAACACATCCCCTCTCCCCCTCATGGGAACTTGCCTGCCTGGGCTTAGGGGCAAGAGCTTAATGGGCTCTGTTCAAGGTGAGCTTGCTGAGACAAATTCTTGTGAAGAAAGAGCTGGAAGATGCCTTGGCTAGGGGTCTCAACTCCTTTCCTTCAGAGTTCCTTTTAAACTGAGGGCCTTGCCCTTATCCCCACCTGAACTACCTTGAAGTCATGCCCATCCATGGCCATGGACACTGCTGATCCAGATCCTGATCCTGTCTTGTTGGCTTGACTCCATAACTTGATCTCAGTCCTGTATTGTCTCTCTGGTTGTTTGGCAATATGGACCCTTAGCCTAAGCTGACTATTGTTGCTGGACCTTCTCTGATCTCCTCACTCGGGCACTGTGGGACTCAGCCCTTTTTGGGATGGTCCCTCACCGAATCACAGAATGGTCTGGGTTGGAAGGGATCCCAAGGTTCATGGAGTGCCAACCACCCTGCCACAGGCTGGGCCACCAACCTCTGGGCCTGCATCTAGACAAGGTTGCCCAGGGCCCCATCCAACCTGGCCTTGAATACCTCCAGGGTTGGGCATCCACCACCTCTCTGGGCAGCCTGTTCCAACACCTCACCACTCTGTCCATAAAGAACTTTGACCTGATATCTAACCTAAACTTTTCCTCCTCTAGCATAAATTCATTCCCCCTTCCCCTGCCATTATTTATCCTTGTAAAAATCCAATTCCCCTTCTGTCTACCCTTTAAGTACTGTAGGCTGCAGTAAGGTCCCACCTACAGCCTTTTCTAAGCTGAACAAACACAGCTCCCTCAGTCTGTCCTCACAGGGGAGGTGCTCCAGCCCCCGATCATCTTTGTGGCCTCCTCTGAACCCTCTCCAACAGCTCCACATCTCTCTTGAACTGAGAGCCCCAGATCTGAACTCAGTACTCCAGATGGGGCCTCTCAAGGGCAGAATCGAGAGGGGCAATCACCTCCCTGTTCCTGCTGACCCCCCTCTTTCACCTCCTCTGCCAGCTGCTTCATCATGCTTGGTTTCCCACTGCTGTCTCTGTATGGTGCAGCTGGACCTTGCTGCTCCCTGACAGGGAGATTCATGGCAGCAGGCATGGTTGGTTAGCAGTAGCTGGGGTGTCCTACTGTGTGATGACTGCCTGAAGAAAGGAAGGCTGTTTAAGAGGTGAAGAGGGCCTTCTTGCAGGATAAAGGTTGCTCATGCTAAGACCTTGTCTATACCTGACAATTTTCCAAACTTTTTGTAATTGTGCCAGAAATTAAGTTAATTAACTATCTTCCCTCCACTAAACAACTAGTGAGATATAGCCATGATTGTACAGTGGTGTTACTGTTGGGCTTGTTATGAGAAGGTGAGGGATGTATTGTGGACTTCATGATAACATGGCACCTATAACTAACCCAGCAAAACCCCATATGTCCTCTCACCACCATGGTTAAAAGTAGTAAAGGTTTAAATGTACGTTACGCACCAATCTGTAATTTTGATGCAGTTGTGATGCTATTTGAGCTACCAAAGCTATGCTAGAGTGCTCAAATTCTGGTGGAACATTTGTGCTGTATACATGTTTGGAGGTATATGAAAGATCACTTCTTGTCTTGCTCTAAGCAGTTTTCAGCCATGCTTGTCTTAGTGTTTCATTAATACAACATCCTAATGGGCAGGTTATAAAACCACAGGGGAGCCAGTGTGCTGGGGACCCCACTGTGTGCTGTGTATCTGAGCATAGGTAAATAGTTGTGGCTTTACTTCATCCAGCGAGGCCCTTTTCTCCCTGTTTGCACAACTGCTGAGTGACCTTGACTACTACATGCTGAGTCTGACATTTTCTCATTTTAGAGGTTTACAGGCTTCTCCTACAGCTTTTCTCCCCTTTAAATTCTCATTACCACTACATGGTTTTTAAAACTTGTTCTTGGTAATACCTTGTTACAGACAAGAAGGATTCTAACACTTGCTATGTACTGCTCACTCTTAAGAGCTTAGATTGCTGCTTTCAAAAACAGTTTAGCTACATAGAACTAAATGTGCATCTGACCTTGTCTGTAAAAGACATTATAAGCAATCCATCAACAGTTACTGGATCATACTTATATAAAAGATTATCCACAAAGAGAGTTTTACTGATGGCAACTTCCCAGCAATATCCAGAACACAGAGAGATGACATCATCATGGTAACAAATTACTGCAAGCAAATCTGCTCCTTGGTAGAAATTTTGCTGTCAGACATTCTCTCTAAATGATGTATTCTTTCTATGTTCTGCATACAGAGCTGGCCTCAACTAGGGGGAAATAAAAGCAGCAATAAGTTTGAGACAAAAGCAGAAAGATTAAGTGCAGTGTGTAGAAGGAAAGAGACCTTGTCCTTTGGCTTATTTGTTCTGGAAACTGCAGTTTTTGTCAGTGTTTTACAAGACTATTCAGAAAACTCATGTGTTAACAACCTTTCCCCATCAAGAGGCTTCAACCTCTGGGCCCATATTGCATGAAGGTGTTGGTTTGCTTGGTGTGATCGTGTTTGTCTGGAGGGTCTCTGTGCTAGTTTAACCCAGCCAAAGCTGCCCTATAGCTTCCTTTCTCAGCTGGACAGGGGAGAGAAAATACAATGAAAGGTAGAGATAAGGGCAGGGAGAGGTCACTCAGCAATTACCTTCATGGGTAAAATGGACTCAATGTGGAATAAAATGTATTACCCAATGAAAACTAAAATGATAATGAGAACTAAAACCAAATCTTACACCACCTCCCTCCAACAGTCCCTTCTCAGGCTCAACTTTATTCACAATTTCTCTCCCTCCTCTGAATGCCACAGTGGAATGGGTAATGGGGGTTGGAGCCAGCTAATCACATGTTGTCTCTGCTGTTTGTTCCCCCTTGGGAGAGGGCTCCTCATACTGCCCCTGTTCCAGCATGGAATCCCACCCATGGGATATAGTCCTCCATGACTTGGAACAGACTTCCCAGGGAGGTTGTGGAGTCTGTGTCTCTGGAGATATTGAAGATCTGATTGGATGCTGTCATGTGCAGCCTGCTCTAGGTGATCCTGCTCTGGCAGGGGAGTTGGTCTAGATGATCTTTTGAGGCCCCTTCTAGCCCCTATCCTTCTGTGATTGAGTCCTTCCCATGAGGGTTTAAGTTCTTCAGAAACTGTCCCAGTATGGATTCCATGGGATGTAGATCTTCAGGAACAGACTGCTTCAGCATTGTCTCCCAGCCCCTCCAGCAAACCTATTCCAGCACAGGCTTCTCTCTTCATGGGCTGCAGGTCCTGTCAGGAGTTTGCTCCAGCTTGAGCTACCCACCAAGTCACAGGGTCCTTCATGTGTCTCCACCTGCTCTGTTGTGGGGTCTTCCCTGGGCTGCAGGTGGGATCTCTGCTCCCCATCATTTTCACCATGGTTCACGGAAATGCTGTCCGAGCCAAAGCATTTTAAAAAGGACTGGTCAGTGAACTCATTCACAAGGTGCTCTCTCATCTGCCTAGAGATGGTGTCTGTAGCAGTTACATGGAAACAATACTTTACATAAATAGCTTCTAAGTAGTTACTCATTATTAATGCAGACAGTTCTGGCAGCAGAAGCAAACAGCATTTGTCAGCAAGAACTTAATAAGAATGTAAGAATGTCATTAAGGAATTCATCCTGCCAAACAGCAAGTGCTTTGTAGTGCTGTGAGATGACTTCCCTGCCTCTTTCCCTCTTATTTTGGCTGCTAAGCATAAAAATGTCGCTCCAAGTATATTTTCCATCTTGACATGTTTTACTGGTAGCATACCACAATTTACAAGTAGATTGATGTCAGCTCCTGGCAATCTGTATTCTGTCAGTGTCATAGAGATGGAACAGATATACATGAAAAATGCAGATTTCAGGACAAATTCAGCAAAGTACAAGCCCAGTAATACCAGGGTTGGAGCAGTGTAAAAGTTTAGTTTCCCTCCATGTGCACTGAAAGTATTTTTATGAGGCCATTACTTGTGTCAGTGCTTTGCAGAGCTTTAACAAGTGGCAAAGAATTGCTGATAAGCATGATCCTTGATGAAAACTTCTGGTATTTCCTTTGTTTGTGCTTCCTTTTATTTGATTCTACCCTAGTCTATGTATATTTGCAGGAATTAGATGTATTCAAGATTAAGGTAGCTAGGTGGCTTTTAAAACCCCATGGCTTTAACATGATCTGAACACAGAAAAAATGTTGTTTTTAATCAAATAGCTGGGAAGAATTGATGTATCAATTGCTTTGGAATGGTTAGTTGACAAAATTGGCATGTGGCACTCTGTTTGGCATGCAAATACCCTCCTGTGTGGCTGAACAGACGAAGTAATGCAGCGGTCTGGTCTCGATCCAGATTCAGCTGGTGTTGGATCAGCAAGTCAGCATGTGCCTACCATTTCACTACCAGGTGATCTGCAAAGGAGTATAATGTCTATTGGTTCTCTAATAAAAGCAAGAGGACAAAGTGCAGAACCATAAGTTATCTTTTGTTTGGAGGATGAACAGCACTTCATGGACTTTCTTCCCAGTTCCTTTTCTAATGTTAGAAATATCAGGAACAGAAATCTTTTCTCAAACCTTCGCTGAAAGATTTATTCAGCATTTAGGTGAAAGTGCCAAAGTGTTGAGTGATTCATGCAGACAGTATTGTGGGTAGTGTAATTAATTGAATGTAAGCTAGCTCTAATCAAACATCAACAAATTGCACAACTGAGGAGTTTCAAACTGTCTGAATAATTATCTCAGTTGCTGTACTTGATCAGTCTGAGTTCCTTGGTATGTGTCATATCATAGCCCTGGCATTTCTCTAGCTCTCCATTGAGATTCTAGGAGATAGCAAGCCCTGAAAGAATTTCTGTTTTACAACTGAAATATTTCAAACTAAAATCCTTTTTGTTTGCTTATTTTTGTTTCCCAGGGGAACTCTTTCAGGTGTAGCAGAGTTCCTCTTACAACATCCAAATATCTACTTGGGTTTGTCCTGCATGCTTCCCTTGATCAAGCCATCAGGCTTGGCTGCATTCACTAGTGCCAATGATTTTACAAGCTACCTCAGATGCTGAATGCCCCACGGACACTGGCAACCTACAGAAATCCCACAGGATAGGGAACTGCTCCTATTCTAATTTTAGGGGACTGAAGGAAAAAGGACAAAGGTGGCCATAGCCTACTTGTTTGTGCAGATCACCAAGTATGTTCTTCCATGTTGGCTCTCTCTGACTGCTCACCAGGTACTCAGCTCAAGTAAGGGAGGCAGAGCATGACTCTAAGTGGCCAACCTAGCTTTGGGCAGCTGAGCTGTTTTACTTTTGTTGTGTACCCTAAGACAGCATGTGTGTTGAGAAGCCACCCTCCCTGTTATGCAGCTGCAGTGAACCAGACTGGGAACTGACCTGGTGGAAACACTTTCTTTTTTTTGTTTCTTTTTTGTTGTTAGTGTGTTATAAAGCCCAGGGATGGGGAAGTGGCTATGGTGATTCTTCTGTTGGAGGTGCTGCCTTCTTCAGGCTTCTCCAGTAAAGCTATGGCCTCAGCTTTGTGATACTGTAACATCTTCCAGGGATAAGCCACAACCACAGTTATATCAGTTGTGTTGATTGATCTGCTTTTGTTTTTGTTCTTCACAAAATTTCCATGACTTTAGTTCCATATATTTTTCTACATCTGTATATTGAAAAATTAGAATTAATAACTTAGCAGCTAACCATGGCAAACATCAGTTTAGATGACCAACATCCAATTGGTCCAGAGAAGATAGATGTTCTCTTCTGGATTATCCTGCATTTGCTGCTGCTTAAGATGCTTTAACTGGGCTAATGGGTTTATTTTGCACTTCTGTCAAGGATCCTTATGAGCAACTGAATTCTAGAAAAGATAATGAGAAGCTTCAGAAGAGATTCGTACCAGTCTTTGACACTTTGCAAATTCAAGCATCATCTCTGACTTCCTTTTCCCTATTGCTGAGAAAGTAAGGTACATACTATTAACCTCCTGATTTATTTTGTTTGCCTTTAGTTCTTTGCTGAATTTTCCAGTTGGAATTAGCGTAGTTTGTAGGAGTGGCATTTATTCCACTGAAGGGCAGAGTGATTCTGTAGGAAAGCAGTGCTAGCTACACTGTTAGTGACACTTAGGAAACATGGGGCTCCACATGTGGTCAGTTCTCTCTGCTGTTCAGCACTAATGAAGGAGTTGATGACCTCACTGCAGCTAACAGCTGCTGCAGGAAAGGTTGAAAGGCTATTAAATTAAGAACACAAATGTAGTACATTAAGACTAATTGAGCATGCTGATTCCTGTTGCTGCTGTGATGTTGCTGGGTTGAAAATGACACCTCTGCTGAGAGTTACTGAAGCTTTCAAGAGTTCTGGCATAGGAGCCTGTGAAAGTTTTGGAACAGTGGCAATTTCTGAAGAAATGTTAATGGTGGCACCAACAGTTGTGGTGACAGTCAAACAGTGAAGAGCAATCTGCTACAGATTACCAAAATCTTCAGGTCTACTCTGTGAATGCTTGATTGCCATCAGAATAGCGTGGCGAAGGGTGTTGGAAGGAGCCTTCAGGATTCATCTACCCACTGCCCATATGCTGCAGTCCTGGGAATCATTTACTGAGCAGCTAGGACAGCACCGCAAAGCTCACAACATCTCGTGGTCTTGTGCTTTTGAAAACATGCAGCAAAAGAAAAATAAACCCTACAAGTCTCTAGCAATAAGAATTTCAGATGAGGAACTGTTCTCTTTCAAAGCTGTTTCAGTTGTGCTCCTCTCTTCATGCTCTGTTTTACAGACAAGTTAGAAATAGCAAGCAGATTTTTAAAAATTACCCATCTGCTGAGACATCTAGCAAGGTGGATATAAATCTCCAGGACCATGGAGAAAATGACAGCACACTCCTCTCTGCCCTCACCTTAGCCCTCTAAGACATCCATCCAAAGCATAGGCAGCTGTTGTATATGTTGTGCTTGGCAGGACTTTGTCCTGGCATTATGCAGCTGGTGTCACTTGAGTAAGTCTTATCTTTTTGAGAATGGTGTGCTGTATAGCAATTTTTAAAGACTTGGCAAATGCTTCTGGTACAGAAATTGTAATATTAATTTCTTGAAAGAGTGAACAAAGGTTATTTTTTAACACACTTTACCAGCATGGGGAGCATATGCCTGATTCACAGATTACAGCTCTGTATTTCTCAGAACTTCTCAAATGTCAGCTTAAGTGGGTGAGGTCTGTAAAAAGCGGAGGGGGATAATATTCAGATGTTGAACAGCCACATCCTATTGCAGATTGCTTACTGCCTCTTCTCCACCATGAAGCACTTCCCACAGCAGATGTCTTCTTTCCATTCACAACTGGCAGGGAATGTAGTATGTGTCAACAACTATAAGACTTGTAGCTCTGGAACTAACAGAATCTAAGATACTGCTCTCCCAACGGCAAGGAAAGGAATGTTTGCTGAAGAAAATGGTTCTTGTGCTGCAGAGCTTTCATACTGTTCATTTGCTGTTTACTTCACCATTTTTTGTCTCTTAACTCCATTATGAAACTGCACCTCTGAAAACTAAAAAACAGGGTAGATTAATGGTTCTGGAATTAGTGTGTCTACTTGGTACTGCGAACAGAATGACTTCTGCAGAACCTTCAGCTTTGTTTTCTATTATTTTATGCTGATGGTTTTGGTCCTTTTTATTTTTCTTCTTACCAACAAAGGGATTAGATGGAAGTTCAGTAATTAAAAAAACCCTGAAAATAAAAGATGCAGGATTACCTCAGGAATACCCAAAGGAATTGTTGTTTGGGTTTCTCATGGTATGCTTGTCTGTATAGGTCCATCTCCTTGATTCAGATAAAGCACCAGCTGTGTTTTGTTGCCTTCCATCTTGATGAATGGATCTTTCATTTTATGTTACACTGGGAGTACCCACATGAAAGTCATTCTATGAAATGGAATTATGCTTGTGATTCTCATCCAAGGAAAACGAGGACCCTTGAGACAATGAATTTGCATGAGCTTTTGCATTAAAGCTTCATAATTAAGGTCTGAAATATGTATTAAATTTTTGTTTTCCTTTTTCAGAAAAAGGATCAAAATTTACTGCTGTTTACAAGTTTGAATGAAAACCTTGAACGAAAAACTTCAAAAATTGCTTTATTT
Organism: Heliornis fulica; assembly: GCA_013399135.1. NCBI lineage: Eukaryota > Metazoa > Chordata > Aves > Gruiformes > Heliornithidae > Heliornis > Heliornis fulica. The sequence goes on along the minus strand of VXBZ01005238.1, from coordinate 305,544 downwards.
AAAAATTTCCACACAATTTATTTCAGCAACAGGAAGTATCCATGACTATTAAAGCACTGACTTTGTAATCTTTCCTTGAATATTGTCTTCTCTGCTTCTATGGACTTAATGCAAGAGTATGATGGTAAGCAATGCTTTTTGTGAGGGTAGTTAGTTAAACTGAAAGTTTGTGATACATTGACCAAGAATAAGCTTGAAAAATTCATAATTTTTCATAATGTAAGAGAATAAATTAATATTGAATCAAAGACTTGCTGCTTAGTCATTATATTCCATGTTCTACCTCAGCCTTGTTTCATTTGGCATCCACTGCTCAGGAAGTTTGGCTGTGCTGAATCAGATGACACAGAAAGTGATGAATGTCACTTGCTGATGCATCTTTCCTATTCTGCCCAGTTTTCCACTTTGCAGACAATGATCAAGAAAGTTGGACTGCAGAATTTATATTGTAGTTATGTGGAATTGATTACTCAAATTGAAGCAGAAATTACAAAAGGTGTGTATGTGTTTAAATCCTGTACCGTAGTCTAAGACCAAAATGAATTAATTTTATAATGTAACCTAAAAAAACACCCCAAAAGCCATATAATGAATACAAAGAACAATAAGATTAAAAAAAATCTAATTGTGCACTCTGATCCTACTCATACAAAAAGCACAAGTAGCTCATAGATTTGGACTTTGAAATACTGTCTTTAAAAGGAAAATGACATTTCGCTAGCTACCCTTAGAATTTGAGATTTTTGTGTTTTAATTTCACATTATCTTAATGCACAACAGTTCTCTAGGGGTGTCTTGGGAAAAGTTAAAGAACCTGCTTTGTGGTATCTGTAATGGTAACAGTGGATCACATTTTTCCATTTTATTCCCAAGCTGAGAACACACTGAGGCAAAGTTTAGCCTAGAAGAATTTCTCGCGTTACCAAAATGTGATTTATTTTGTTAATATGACAGTCAAAACTTATGACATTCATAGCAAATAACCTCTATACCTTTTAAACCAGAAGGACAATGACTGAAGAATTATGCAGTTCCTCACAGATCCTGTTTATTCTGTTTTCAAATATTTTTTTTGGCAAGTTGAGTCTTTATCTAGTATGAGTTCATGCTGATTTTGGGCAGACATCAAATCATATAGGAACTCATGAAGTTGTATTGGTTTTGTGTTTTTGTGATCATTAAATTGAATATGGTAGTGAGATTCATCTCTACAAACATCTTCTCCCCACAAGCTCCTCATTTTAATTAATATTTTACATTCCAACCAAATACCAGCACACTGGAAGGTTGTGTTGCCATTCAACAAGATTTAGACAGGCTGGAGAATTGGGCAGGGAGATATTTAATGAAATTTAACAAGGGCAAGTGTAGGGTCTTGCATCTGGGGAGGACCAGCTCCAGGGACCAATATAGACTGGGGACTGTCCTATTGGAGAGTAGTGCAGGTGAGAGAGACCTGGAGGTTCCTGGTGGACAGGAGGATGACCATGAGCCAGCAATGTGCCCTTGTGGCCAGGAAGGCCAATGGCATCCTAGGATGTATTAGAAGGGATGTGTGGTCAGTAGATCAAGAGGTCCTCCTCCCTCCCTACTGTGTGAGACTGTACCTGGAATATTGTGTCCAGTTCTGGTCCCCTCAGTTCCAGAAGGGCATACAACTTGAGAGAGTCCAGCACAGGGCCACCAAGATGATTAAGGGAGTGGAACATCTTCCTTATGAGGACAGGCTGAGGGAGCTTGGAGGCGACTGAGGGGTGACCTCATTAATATTTATAAATATGTAAAGGGGGAGTGTCAGGAGGATGGATCCAGGCTCTTCTCAGTGATGGCCAGTGGTCAACTGGTCAAGGGGCAATGAGTCCAGGCTGGAACATTGTAAGTTCCATGTGAATGTAAGGAGGAACTTTTTCACTGTGAGGGTGACAGATCACTGGAACAGGCTGCCAGGAGTGATTGTGGAGTCTCCTTCTCTGGAGACATTCAGGACTAATCTGGACAGGTTCCTCTGTGGTTTAATCTAGGTGATCTTGCTCAGGCAGGGGGGGTTGGACTAGATGATCTTTTGAGGTCCCTTCCAGTTCCTCATATTCCATGTGAATCTGTGAGATGAAAAAAGACAAAAATTCACACAGTAAAGTTAAGTTTTAATTTTTCCATATTAAATTTCCTGATTTAAAGACAAGTGTGTGTTGCTTGATATTTGCTGGAGCATTTTATAGGGGATCTATAACTGCATCTAGGGTATGCTTTACTTTGAAACAGTGTTGAAGCCATGTTGTGAATTTTGTCAGTTGTGCACTGATGTATTTGGCTTGTAGAGCAGCTGGATGCCTGCAAATACTTAACATTTCTCCTTTTGATGAATTTTAAACCAGAAGCTGTACTCCTGCTGTTTATCAAGTGCCCCCCAACCCTGAACAGACCTAAGGGTCTAAGTCAATGATGATCCTTTGGACAACCTCTGTCCACAGCCAGAGGGATGGATAAAATCTGAAGTAAAAGCCTTGTGCAGCTATACAAGATGAGCACTGATTGCTTCCATGCTGAGCCACTTCTCTTACACCCAAGTACTTGCTAAAGTAGACAGTGCATCTAATTCTTCACTTCATAGGAAGCGTTTTAATCTCCTTGCTTTCATCTCTTATGTGCCTCTTTGTTTTTTTATTTAATACAGACACTCACCCTCTGCCATCATAGGACATATTTTTTCTGATTTGTTCTTGGAAACAAACCAGCAGCATGAAAAAGTTCTCTAGTTTCCGTCTGCTGTCTAAATGCAATTTATCATTTTCCATTTTTTCCTTTTATACTTCCTGTAAGGTTTAACTTATTGCTGTTGTGCCTTTGAAGTGCCCATTTCCCTGTTAAATGGGGTGGCACGAAATGAGGAAGCCACTTGCTTATAAATTACCTTCTTCCCTTGACTTACATTTCTAACATGTTTTGCAATAGCTGATGTTCAAAAATTCTTTGGGAACATTATTACCGGGGATCCTGAACATGTTATTCATGTAACATTGCATATTACAGTACAGCAAAAGCATAACAATGGCATAATTCAGGAAACGTTACTGTATGTTAACGTGCTTGAGGTAAAACTGCTGTGAGCCTTCCTATATGCCCTAGACTGGATTTTGTTTTGTATCATACATGGGTGTGGTTTCTGTTAGGAATTTGTTCTTAGACATTTTCTACTGCTTTTTGCTTTGAATTCTTTAGATCATCAGACAGTGTAATTAGGTGTTAAAAGAAAACTGAGGGGAGACCTCATTGCAGCCTATGGCTTCCTGATGAGGGGGAGTGAAGGGGCCCAATGTTCTCTCTTTGGTGACTAGTGATGGAACCTGAGGGAACAACATGAAGCTGTGACAGGGCAGGTTTAGGTTGGACATTAGGAAGAGGTTCTTTACTGAGAGAGTGTTTGGGCACTCCAACAGGCTTGACTGAGTTCAAGCAGTGTCTGTATGATGCACTCAGTGGCATGCTCTGACTTGTCTGGCCCTGTGTGGAGCCAGGAGTTGGACTCAATGGTCCTTATGTATCCTTTCCAGTTCAGGAGATTCTCTGATTCTAAGAGAGGGCTAGACAAATTGCCAGAAGACAAATGGAAAATACAGGACGTGGAGTTGAGAAAGGTATTATACCTGCTCAGATGGCTCTTACCCACTCTGAAAAATCTGCTCTCATCACCTGGGACCACTTCAGGCACCTTCACCATCCTGTAGATGCCCATTAGCCTTGACAGCTGTGGGCTTTGCCAGAGGATATCAGCTGCAGTTCCAGCCCTCTAAGCTTGTGCCCACAAGGTGGGCCAGTGACTATTTTACTCCCTTTCTGTCCTTCAGAATATCTCTAGGGGAAACTCTTTTACCCTTTCACCACATCTTTATCTGCTTCTAAAGCAGATAATCAAAATACCTTTGAGGGAAGGAATGTTCCTTGGACAGGAGGAGGTGGCCTACAATTAGCAGTGATTTTTTTACAATTAGCCAGATTTTTTAAAATTCTGCATCATGTGGCTGCTTTATAATTTCTTCTTTTTTTCCCTCAGAAGCTTTTGTATTTTCTAACTATGCAAAGTTGCAGTTTTGTATACAGTGGCTATACAGCGGTAGCAGCTGCAGCACATTCAGGTACAGCCCAGTGACAGACATGTCACACTGGGTACTGTTAAAGTTGACTTGCAAGTTCTGGGCTGCTCTTGCAGCAAAGACAGGAAAACAGGGAGTGTATTTTCAGGTCTCCCTTCTCTAGAAATTCAGAAAACTTAGGAAGCTGGAGGAAAACTCTTCCTTGCTGCAATGTTTGAGTGCAGAAGCAAACAAGCAAAACCAACCTAAGAAAACTCCAGTGGCCTCACTATTTTTAGTGCAGGAGCAAGGGCTACAAATCCATGCAGAATTTCTGAAGGAGAGCTGGTGTTCTTTCCACTGTTTAGTCCTGGGGGAAGTGGGAACCTGCAGCCCTGAGTCTCGATGTTGGGATGATAACCAGGTCACTTTCTTTGCTAAGTGCTGCTGTGTCCCTGAGCACAAGCAAAGAGCACCAAGAACTCCTGAAAGCATTGCCTGCCTCTGCTGAGTATGCTGGTCTGACGCCATGGTATGTTAGAAGAGTCATGTTAGACCCACAAAGTGGTACTCTTCTCAGCTAACTTCAGCAATCCATGAGTGGAATGTCAAGTCTTTTTTCCAAGTTCCCCTTGCTGGTCAAGGAATCACAGAATTGTAGGGGTTGGAAGGGTCCTTGAGAGATCGAGTCCAACCCCCCTGCCAAAGCAGGTTCTCTAGAGCAGGTCACACAGATGGTCATCAATGAAGATGTTAAAAGAGTCCAGACCCAACATCGACTCCTGGGGAACACCACTAGTCACAGGTCTCCAGTTGGCCTCTGCTCCACTGATCACCACCTTCTGGACCCAGCCTATCAGCCAGTTCTTGACCCACCTCACTTTCCACTCATCTACCCCACATGTTCTCAGCTTTATTATCAGGATGTTGTGGGAGACAGTATCAAAAGCCAGTACAAGAGCTGGAGACCCATAACATCCCTGCTGTCTGGCATTGCCAAGCCCTCCCTCTTTGTGAAGAGAATCAGCTGCTCATGCCAGCATTTAGAAACAGCAGTCTCAGTCACTCAGCAGCATCAGGCACCATTTCAGGATTTCCATGAGAAAACAGTTGAATTCAGTGACCCAACACCTACATCTAAATTAAACACTGCCGAGAGTTTTGAGGCTCAGCTATGTGGCAGATGGAGTAACCTGTCCCCATGTAACCGGGATGCCTCAGAGACAACTCAAACCCATGGGAATTCCTAACCTAGCAAGTGCTTTGCTAGATCAGGGTAATACCTTCACACACTGGCTCCTTGCTCAGATATTTAGTATTTCAATTGCCTGGAATGACATTGCCATAATCTCCGGGACAGAAGGAGATAATTTCATCACAGCATTTTAAGAACTTCCTTTCAGCAACACATTTTAAAGAGTGCAGTAATTTAGGATTTACTTGGTCATTGCCAAACCAGGTCAATGAGACATATTTGTTCCCTTTAATCATCAGTGTTATGTTGACAGTTAACCACTGATGATTCAGAAGCTTTTTGAAATTGAGGCACTATAATGCTATATTTAGATCTAATTAAAACTTTTGTTCTGAACATGATTTTCCTTTTAATGCCAACTTCATTACTATATGTGTTATAAATGCAGTTGTATAATTGGTTTGAAGTAGCGGCTTAAAGAATAAATGTACAGTCTGAGTGGGAAAACACTTCAGGAAAAAGTGAAATGATAATTAGCTGGCTAGCACAGCATTTTTGCATTATTTTTTGAAAAGAAGAATGTTGCTCTATTTTGCAAATTTTCATGCTATTACCTCTGGCTTTTCCTATTTGTACAGCTGTTCTCCTTGGATAAATCTAAATAATCTGAATCTAAACATAAATTTTTATTAATTTTTTTTTACGAAAGGAGGTTTTTTAAATACATATGACTGCTAATCTCCTTAGAGTGCAAGTAACTGGTGGGTTGGGGCCAGTTCTAATTGAAAGCAATCAAATACTCCCTTTGGCATCAGTGTTTTCAAGACACACAGAAGGCTTAGCTATTATTCTGAATTGTTACCATTCTTAATTGTGTTCCAATCTTATCAACTCTCATTTTTTCTGAAATGAGACAAATCCAACTCAATGACTAAATTGGACAATGTACTTCATTTGCATATTGTATTTACTTTTCACCATGTATAAACCACGCTTGTACCTGCATGTACACCTTCCTCCCCATAATCTACAGCATGAACAAATCAGTTCTTTATCTGGGAACTATAAATTAATAGTGGGCTGTAGGATATTTTTTGAATGTATGTTTGTTAGCAAATATTAACAAAAATAGTTACTGAATGTGCGTTCATTGGCAGATTCAGCACCTGGGTTTCATTTAGCAGAACAATGATAACAAGAAATTAATGGAGAGGTCATTTAATTTTAATTGCTTTCCTCTCACGTGTTCAGCAAGCAAGTACTGTGTTCCTTATGTAATATACACCATTAGACAGGTCTGGGCAGGGACAGTGCTGCCCCAGATGAACTTAGGAAGTGGAGGTGGCTTGGTTTGTGTGCCTTCCTCTGCCAAAGCTGTGTCAAAAGAGCAGACAAAAAAGGCACCAGAGTCAAAAGGGCAGACAAGTGAGAGACAAAATTGGGCTGAGTAGTGATGGGCTGAAAGAATATTTCCTTTCACTACAACAGACAAGAACTGGGTCAAAGTCACTGTAAAGATGAGAGGATCATTTATTACTTTCTTTATAGGGAGTACATGAATTCTCCTATACAGGTGTTGTCCTGTTTGCCTTTCTGTGTCTTCTGTATGCATTTGATACTTGCAGACACAGAATTACTGCCTGGGAATGGTACCCTAAAGAGTAATTCCCATGGTTTTGAGTGGGGTATGTGAGAGCTGCTGTGCAACTGGAAACAGGCACGTGATCCTGGGATTGGTGAGAAGGCTGTGTTTTTACATGGACTACAATGAGTTTGTTTCATTTGTAAATTATTCTGAGGGGGGTGTAGTCCTTATAGAGCAGAGGAATCAAACTACTTCTGAGTGACCATCTAATCACAGAATTGTAGGGGTTGGAAGGGACCTTGAGAGACCATCGAGTCCAACCCCTCTGCCAAAGCAGGTTCCCTAGAGCAGGTCACACAGGTAGGCGTCCAGACGGGTCTTGAATATCTCCAGAGAAGGAGACTCCACAACCCTCTGGACAGCCTGTTCCAGTGCCCCGTCACCCTCACCATGAAGTTCTTATATTGGTGTGGAGCCTCCTGTGGTCCAACTTGTGACCATTGCCCCTTGTACTGTCCCCACAGGCCACTGAGAAGAGGTTGGCCATCTCCCCTTGTCTCCCACACTTCAGATAATCATAAACATTGATGAGATCCCTTATCAGCCATCTTTCTCGAGGCTGAACATCCCCAGCTCAGTCTTTCCTCATAGGAGAGATGCTTCAGGCCCTTAATCATCTTTGTGGCCTCCACTGGACTCTCTCCAGGAGTTTCCTGTCTGTTTTGTACCAGGGAGCCCAGAACTGCACACAGGACTCCAGGTGAGGCCTGACCACGAAAGAAGCTATCTTTCTCTTTCACTCAGATACTAGTTGTGAAGGTCTCCTGTGGTCTAGAAACATCCATTTTGTGGCCCCCCAATATTGGTGCTATATGAAGGGACAGATCTAAGGACCCACTGACCATCTGTAGGTAGCATACAAGGCGAGAGCAGTAGAGTCTGTAGCACTGCGTTGCCTAGACACAGCAGGTGGGTCTCTCTCTGGGGCAGAGGAGGTAAAAACCCACCTGTCCCCTGCTCATCAGGAGTCTTGACAAGCACATTGCACCTGGGAACCCCTCTTCATACTGTATGAGAGTGTCATGAGAGTATTTTTCCTTCTCTGTGCCAATGTCCTGGGGATCCCTTTGCTGGGAATGAATGGGGTGTGGACGTGCAAGGAGCTGGTGTTTTGAAGCGAAGTATCTCTGTGTCTCCAGACCCACTCATAGAGGAGCAATTGCAAAAGTGAGAAACAGAGGTCCCTCTCAGATGGACAGCAGTAGTTCAGGCTGTGAGAAGTGTCATACAAACCAGCAAAAGAACTTTCCATGCTGCCTCACAGTGACGTAAATATTTGTGGTCTTTCTGCCCATGGCTGGCAGCAGCAAAATTCCTGTGAATAAGGCACTGCTGTGAATAGAGAGCTCTGGCATACCATCAATAAACGTTATGAAGAGGTGTTACAGCCAGGGACTGTGCTAAGGATTCACCGAGCAAGGAGAGATAAGCGTAGGTTGTGAAGTGGCACATAGCATGGTTGTCACATAGCATTTTGAAGAAACCCCAGAGGGCTTGGATCATGCGAGATGATAAAAGAGGATTAAAAAGTGTGTCTGTCTTCAATGAACTGTACTTTGCCTAAAACTAGTGACTGAATAAACAAGCTATGTAAAAAGTACATAAATGCAACTGAAGTTCGAATAATTCTCTTATGGGAAGTTCAAGCTTTGTGGGACTTCAAAACCATTCCAGGCAGATTTTTCGGGATGCAGCCTCATAGAAATGCTACCACCTGTCCCAGAATTCCACAAAACAAGAGTTTGTTTCCCTGATATGTCAGCAATCAATTTAAGGGACTAGTTAATCTTGTTTTGATTTGGCTGTGGTGACTCTTGCTTGACCACAGCTTGTAATTTCTGAAGAACGTAGCAGCTTCAGGATGATTTGGAAGTGTAGAAACCCTCAGGGAGAGAAACTTGGGGATGTGGTCCAAAAACAGCCTTGGTTGTTCAGTTCCTGAAAGAGGGGTAGGAAAAGGGATTTTTCAGCGATGTGATTCTTATCTTCAGAGAACACAAATGTTCTTCAAAGGCACAAATGTTACAGTCATTCTGGGTGAAAACTGTGTCTGATAGGACCATCCACCAATGAAAACATGAGAAGCAAATAATTCTACACACAGCAGAACTGAAGGAGACCACTTTCCAGTGTTTGTTCCACTCATCTCTTCCCTACTTCCTCACACCCTTGTAGGGGAATTTCTGGGGTTTAATGGAGAGTAAAACTGTCCCTTAATGGGACCACCAAATACATAACATGACTTCAAAACCTTTATTACTTGATATGACTACACTGAAAATAGGTCTTTTCCTGCCATGAAGGGTTGCTTATGTGCTCTTGCCAAGGGGAGTGGTGGGAGCGGAAGAAATACTGCAGAAACATTAATCCTTGTGTATATACAACACTAGAAGCCTAGCATTGTGCTTGTACCTGAGGGACAGTCAGATGGGAGTTCACCTGCCTAAAGACCTTGCAGTTCATCCCGTTGTACATTTCATTTTGGTTTTCTTCCTGATCTCACTAGGACTGGATAATTAGGTATGAAAAACGGTGCCCACAGGGAGCCTAACACAAACAGAGCTCTGCCCATGTGGCCTCGGTTACAAATTTCTAACTCTCTAATGCAATAAGGCTTCTCAGAGCCATGTCACAGAAATCTGTTCTGCTGTTATGTACGCCTACAATACAAAATTTAAGCTCTTAAAAGATGCAGTGGCTTTATTTCTTTCTTCCTGTGAAAACCTTTATGTACAGTAAAACCATAAACAGATCTAAATGTGAAGACAAATAGAATTTACAATTCAACATTTCTCAGCATCAGTCAGGAAGGAAATGTATGAACCCATCAGTGTACTGAAATATTTAGTTTTAACTTGTTTTCCATTTCATTCACTTCACATAGGTTAGTAATGTGAGAATTCTTGTGTTTCATCAGAGCTGTGGTTTTAGCATGGTCTTTGTACAGTATTTTATATTGCGACCTTTGCATGGTATGTACTGCTAGACAAGGGTCCAAAGGAAGAAGGGAAGAGATCATTTTCTACAACACCAGAGGCAGGATGTTTGTGGTTATGCTTTATGAGATCTACTGTTTTGCCTACTTAACATCTCCAGTGCTAGTGCTTGGAAATTTTGCTGTATGTTGCTGTATTTCATTACATGAGACTTTTGCACTCTGTACTACTTGCAAAATCACTGATCATGCTGTTAGCCTAACAAAATTAATTTCAAGAACCACAGGAGGAAATATGTATTATTTAGTTAAAAAAAAAAAACAAGTTGAAACACCGTTTTTCAGGGAAGCCTATGGTTCAACACAGTCCCTTTCCTGCCAGGTCTCTTTTGCCAACAAAGAAAATGCACATCAGAGTGTCCGGAGAGGAGGCAGAAATTTTGTGTTAAGAGTTGGACCAAAATTTGCATTATGTGTATAAAAGTGCAGTGTGGATGAAAAGCAGCACACACTCTTAAGCCAGAATGTGCCAGTGAGGATGGGTAATGGGAGCCTTGTACCAGCTATTCCCAAGATCCTGTTCAGCCTTAAGCATCAGCCACAAAATGTGCCTGATATGTATAGTAATTCACACTCCACTAAGTTATTTAAATCACTCCTATAAAATTCTGTTGAAGAAGAAGTGCTAGGATGAATTCAGGTTTAGTATTTTTGTTTTCTCTTAATGATAATTTTGAATTTATTTACTTTTCCAAATAAATCAGCTTAATATCTTGTCATGGTTTAACCCTAGCCTGCAGCTGAGCTCCACACAGACAGTCACTAACAGCCATCTGGTGGGATGGGGAAGAGAATCAGAAGGATAAAAGTGAGAAAACTTGTGGGTTGAGGTAAACACAGTTTACCAGGTAAAGCAAAGGCTGTGCACAAGCAAAGCAGAACAAGAAATTCATTCCCCACAGCCTATGGGCAGGCAGTTGCTCAGCCATCCCAGTAAAGCAGGGCTCCATCATGCCTAACAGACACTTGGGAAGACAAACGCCATCACTGCGAACATCTCTGCTTCCTTCTTCTTCCCCCATCATTATATGCTGAGCATGACACCATATGGTATGGGATATCCCTTTGGTCAGCTGGGATCAGCTGTCCCAACTGTGTCCCCTCCCAACTCCTAGTGCACCCCCACCCCCCTTGCTGGTGGGGTGGTGTGAGAAGCAGCAAAGGCCCTGGCTCTGTGTGAGCACTGCTCAGCACTAATGAAACTATCCCTCTGTTATCAACACTGTTTCCAGCACAAATCCAAACCCTAGCCCCATACCAGCTACTCTGAGGAAAAGCAGCAGATGTCTGTGGGGTGAAACATAAATATTGCTTGAGTTGGTTGATTTGAATGTCTATTATTCTAACACAGCATCCTGAAAGCTGTGAAAAGGACTGTATAACTCAGCAACGTATCATCAAAATCTATTTTTAACTGAGCTCTTGAGCGCATTTTCAAAATCCCAACCCGAGTCAATCAGTTGCAATCACCCAGAGTACACATGAATGATTGACTGTGACAACTGGAATGGTAAGATTATTAAAATACAGAGTAAGGCACCTGTGCTGTTTCTGCATTGAAAGACTCTTAGGGCAATACCATGAAGTAATGAACTGCCCAGTGCAAATGGTTAACGTGAGCAGGTAAACTCTCACAGTCAAAGCAAAATGCTTTCTGAGGAGCAAGATTTATACAAAGCTTGCCCACAATGCGTAGCATCATCATCCTATATGAAGACCTATGTAATCATGACTCACACTTTCAGCTCACAGTACCCAGCACTGCATTTTGCATAGTTAATGTAGCACAGGCTGTTATTTAATGTCGCTCAGCAGACACACATGCTAGTTACAGAAAGACTTGCTGCTGTAAGAGTTACAATGCTTGATGTTTTTTTTAAATAGCCACAAGAATACAATCCAAACTTTTGAGCATAAATAGTTCTGGTCAGGTCAGTGGAGCTGCATGCCATTGGTGTGCAGCCTGCTCTAGGTGAGTTTCTAGCAAGGAAGTTGGATTAGATGATCTCCAGAGGTCCCTTCCAACCTCTGCCCTCTGTGATACTGTGATTCTGTGGAACAATAAACGAACAAACATAACCACTGAAGAGGTTAAGAATGGTTTTTCCTAACCATGATAGAGACTTATAAAAAACAGGAATAAATACATTGCATTTCCTATTCAGCCAACAAAAAGAAGAAACTACTCTGAAAATGCCTGATTCACTTGCTAAAAAGACTGATATATTTTTCAGAAAAATCTAATTTACTGGTATTTATCAGGAGTACTAATGTGATGGGCTATATGCTAAGCTGAGGATTGTGTCCAGGTGGGTCCTGAATATCTCCAGAGAGGACTCCACTTCTCTGGGCAGCCTGTGCCACGTCTCTGCCACCCTCACAGTAAAGAAGATTTTCTTCATGTTCAGATGGAATTCACAGGGTGAATTTGGAAGTACAAAAACATTCACACTGTATCAGACTAATTCCATTTTTTTCCCTTTCTGCCTTTGGCCCTAGGAGCTCGGTCACCATCTTGCTGGACTTAGATTTACAATTAATTGCAACTTAATTCTTCACATCCGTGCATGGTCCTTCCATATGTGACAGAAAGAGCTGCCTTTCACAATGAGGCTTTTAAACAGCAAAATGTCAGCACAAGAACAATATTCTATAAAATCTGGTCAAAAGGGTATTTTAAAAACAGCATTATTCACTTAAAGGAAGGTCCTAACATTGCAGCCAAAAAAACCATTGGGATACCATGGACCTGAAGAAATTGGCATGTTGTAATCAGATTGTGTTTTTCTCACCGTTTCAGCCAGTTTTGTCTGTTGCAGGCTATGTTTTTCAAAATGGCTAAACCATTGTATAGTTTTGGCCAATCCATTTTGCTATCTGTGCCACAATCTTCAGGCTGTACCCAGACATTCCACAGACAAGGAAATACTGAACACCCTGCTTCCAAAAATGAAAAACGAAGCTTCTCATATCTGACAGAAAAGGCACCATTACACTGAAGTTACCATTACACATGGCAAAAGGGCAATTCACAGTCTTGTGACAGGAAGGTGGTGAGAGAAATACTTCTCAGCTCTCTTCAGTTAGGAAAACACTCTACCACTGCACACTGCTGGCACTGCACGACTGCCACTACACATAAGGCTTGACACAGAAAGTTTGTGCCAACCTATAAATTAGTTTATTATATGCCTCTTTCTGGAGATGAGTACTCCAAGAAAATATTATTTTTTCCAAGTTTCCTTTTCCACACAACTCTGTCGTGACTGCAACAGATTAAAAAAGATTAAAACATAAGAAGGATGTGGAACTGCTGGACTGGGTCCAGAGGAGGGCTATGCAGATGATCAGAGGGCTGAAGCACCTCTCCTATGAAGACAGGCAGAGAGAGTTGGGCTTGCTCAGCATGGAGAAGAGAAGGCTCCGGGAAGAGACTTGAAGAGTGCTACAGGAAAGCTGGGGAGGGACTTTTTAGAAGGGCATGTAGTGATAGGACAAGGAGTAATGTTTTTAAATTGGAAGGGAGTAGATTTAGTCTGGATATCAAGAAGAAACTCTTCCCTGTGAGGGCGGTGAGGCCCTGGCACAGGCTGCCCAGAGAAGCTGTGGCTGCCCCCTCCCTGGCAGTGTTCAAGGCCAAGTTGGATGGGGACTCCAGCAGCCTGGTTTGTTGGGAGGTGTCTCTGCCCATGGCAAGGGGTGTAAAGTTGATGATCTTTAAGGTCCCTTCCAGCCCAAACCATTCTATGATTCTACGATTCTATAAGCCAGAGTGGGCTAAAGATGTGTTAGCCCATCAGAGTGATGTCTGAACATAAATATAGGGAATATTAGCAAAATATGAAGCAAAACTACAGGGCTTGTGGTTTTTGCTTGTTTGCTTGTTTTTTGCTCTTGGTTTTGTAAATTCTTTCAATGCTTCCGCTTTCTATTATTTTCATTTGAATAATTTTCCATTGAAATTGCTTTTATTATTTCTTCACCACTCTTAGTACAGCCAAAGTTCTGTGCAGTTATTGAAGTGTCACTGGGAGCTGGGCCTCTTCTATGGTAGCTTTCCCAAACCCTGCCTCTAATTCAGTTTTCTATGAAAGACAGATCTTCCAAAAAATCATGTGGGGATTTTTTTCTGGAGCTCCTAAGGAATTTGCATGCTGAACACTCCAGAATTTGGTGGAAGTTGGGCATTTAGCTTCTGCAACAATCACAGACTGGTTTCAACATTGCTTAGAAAGTGGTAAAGAGCAGCTACTGTAGGAAGTACATCTGTTCTGCTCTCTTTATTAGATATGGTACTTAAAATGTTACATATATATAATTAGGTATTTACACATATTCAGGAGAACTATGACCTGCTTCATGATAGAGTACAAAAGGACATTAAACAGAACAATTTCATCATTCATCTGAAAGGAAATGGAATGTCATATTTCAACATAATGTTTTTAAAACAGGATGTCTGGATAGACTATTTCAGCAAAATGTGATAAAGGGCCTTCCACTTTGTGCTGCTGCCAATTCATAATTATTAGTATGTTTACCTTTTTATTTACTGAAAAGTAATCCTCTAGAGAACTGACAGGTATAGGTTATGAAACTCATTTTTTACAGGTTTTGCTTTGCCAAAAATATGCTGCCAGATGAAAGTTGAAGAATTCAGTCGTGCTGTTGTACAAAACAATGTGATGTTATTAATTCCAGAGCCTTTCTAAAAAGGTTGTCTTTAAAAGAAGGGCAACAATTTTTATGATAATTTTCTTTTTATGACTAGAAACCTTACCTGTTTTATTTCTCATGTTTTAGGTTTATGTTTTACTTTTCAATTGCTAAAAATTTTTATTTGGTTCCATTTTATATGTTAACATCCCTATTCATAGGTTTGTTATGATAACATGCTATTTTATTTTTATTTTAGTGAATTCAAAAACATATAAAAATTGTTATGTCTAATACTGGGACAGAAACTGAAGAAATTCTTGTCTGATACCATGTATTTTCTTAACTTAAAAGCAAATTCTTTTATTTATTTATCTGTATTCAGATTATCTCTGACATATTACTACAAGTCCTCTGTTTCTGTGCTGTGTAGAATACTTGCACATTCGTATTCCCTTTCCAAGATATTTCAGACATGCCAGAGTTTTCTCTCCAGAACTCAGTGAAGAAGGAAGGGGAGGAGGTACTCCAGGTGCTGGAGCAGAGATTCCCCCACAGCCTGTGGAGAAGACCATGGTGACACAGGCTGTCCTCCCGCAGCCCATGGAGAACCCCACACCAGTGTACACGGATGCACCCAAAGGAGGCTGTGACACTTTGGAGGTCACCTGCCCACACTGGAGCAGCTTTCCTGGCAGGACTTCTGACCCTGTGGGAGGCCATGCTGGGGCAGTCCAGTCCTGAAAGTCTGCATCCCATGAAAACAAACAGTGCTGGAAAAGAACTGCAGCCCTAGAGAAGGACCCATGTTGGAGAAATTTGTAAAGGACTGTCTCCTGTGGGTGAGACTTCAAGTTGGAGCGGGGGAAGAGAGTGCACTGTACAGAATTTGGGTAGCTAGTATCCCTACCTTCCCATCCAAAAACATCTCTTGATTTCTTCCTCTCCACTTGCTGCAGAGGGAAGCTCATTAACAAGCCTTATCATTAGTTGCTGTTCCAGTAACCTCAAGTCTTATTTATATAGGTTGTGCTGGACTTCTGTAGTCAATAAGTACATATTTAGAGTTTACTTGCCTCAGGCCTGTATCTTCATATACATGCACATGTATGCTGCATCTTTCTACCCAGATTGGTTTTCCACTGCTAAAACTACATACTTAATAAATTGAATATGACTGAGGCTGACTTTTCCTACCAACATCCTGTCACTATTTAATGGATTAGGAAGGATACATGAAAATCTTTCTCATGAAACTACATGTAGTGAGAATAGGGGAGCAGTACATAGCCACATTGGGTGAGGTGACCGATGGGTGCCTTCCTCAGAGGCAGTGGTTTCTTACAACTCATCTGAAACCTAATCTGTTTGTTGTAAGAAGGCTGGGCTGTAAGAACAGATTGTTTACACAAATGATATGTAGGTAAGCTCCACATGCCTGGTTTTCTTCCATCCAAAATATTGGATTTCCTGCTTGACTCCAAGGTCTTTTTCTGTTTAATAGCTGATGCAACAAAAAGAGTGACCAGGCTAAACTTTATGTTTTCATTTGCAGTAATCTTATTCAAGTTGCTTTGAGCTGCTGGCCACGGGGCTTTGTTTTTTCTTACCTGTTTAATTTGTGCTGAAGAAAATGCAGAGAGAACATCTGGCGTATCCAATTAGGTTCAGTTCTGAAAGAAATCACTCCAATATATTTTCTATGAACTTTTAAAGTTCTATTATTTATAAAGCCATACTGGAATAGGGCTTTGTAAAGCTCTGTCTTGCATTCTGAAATCAAAATTGTACTGCAAACTTCTTCTACATTTTAAAGTGTTAAACAGTTCTAACTGCTCACTCCTTCATTGCTGCAAAATCAAGACCAATCCCTTGGGAGATGAAGGAGACTGTAGGAAAAGTTGTCATTTTCCTTTGGTATTTGCTCTAGACTCCTGCTTGCAGCTATACCCTCTTTCAGGCTTTAAGCCAATTACACAAAATTGGTTAAGTTGTGCTTTCACAGAATAATTACTAATGTTGACTTAAATGCAATAGTAAATGCAAAGGGAAGCCAAGCTATCAGAGGGACACAGTTCTCCTTAGGAGCGGTGAGAGCAGGTGCTCACATCAGGAGAAGAGCAGACCTTTTTAGATTAGACTTTTGTCCTGTTTAGTATGTTCTTTGAGCTCTGTGATTAGAATTCATTCTGATAAACAATTATATTTTTTCAGAAAGATTTTTTTTCCGTTGCTTATAATACATGGAATGATATATAACAAAGATGGCATATTAATTGGGCTACTGCTACATGTAATTCAGAGTATACATTTTATTTCCTTTTAAATAAGCACAGATCACTAACACTCCTGCTTTTTGAAACAAGTCGAGAAATGGCAGATCAGCAACTAACTTGTTTGATTTCATCTTATCCACAGTGGCTCTGTGTCCTAGATTCTCATTCCTCATCCTGCTGTTCTCTTTTCACTGATGAAAGCTATTAATGATCAGCTTCCCTATGGAACTGTAATACCAGGCTCAGTGAGAAGGGCTGAATGCCACAAAGATCTTAGCTGTGGATATGTTTCTTAGCTGGGCAGGTAGTCCCTAATTTTATTAAAGGTCTTTCTTTTGTAAGTGAAAGGGGACTGAATTTATCAGAGGATGAGTTCTTGTAACTGCATTCAACTTGTCCCCTGTGTGTTCACCCTCTGTAGTTCATCTGGATGTTTAAAAATGTTTGAGCACTTCCTGGGACTGACAGGGTGTTTATTTGGCCTGTGTGAGCCACTGATGTGTTTTTGAGTTCCTGTGCCTCAGAGGTGTGGAATAAAAGAGGTGATCCAACATAACACCCCTCATATCCCACTTCCAGAAAAGCTGAACTGAAAAGCCATGGTGCAGTCTTACAAACAATACCTGCCTACCTGAGGGTTCCCCAAGCTGCAAGCAGAGAAGGAGTGTAAAGCGCAGTAACAACAAAGAACAGCTTTTGGCCCATTTCTCCCCAGGGTGAGCAAGGTCACTGTGAGAACTCATCAAAACTAAACATGAAAGCCATGCCTGGGCTTTTCTGTCTGACACTTTGGTACCGGCAAGGTCACATGGGCTGAGCACTGCTGCAGCACAGGGAACATAATTAAAATGTAAAATGACAGAAGATGGTATTACTGTCAGTGGAAGGTTCGTTTGACTGCTGCCTGCAAGTTACTCTGAATTGCTTCAGAAATGGTGACATCAATGTGAATGCTCCCAGTAGCCACAGCCACCATGGAAAATGTTTATATATCTCTGTTTAATTTCTGACTGTTAATGAGACCTACAGGGAATATTCACAGAGCAGAAAGCACCTTGTTTTGGCTTCTTTGGTTTCTAATGCAGAATATTTATTGGTCCCCAGTCACTCCCTGATGACACTTCTCTCTTTCAGTCTTTGGTCCTTGCCATTCTGGATATAAATAAATAAGGCTAAGCTTTGCAAACTGCTTTTAAAAACTACCTTTAAAAATGCTTCTTTGCATTTCACCTGTGTGACCTGTTAAGTATTTGAAGCTGTTCTCCCTCCTAACCTCTGGCAGAGGAAAGCTGTGATCTTTGTACCTGAGCCAGCTTCTCCCACTTCCACTCAGGAAAGGCCTTAAGTCCGTGGGCTCACTCGTGCACCCTAGCACGTACATGGACTGTTGTACCAAGGCCCTGGGGCAGGATGCCAGAGTGACGACTCTGCCTCATCAACTGATTTGATTCAATGAAAGGTCATATGGAGAATCTTTCCTGCTGATCTGACACTGTGAGGTTATGTAGGATAAGATCAGAAAGGCGAAGGCCCAACTAGAACTTAAACTGGCCACCTCTGTCAGGGATAACAAAAAAGGCTTTTATAAATATATAGGCAGCAAAAGGAGGGCCAAGGAAAATCTCCCTCCTTTGTTGGATGCGGAAGGAAATTTGGCCACTAAGGATGAGGAGAAGGCTGAGGTACTTAATGTCTTCTTTGCCTCAGTCTTCAACCGTCAGACTGGTCACCATCAAGGTTTTCATGCCCCTGAGCTGGGAGATGGAGATAGGACACAGAACAAAGTCCCAGCGGTCGAAGAAGTGGCTGTCACTGACCTGCTCCTCCATTTGGATGCCCACAAGTCTATGGGGCCAGAAGGGATCCACCCAAGGATACTGCGGGAGCTGGTGGAGAAGCTTGCCAAGCCACTCTCCATCATCTACCAGCAGTCCTGGTCAACTGGGGAGGTCCCAGACGACTGGAAACTAGCAAACGTGACACCCATCTATAAGAAGGGTCGGAAGAAGGATCCAGGAAACTACAGGCCTGTCAGCCTGACCTCTATGTATCATAAGGAAAGAAATCCAATCTGTACCATCAGATGATGGAATTATTCAGGTTGCAAGAAATTCTGAGGGTTATTAGTCTAGCCACGTGCCCAAAAAACGAATCAGCTATCTGATAAGACTAGGTTTGTTAGGACTTAGTTCAGTGAACTCTTTAAAATCTGTAAGAGATTTTAACTTTGCCACTCTTTAAGGTATTTCTTCATTGCAAATCCAGCAGAAATACCCAGGAAAGCATACAGATAGCATTGCCATGTACCATGAGAAGTGATTATTCCTGTCACTTAGTGCATGCACCATATCTGTAGCCAGTTTGGGGCTCCCAGAGAGATTTACAGTTTTATTATTTTATTTAAACTAATTAAATGTATTTGTATTATCTAGCTCAAACAGCTTCAGAAATACAGAGGAAACCGAGAAGTTTTGTTTCTTGATGACTTTTATCTTAAGGTTTATAATCTTAGGTACTATAAATAGCTTAGGTTATCATAGAATCATAGAATGATTAGAGTTGGAAGGGACTCCCAGAGGTCATCTAGTCCAAAATCCCTGCAAGAAGCAGGGACACCCCCAACTAGATGAGGTTGCTCAGGGCCTCATCCAACCTGGCCTCGAACATCTCCAGGGATGGGGCATCCACCACCTCCCTGGGCAACCTGTTCCAGTGCTCCACCACTCTTACAGTGAAGAACATTTTTCTAATATCCAATCTAAATCTCCCTCCCTCTATTTTAAAACCATTACCCCTAGTCCTGTCACAACAGGCCCTACTGAACAGCCTCTCCCCATCTTTCTTGTAGGCCCCCTTGAGGTACTGGAAGACCGCTCTAAGGTCTCCCCGGAGCCTCCTCTTCTCCAGGCTGAACAGCCCCAACTCTCTCAGCCTGTCCTCATAGGAAAGGTGCTCAAGCCCTTTATCATCTTTGTGGCCCTCCTCTGGACCCTCTCCAACTGGTCCATGTCCTTCTTATGTTGGGGGTTCCAGAACTGGACACAGTACTCCAGGTGAGGTCTCCCGAGGGCAGAGTAGAG
>VXBZ01005238.1:201463-285418 GCA_013399135.1 Heliornis fulica | reverse complement strand
CTGTCCATGTCACCGACAAAGATGTTGAATAGGGCCGGGCCCAACACGGACCCCTGAGGGACGCCACTCATGACCGGTCTCCATTTGGACATTGAGCCGTTGACCACCACTCTGAGTGCGGCCATTCAGCCAGTTCCTTATCCACCGAGTGGTCCATCCGTCAAACCCACGCCTCTCTCGTTTAGAGAGAAGAATGTCGTGTGGGACAGTGTCAGAGGCTTTGCACCAGTCCAGGTAGATGACATCCATTGGTCGTCCCTTATCCACAGATGCTGTCACTCCATCATAAAAGGCCACCAGGTTGGTCAGGCATGATCTGCCCTTGGTGAAGCCATGTTGGCTGTCACCAACCACCTCCTTGTTCTCCAGGTACATTAGCATGGTCCCCAGGAGAATCTGCTCCATGACCTTGCCAGGCACAGAGGTGAGGCTGACCGGCCTGTAGTTGCCCAGGTCCTCCTTGTTCCCCTTTTTAAAAACGGGGGTTATGTTCCCTTTCTTCCAGTCATCGGGGACCTGTTTGATGTTTGATTTTAATGAGATACTGCTGTCTAAAGATAACTGGGGCCTGTGTGTTTTCCCAGTTGCTCCAAGACAAAATATGTTTGCTGAGGAGACTGGATTTTTCTTTAAGCTATACAATCTTGACCAGAGGTCTTCTTTTATTTGGATTCTGTTATGTAACTCTTGTGTATATAAAAAGTTGGGTGTCCTGTATAAAAAGTCAAGTGCATGTGTAGGCACTGACTTTTTAGGAACAGTTTCTGTAGGATGTCAATACTGTAAGTATTAGAAAATTGTACAGTAGTACCAGCATCCTGGGCTGCATGAGGATGGGCACTGAAAGTTTTAGGGAGATGATTCTCCCCTTCTACTCGACACTGTGGAAACACCTCTGGAGTTATGTGTCCAGTTCTGGGCTCCTGGTAAAAGAAAGACATGAACTTAGTGGAATGAGTCCAGTGAAGGGACAGTAAGATGGTTAAGGTACTGGAGCATATCATGTATGATGGGAGGATGAGGGATCTGGGACTGTTCAGCCTGGAGGGCTCATGGAGGTCTTATTCAGGTGTATAAATATCTGAGGTGGTGAGTAAAGCAGTCAGTACTACAGTCTCCATAGTGATGTCTAGTGATGGGATATGAGGCAGTGGTCAAAAATAGAAATACAGTAAATTCCATTTAAACACATTAAAATATTTTCTGTGAAGGTTAACACTGGCAGAAATTGCTCTGGGAGATTCTGGTGTCTTCCTTGACACCCATATCCTTGGGTATATTCAAATCCTTCCTGATCAAGCAGTTCAGAGCAACTTGTTTTAGTTGACCATGATTGGAGCAGGAGGTTGGATGAGACAGTCTCCAGCAGCGTCTTCCTTCCTCAATGATTTTGTATTCAGATTCTTTAATCTCTTTAATGTCATTATGATTATTTACTACATTTCATATTTACTATAAAAGAGGCATTTCCGGTGATCAGAATTTACTTTTAAGCATTGCTCTATCTATGAATGTTTAACACATCTGTGGATATGGATCCATGGATGTGATAAGGCAGATAAAGTAGTGAGGGCCAGTGCATATGGTAAAGCCATGAAGCTACCTCTGTGCAGCAGAACACTTCAGAACAAGTCTATGTTCAAGGATTATCCAACATGTTGTATTGCACTGGGCTTGGAGAAGAGAATTTAGTGCCTGTGGAACTTCCACAGGCACTAAGAGTGAGACATAAAACCCTTGGTTACCAGATTGCTACTTTTCAGTTTACGTTATTCTGTCCAACAACAGATTGTTTTACTAAAACATGACTTTTTCTTTTAAGAAGGGAGTGGAAAAATAATTTCCCCTTATAGCATAACAATATTGGTTTTACTGTCTTTTGCAAGCTGCAAATGAAAGGCAGCCAAATTTTGAAGATGAAACTTGGTATGTCACTTCCATGTTGACCTGAATAAACTTCTTTGAATTGTGGGAGACATAATTGTGAAACAAATCCACATATATGCCCTTGAGTTCGTCCAAGAGAACATTTCTTTCTTTCTTTCTTTCTTTGAATTGTGGGAGACATAATTGTGAAACAACTCCACATATATGCCCTTGAGTTCGTCCAAGAGAACATTTCTTTCTTTCTTTCTTTCTTTCTTTCTTTCTTTCTTTCTTTCTTTCTTTCTTTCTTTCTTTCTTTCTTTCTTTCTTTCTTTCTTTCTTTCTTTCTTTCTTTCTTTCTCCTTTTATGTGATAGGACAACTTCTAGTTTATATCTTTGGTAGCTGGACAAAGCACCTTCTTAGTGCAGTCTGCAAAACAAAACAAGTTTGAGTTTCTTTAATAGCCAGAGAAATACAGTCATGGTTAGATCAGTGATCATGAGAACTACCACAGCCACAAAGCCATAAATCTCTTATTGTGACTTTTGCATCAGTTCTTGATTTTTTCCTGTCTGTTTTCTTCTTGATATAATTGAAAATTACTGATCAAATCTGAATACAACTCCTTTATAGCCTTTCACTTTACAGCAATGAGCTCTGGGCTGTGATGTTGAAGTAATTCCTGGTGGCTGCTTGCACTGAGACTGGTGTAAGTTCCATGCTTGGATGTGGGGAAAATGAATGAAACAAGGTCCTTGTCTGCAGGATAAATAACTACAAGTGCTGGAGATGCAGCTGAACTTTCATTCCAAGTACGCTGCTGATCTCCAGCTCTGCTCAGAACAGTTAACAGTCAGGCATCTAAGGCAGCTTGGCAAGCGACATGCTGAAGTACAGTATTAGAAGTGGACTCTCAGCCTGGTCTTACAGGCACTACCAGGACAGAAAAGAAGGTTCTGGCATTTTATTTAAGGAATGAGCAATGCTTTCTATCAATCAGTCAGACATACAGACCAGGAATCCTGTTCTTACGCATGCACCCAGCTGATGCCTGGACACAGGCGTGTGCTTAGGTGTACAACCTAGATGATTTTGGAGAGGGTTTGCTGTTCTCTGGCTGTAGTAGCTTTTGGCTCTGGATCTGGCCTATGTGACACCATGTGAGACCCAGGACCTGGCTTAGAGCCCGGTAGAGCCAAATGGTCGTGAGTTTACTGTTAATCTGTTCAGTACAGCAGTAGTGATGGCATAAGAAATCACAAGTTCCTATCTTGAGGATCTCTATTTTTATTTTGGATTTCTTTGGGTTCTTCCTTTCTCTATACAGAGGTTCTGCCCCTGTCTGTCACTACACCTTGAGCCTGGGTCGATGCTGTAAGCAGTTAGCTCAGGGCACTGAGTTGTTAATTTAAGAAAGCAGTGAGCCCTTCAAATCTTCAACCACGAGAGACCCGTCTATCTCCTTATCTTTCCATATGCCAGTATGTTTATATGTATGGATAGACCTATATATATGCAACATATGTGTAGTTACAATTTCCTTCAATATTCTAATAAAATTCTGGATGGTGTGTGCTACTGATATACAAGTGGGAATTGCTGACCCCAAATTTTCCAGGGTTGATTCTTCTGTTAATGGTGAAATATTCTTTGGTCCTAGAATATAGTTTATAAATATTATTAGTGTATAAATACTTTATATACATTATTAATATTTTATTTCATGATTTATGCAATAATTTAAATATAGCCTTAAGTTTAAATGAGACTTGTAATGTTGGTCTGAGTGAAAGTGTTCCCCTAAATTTTAGGTACTGCAGCAATTTAAATTAGAACTACATTTATATTTTAAATCCTTCTTGTCTGATTCTTTTTTCATGAGCTTTGTAGTAGCAAATAAAATTTTAAAAAGCCTTATACCTTGCACATCTGTTTTTATCTCAAAGCAGCTATCAACAGAGATGGAAACATACTTAACAATTGAATAAATCCATAAATTTTAGGGGTAAGGCCTCCACTTCTAGGAAACAAAGGGTTTGAGTATACTCATGTCATTTTTGTGAGTTGGAAGCCCTCCTCCTTCAGCCTAACTAATGAGGTCTGGCGCACATCCTTTAGGCTGTGGCTGAACCCTTAGTGAAAGCCAGCAGAGCTTGGTGTTCCAGAGCTGGTATGAATGCAGTGTAGGCAGCTGTGGTGCCAGGACCTAAAGCTGAAATAGGGATCAAGCCAGACCAGTGGTGTATATGCACCCTCTGATGGTTGTTTTGTTGAAACTTTCAATGTGTATTATTTTAGAGAGAAAGGATAGATAATAAGAGCTGCTGTAGTGTACTTACTCTGTCTTTATTATATCCTTGAAAACTAAAGTGGTTCACAAACAGCTTTACGTGAAAATTAATTTAAATTAACTTTTTCCTTTCAAGTGTGACTTTGATGAACTGCTACTATTGCTGATAAGCTGTAGCTTGGGAATACCCTCTCCCAGAGCAATATACCTGTTTGTGTTTATTTTTCATTCTGAAAAGAAAAGGTCAGAAAAGGAGAGAACCCAGCGCAAAGTGGAATTTATTTGGAATGACAACATGAAATGTTGTGATAGGAAAAGTGCTAAAATCAGTGGAAACAGCTAAAAGGGTTGAGGTGTTGGTAAAAGCATAATGTGCAAGGTGTGAAAAGAGACAAAAGAAACCACGGTTGGCTGATTCCGGTCACTGTGCTTTTATGGTCATCTGTGTCGGTGTTGCACGCTGGTTGTGACCCCACCCCACCACAGCATCATGTGGGAAAATTGCAAAGCTCATTGTAGTGGGGTAGAGAAACCAACAGCTTGTCATTATGACAAGCTGTTGGTTTCTTTCTGCCCACCAATGCACATGTCATTTTCACATGTGTTATTATTCTTCTGGGATATTCTGGGATATTCTCTACAAAATTAATCTACTCTAACCTGATCTGCATGGCCAAACCACAATGGTCCTGAATTCAACATTCCCATTAGTTTTGATAAAAATTAAACACATTCTGCTTGTCTAGTTTTGTTTTCCAAAATATTTAAGAACTTCAGTGCCAAAGGTTACACTGAAGACAGTCATTAATAATCATACCCTGGAAGCCCACAAACCTACAAAATATTTGCCTCTTTGTTTAAGACAAAGAATTATTTAGTCTGTGAGTAGAGCATCAGAATAGCGTTCAACACCTATCAACACACCAGTGAAATACAAAAATATATTACTTCCAAAACCCTTAGCTTGCTGTTGAAGACCAGCATTATCCATGCATACATTTGTGTTTGTAATAAAAGTCACTCTTCGCTGCTATCTCCCTGAAGAGTCCACTGTTTGCTTATAGAAGGCACATATTATGTGCATAGCTCTAAAGTGCAGATGTAGAAGCTGAGAAATGTGAGAAGTAAATCAAAGTAACCTCTCCAGCTCGCTGAGTGGAGGGTTATCTCTATTTTGAATGCAATTACTACATCCAAATTGCTACTCCAGCTGTTGGGACTCACGGGAGGAGTGATGTCTTTGGTAAGATCCTTCAACAGCCTTCAATTTGCAGCATGTCCTCTGTCTCATAGTACTTTAAGTCAGGAGTTTCTATGTCATATCATATTCTTCCTAAACTTGGGAAAGAAGAAATATCATTGCTAGACCAAAATGTTGACCTAACTTCATCCCTTTGAGGATGATTTAAAGAGGTTTGCTCATATTCCCACTGGAAACAAAAGCACCGTTGGGTCTCCTTCCCTCAAGGAAAACCTGCACCTTCTTCTGTCCTCTCCTTTGCAGTCTTGCTTGGCTTCAGCTCATGGTTGTAGATTTCTCCTCTGTGAAAAACCCCTTTTTTTTTTTTTTTTTTTTTCCCATGTCTCTCTGGCAACTGGGAACAGGTTCTCAGTGGGAAAATACTCCTTATGACTTAAGATTGCAGGATATGTAAAACTGTTTATATGCTCGTCTGTAGCATGGGTTTGGTACGGAACACAGAGTTTTAGAAAGGGCAAATCTCTTCAATGAATTCAGCAGATAACTGGGATAGATTGTCACTCATGATCTGTAAAGAAACAGATAGGTAGGAATGATGGGCTGTTTATATTCATTTAGCCCAGAAAAAGCATAGTAATTTTCATTAGCTAAATGAGAAGTAGAGGAATTATAGGCATTTCTACACACTGTGAGCACCCACTTTTGAGAAGTCACCACAAGTCAGCTAAAAATAGCGATTTGTTAAAGTAAGGTGTTCACAGACCAAGACACCCAGTGTCATTTGTGCTGTAGCTCATCAGAGAACCACAGAATGACTAAGGGTGGAAGGGACCTCTGGAGGTCACCTTCAGCTGGCGCTTAAGACCATGTTGAGGCATCTTTTGAGTATCTCTAGAGGTGGAGACTCCACAACCTCCTGGGCAGCCTGTGCCAGCGCTGGGTCATCCTCACAGGGAAAAAGTGTTTCCTGATGTTCAAAGGAACCTCCTGTGTTTGAGTGTGTACCCATTCCTGTTGCCTCTGCTCCTGTCTCTGGGCACCACTGGAAAGAGCCTGGCTCCATCTTCTTTATACTCTCCCTTCAGGTGTATATACACATGGATGAGATCCCTCCTGAACCTTCTCTTATTCAGGTAAACCGACCCAACTCTCTCAGCCTCTCCTCATAAGAGAGATGCTTCAGTCCCTTAATCATCTTAGTGGATGTTCACTATACTCTTTCCAGTATGTTCATGTCTGTCTTGTTCTGGGGAGCCTAGACACTGAGTGGTTCACAATTACTGAGTAGAAAGACAGAATCACCTCCCCCAACCTGAGGCTGAAAATACTTCATGTAATACAGCTCAGGATACTGTTTGCCTTCTTCGTGTTAAGGGCATGTGACTGGCTCATGTTCATCTTGGTGTCCACCAGGACACCTGAGTCCTTCTCTGCAAATCTGCTTTCTCCAGATGGTCCTGGATGGTCCCCAGCATATACTAGTGCCTGGGGTGTTCATCCATGGGTGAATGGATATAAACTGGATACACTAACCCTTTTATATGTTTTTGGGGTGTTTTTCTATTTCAGGTGCATTCTTTTATTTGAATGAATGGCATTACCCTGTGGATGTTTCAGACAGAGAAGAAAATACCTCTTAGAGTCACGGCAGAGATCTCATCTGACTGCTCCATGGGAAAACCCTGCAGCTTGGGACTGTGCTTTGGTGTGCACACCAAAGAGTGATGGACTGATGGGCAGTGAGTCGGTCACACCTTTAGTAACACTAGTTACCGATAAAATGTACAACAGCTTATCAGCAATCAACTAGTCAAAGAGTGTGTTGGGGAGCAATTGCATTTTGAAGGGGGAATGATGTGTAACCCTAAGATATTTATTATACACTAACAGGGATGAATATTAAAATCACGGTCTGTTGGAGCATTCTCCATTCTGTGTCTGCTGTTACCCTCACTTCTTCATGGTGAGGGTGACAGAGTACTGGCACAGGCTGCCCTGGGGTTTGTGGATTCTCCTTCTCTGGAGACATTCAAGACCCGTCTGGACACCTACCTGTGTGGCCTGCCCTAGGAAACCTGCTTTGGCAGGGGGTTGGATTCGATGAACTCTGGAGGTCACTTCCAACCCCTACAATTCTGTGATTGTAGGTTTTACTTGGCTTCAAGCCAAGCTATACATACTACTGCAGCATGATCCACCTGGGAATTAGAGGTCAGTTCTGTGCTGTGCTCAGCTATGTGTCACTGAAGCCTGGGTTTGCCGTGGCCAGTAGCAGTGCCTAAACCATTAGGAAACTCCAGTAGCTCTGTCTAAAATTGGTGCTTAGACATGGCCTTCACGCAGTGTGTTAGATGTACCTGTGCAGCAGCTTGGATGCCAGCCTGCGTTAACTGCGGTCACTGGGGATGGAGAATGAGCTCTCCAGGCACGGGGCTTAGCTGTACAAGGAAGCAGCTTGTCAGCACATCATACATCACAGGAGGGTTCGGCTCTTGGGGATGTGTATGAGGTGCACTGCATCGGGATAAGTCTAGTAGAGAAGTCCTTTCTGGTAAAATGCAGTTGTTGATTAATTAACCTTCTTAATTAACAATTTCTACTCATTTGCATCTTCTGTTACACATTTATTTATTCTTACCATTGCCACTGCTATTATTAATTTATGCAGTTTACTGATTCAGTCACAGTGCGTCAATCATGGCAAACAAAAACCTGTTTCCTCTCTCACATTCTATTATAATTTATTTCCTTCCAGCAGGTGTCACACGACGACCGCAGCTTCCCATCCCCGCTGCTGCCTTACTCTGATGCCAGCACCTCGCTTCTGGGTAAGAGGCACTTGGAAGTGCCTCTCAGAGGTATGGAGAAGAGAGATGGGGTTGGCCAACTTTTACATAAATATTCCTAGGGAAAGATCCTATCATATCTGTAGCATTATATTTTTGGAAGCTCAGATAATATTTTTAATGGCCATATTATTAAGTGTTGTAGCAGTTCAGATATGCCCACTCTGCACTTCACTGTCTTTGCAGGCTGATACTACTCTCCCATCATTAAAACTTGCCTCACCTATCTCTGCCACAGATGAGTATAAAACTTCCTCTTGTAAAAGAAAAAAGCATCAGTTGACTGATGGAACCCTACAGGAAAAGCAAATTGACAGACAGGAATTTAAATAAAACATTAACATTTTGTACTTTCTTGTCTGATATGCCTGTTAGAATTGTCTCAGTGGATTTTGCTTCAAGGAGAGTCGTCAGTGAAGACCGAGCAGCTGAAGAATTAAAAGCTGTTAACAGCATTTGAAAAATAAAATGCTAGTGGGATGTAGTGTGAAACCTTGAGCTCAATTGCACATAGTGTTGGTACCTCAACTACAGGAGTAAGGATTCCAGTGAGGGGTCAGGGCTCCCTTGCACTAAGCACTGTGAACACAAATGCCAGAAGGACAACTTTTCTCCAAGACAACCAGGATCTAATCTGGAGGGGAGGAGTACCAAGTGGCTATGGAAATATGAGCACCTTTTCAGCAGTTTATCTCTAGGTATGGTGATGATAAAGGAACCCCTTGTCATCTCCTCCAACCCCCAAACACCAGCACTAGATCAACTCAGCTGGGGTTTTGTCTATCCAGGTCTTGAAGACCTCCAAGGATGGAGATGTCACAGTCCTGATGGGCAGTGCATTTTAAAGCTGCATCACCCTCTCAGTGATGATTTTCCTCCTGTCCAATTCAATTCCCACAAAGTATAAAGAGGCTCTTCTGTACCATGGCCAGAAAGAGTCTGGTTCCAGCTACACCAAAATGTATCATCTCTTGAGGGTGAAACAACCACCAACATAGGCCTGAGCATGGTCCAAATGAAGGACCATGTGTACACCAGACATGGACTAGCAATGTTGTTGTCCCACAAAGTTCAGATGGATATAGTGATTAAAATGTTTCCCCTGATATTTTTAGATGTTTAGGAGATTCATAGCTGCCTCTCTTACAAAGATACCTGAAATCTGATCCCCCTGGATGGTACTTGCAGGCTGACTAGTAGTGTACAGACTCTGTTCATGCCTTTCCATATACCTTGCATCATGAGATCTACGAGAAAGGTACATTTGGCAACTGTTGAGGTTAAAATTTAGGGGGAGAAATGGTTCAAGATGTATTTATGGCAATACTGTAGACAAGAGGGGGGCTTGCAGGGGAGCATTATCCTGCCCTGCCAGGAATGGTCCATGGCTCCATCCTCCAGCTTCATTTGCGGTATCTGGACTCATATTCAGGTCTGAGCCGCAGGTGGCTTGATGGTGCTGGGAATGGCCTGTGTTCCTGTCACCACCATTTCTGCAGGCTGCAAGATGTGTCTGAAGCTGCATAAGAACTTACACTTAGATTTGGTTTCAAATTAAGAGCATGGAAATATCTTCCGAAGGAAGAAGGAAGAGGAGAACAAAGATTCCAGTCTGTGACTATGAAGGTGCTCTGAACTGTAATTGCTTCTATTTGATTGCCCATTAATGCTCGTTCATCTTATTTTTTTGTAGTGAGCTGAAGTGATTAGCATAAAGAAAAATTGCCAGGATAAGAAAAATCAATTGTCAAAGGTTCAAAGTCTTTTAGCCAATTTTGAAAAGAAACAAGAAATGAGTAAATGAGTCTGCAGACCTGAAAAGGAAGAAGAGGAGAGGGGGTCAGTGCACTGTGAGATGGACATTCTTGGTAATTACTATAATGGCAGTAGTAAGTAGAGGTGCAATAACCCATCCACAACAGGGAGAATGGGCTCACTAGATGAAGTTATAGCTAAAGCCTGCTTAATTTTATCTGTGTATAACCCTACTTCTTCAAAAGAATTAGGAATGTGTAAATCACTACCACATTGAGCCAAGAGTTTTCAATTGGATCTTAAAACTCTCATTGGAATCATAATTTGTTCATGTCTGTGAAAGTTTTTATAACCTTCAATTATTCTCATGCAATTGGCCTGAGAGCTATTAAAATGGATATAGAGATACACTTAGCATCTCTCATTTTAAGACTCTGAATTTCCATGTATTATCTTTTAGAAACACTGAGACACTGAAGTGAGGCCAGCTGGTGAGCTTTAAACATTAGAAATTGTAAAATGAATGTAACTAAAGACCTGATGCCTAGAGAGCTCATTTTCTAACTTGCTAGGATCTTATTGATATTATTAATTTCCTTCTGTCAAATAGGCAAAGATAATGTGGGACACTGAATGACCAGGTCGTTCCAAGAAGAAATAGTTAAACGTTTCCAGTTGCAAATGCTTCTTCTTTATGTGACAAATTACGGCCTTTTCATGGTACAAAATTATACTACAAATCACAATGCTAATATGTGAGATGTGTTCTAATTCTCTCCTAAGATGCAGGGTACCTGTGATGGAAAAATTATCTATTCACCCAGAAGGATTATGCAGTGCATAACCAAAAAATACATTAGGCAAACACCCTCCCAAGGGAGGTACAGAGTCGTGTTGTAAATCCTCTACTAGCTGTATGAGAAGTGTCAAGCAGGAGTTATGTCAAGATGAGATTGTGAGACAAACCTCATACACACTGTAAGTGTAGTGCCTCAGAAGACACTGGGAAGAAGGGATGCAAGGGATACAAAAAACATTGTGTGGCTCAGAGAAAAGTTTTCTACCAGTTGAGCTCTTCCTCAAATTCAGATGGAGAAAAACCCTATCCTCTTGCGGGAAGCCTCGGAGATGCTGAGCAACCCAAAGTGAACTAGGACAAACGGTGTCATCTCTTCACCGGCACTAATAAGGCAGGACCTTTAAAACAAGAAGTACTTTTGCAAAAAAAAAGTAGGAATCAATCTGAATTGGTTCAATGAGTGCTCTGAAAGAAGCTCTGTCACTATTTCTGGAGATGAATTCAAACAGGTGACACAGCACTGCTCAGCACTCTGTGGCAGCATGAATTTATACTTTGACATCAATCTGTATCACATGTTGCTTCATAAACCAGCTTGTCAGATTCTGCTTCTCAGGCTGTCCCTGGGACCCTCTGCATCTACTGCATTACATCATGAAGAGCTACCCTACTCTCCTGTGCTCTTTTGACTTGTGATAAGACCTCTAGAGAAGCTGATATGAAGTTAGGTAACATGACAGACATCCTCAGATGTCTGGTGCCTGTGAGTCTCTGAGATTGAGTGGAGTATCTCAAGGTCTCAAAAAAGTGTTTTAAAGGCTAAATTGTTTTTGGTAGCCATCTGCAAAGGCTTTGTCAGTGAATATTTTCAACAGATTGTTAGTGTTTAACTACCACTTGAGGGAATGCTTTATGTGTCTGTAAACATCATTTTGTCTCAAAGCTTCTGAGATCTTCTACTTCCAGGCAAATTCTTTGAGAATGTGGGTGACATAGCCTGGGGAATTGTGCTTTGGCACAATGATGTTAATCCTATTAGGCACAATACCGTCTTTGATGCTCATGTATCATTTTGCAAAAGGAGGTTTTCAGACCTCTGCTTCCCTCCTTCCCACCCCACCCCCCTTTTCTTTTTCTATTCTAAGAAGGAAAATAACTTCAACCCTTGTGTTGAATAGAGCTTCTTAAGTGGCATAAATGCTGACCCAGACTGACAAGTTCAAAAATTGATTGTTTATTCTTGTGTTGTTTTAAAAGCAGTGGTATTTACAACCCAGTCTCTTAAACATCTGACAGGCAAATGCTCTGCAAGCCTTCCACAATAGCAACATCTTTTGGGATGGTTTATTAGCTGCCAGTGGGAAAAGGATTGAGCCTGTGTAGGCTACTGAAGTGCACTGTGCAGCTGCAAGGTTATAGCCTGAAGAAGGTTATGGAAATATGTACTACTCAGTTTTTTGTAGTGTGGGTCCACAACTGAGCATTTTTACTAGTTTACAGTATTCAGCAGAGTTATAAACCCTTTATCACCATGACCATAATTCAGTGCTATGCAAGGCATTTTTTGCGTGTCAAATGCATGTTTTTATAATTCTTGTAAAAGTTTACAGAAAAATAGGGCTGTGAAAACAGTGCAGAGATATAAAATTTCAGAATACAGAGTCCACCTTCTGGTGCTGCGCACTGTAGTGTGGTTTACAAGCCACCTGGACAATCAGAACATTGCAGTGGGTACAGCTTGGCCTTTTGTGCTTGTTTATAAGTACTATCAGCATGTTATTAAGAAACCTAATTGTATCAGTTGCCTTTTCTTTTTTTTTTTTTTTGAGACAAATGAACATTTCATAATTATAAAGAAGGATTTCTATGAAAACATTGTTAAAAACCCCAACTACCTAAAATCAAAATGCCCTCCTCTTCCAGTTTGAAATATCAGCTTTCACAGATGTACATGCTCCAGCAGAAAGAAAACATGAAATGCAGCTGATGAAGAAAAAAAGCAGCAGGTGGGAACAAGTTATATGACACTACAGGTAAATTAGGTGAGTGATAGTTCACAGACTAGTAGCACTGGAAGAAAATAAGCTATGGTTGGAAAAAAAAAAAGTAAGTATCTAAAATGTCACTGCCGCAAAGATTTATCTGCATAAACAAAGTTAACACCACTGATTTAGGACAGTGAGTATTTATAAGTACTTGACATTCATCACTGGCACTGGTGTGGCCTCATCTGAAATACTGTGTCCAGTTCTGAGCTCCCCATTTCAAGGAGGACAGGAAGAGGGTACAAAAAGAGGCTACAAAGTTGATTAGGGAACTAGAACATCTCTCTTATGAAGAGAGGCTGAGGGACTTGGGACTTTTTAGCCAAGAGAAGAGCGAGGGCAAATCTTACCAATGCTTATAAATACTTGAGGAATGGGTGTCGGGAGGATGGCGTCAGTCTTTTTTCAGTTGTGCACAGAGACAGAACAAGAGGCAATGGGCACAAACTTGAATTTAGGAAGTTCCACCTAAACTTGAGGAGGAAGTTCTTTACTGTGAGAGCACTGGATCTGGCTGCCCAGAGATGTTGTGGAGTCTCCTTCTCTGGAGACATTCAAAACTCACCTGGACTCTGCCCTGTGCAACCTGCTCTAGGTGATCCTGCTCTAGCAAGGGGGCTGGACTAGATGATCCCCAAAGGTCCCTTCCAGCTCCTAAAAATCTGTGATACTGTGATTCTGTGAACCCACTTTATGGAAAAAACCCAAGCACTTGGCATTTTGCTGCAGAGCCATACAAGCAGTGTCCAGTACTGCAGCTTGTAGTGTCATGAAGTCAGTTGTACTGAGAATCCATAGAAGAGGCAAAGCATACTACATTGGATTAGTCACCATAATTAATCTTTTGCCCTTCCACCCTCGTTAAGTGCAGTGTTAGGTTTTATCTCACAGTTTATACAAACACCAGACAGTGAAGCTTTGAGGAAGATTCAGGGCATGGTTCAATTGTACATTGGTTTTGGCATGAGAATGACCATATTGATTCCTACTCTTTCTGCCCAACTGTAGGGAGCTTCTTCTCTACACAAAGAATGAGAGGGTGGTTTCTTATGGTAAGAATAAACAGGAACAGTACCTTGGTGGTAGTCCTTGCCACCTTCCCAAAAATGTTCCTGATTAATGTGACACTGGAAAACAGTTTTGAAAGGTTTCTTTTTGGAAATGTCATAAACAAATGGAGTTTCCTGGGAACAGTATTTTCTACTTGTAAGGGCGTCCATTATTGGGAAATCTTTTTCTCTCTCTGGAAAGAAGAAAATAATTCCTTAATGTTCTGTGTGAGACTTCTTTCAAGTTATTCAAACATTCTGTATTCTTTCATCTCTTTGCAGCTTTGTAAAGTTTCGTTTGCTGCTGAAAATAAAAGCATCTTGAGAGGGTGACTGAACCTAGTAAGTTTAGACACTGATCTTAGTGTGAAATGAACAGCTCTTTTAAATATTTATCTGTTCCTCTTGGCTCTAGAGAGGTAGTTCAGTTCACATGTGTGATTTCAGAGTGTTTAAAGACATCAGAGAGTAAACCTAGCCTTCAGTATAATTTTATAAGAATTATGGGATGCCATAAACTCAAACACTTGTAAGTCCTTTGAAACAAGCATCCATCTCTAGTGGTCTCATGATCTTGATGTGACTCATTCTGAAGAGTTCCTTCTTGTTTCTTTTTTTCATTCAGATTTTCTGTAGGAAAACACCTGTGGTTCACTCACAAATTCAGAATTTCCAATGTCAGATATATAACAAGACAAACAAAATTATTTCATTATTTTGGCAAGACAATGTATCAAGAAGGAGAAAATATGTTAGACTAAAGAGCTGGAGAGAAAGGAAAGATATAATTATTATTTCACTGGTTTTGGTGGCATCAAAGCAAAGATATGTTCATCACAAAGCACTTTTCAAACAAACAAACAAAAAAAAGTCATAGCAGTCTATTAGCCAATGCAGAAGAAAAGGACTTTATATAATTTATGAATTGGTATGCTAACTATAGATAAACCATTAAAAGCCATTTTCTAGTGCATTTTAGATCAGAAACACAGAAGCTAAATAGACGTATTCAGATGTGTATATTCTGAACCACTGTACCTAATTAAAGTGAAGCAATGTTTTTTGAGAATAAGAAAATGGAAGACATGAAAATCTGGAAAAAAAGTGTGCTTATTCCATTTTCATCCATCATCCCAGTTTCCTTGTTATATGATTCTCCTTTCTTCTCAACATATTATGAATTTCAAAACGTAAGAGATGTAATGAATACAGCCTAAAAAAAGTGATAGCAAGAAGTCCGTCAAAGGTCGACAGGAAATCAAATACATAACATACAAACTACATCAAGAAAAGATTATTGACTTCCTGAGATTTGACAGTAAAAATACATGCATGAAGAGGCCAGACAAAAGTAAACCCCACAAACCAAAACTCACACTGAGAAAGACAGACATCTCTTAATAATACAGTTATCTGGAGGACATTTACTTGACTAAGGTAACAGGGAGAGAAGAAAGAAAGATCCCAAAATGTCATGAAAAGGCTCTTCACAGCAGTAGAATTGTTTTCAGTGGCAGGAAGAACTGTAAGTCATAAATTCTTCAGGGTAAATCCATATAAAAGGGTCATGCTCCAAATTCCTTATGAAGGTGGGATTATTTTTTCACTTTAAAAACCAGACACTTCAGAGAGCCAGAGGAACACAGAGGCAGAAGGGCAGAAGTTACAGTTCAGCAGTAGCAACTCTCTGAAAGTGTGTTGTGTATGAGAGCAGACTATAGCTTAGAAATGTGAATGCCTCTCTCTCCTCTTTCCCCCAAATGCTAGCTTTTGTGCAAAGAGATGAAGGACAGCTGCATTGATATGTGTTTGCCTGGCCCCTTGAATATCAGGGTACGTGAGTGTCTCATGGGCTGACTTAAGGCTGTTGACAGTGTGGTGGTGGTAGAAGTAGACTTGCAGGAGGCAATTGCATTGCTTTTCCCCAAGTTTCTGGCCAGCCGTCTGCTCACATATGGCCTGGAAATCTCCTTGGTATTTTGTATTGTTACTGATTATCTTAAATCACACAATGAGCCTGCTAGTGGTCAGACAACACTATGGGTTTTGGTTCTCAGCCTTGTCTTTTTTTTTTTTAAATTGTTTAATTGTAGCAATTGGAATAATTTCTTAAGGAATACTACACTAGACTATCTTTTTGAATGTAAAAAAACCCCATGCAAAATCTTAAAAATATCTGGCTTTGAAAGTTAAATTGAAATACACTGAAGCACTTCTAAGCTTTTTTGGATTATTAACATCCATTTTCAGATTTCATTGTTGATGGATGAAATTGGCCTCAGTGTAACCTATTTTGACTCAAAGGAGGCTTTTCCAGGAATGCATTTAACCCTACATGCCCTACTGGTGCTGAGGTTTCCTGCGGGAAGCTTGATTCAGAGATTCTATTCAGGGATTCTATCTGTATGTTGTATTTATACCAGAAGGAAATCAGTTACTCTGAGAAGGAAATGGAAATGGGAGAAGGAAAGAG
Organism: Heliornis fulica; assembly: GCA_013399135.1. Taxonomy (NCBI): domain Eukaryota; kingdom Metazoa; phylum Chordata; class Aves; order Gruiformes; family Heliornithidae; genus Heliornis; species Heliornis fulica. The sequence continues at coordinate 269,092 of VXBZ01005238.1, read as the reverse complement.
GGATGGGAAAACAGGAAAAGGAAATCTAGAGCAAATTAGAAGAATCATGGAATTTGGGAAGGTTGTGGAGAAAAAAATCATAGGTCTTTTACTCCTAGAGATTTTCTTGATTTTAAATTATTGCAGTGCCCCTAAATCAAGTAAGACAACCTTCAGGGTGAGCTGCTTTGGAGTATGGCAGCCTGGATGCAGAGAAAAGTGTCTCAGCAGAACCATGTGAGACTCAAATTTTCTACCAGATGGGAGCTTAAATTGAGCATTTCACCTATTCACATCTGAAGAAAATCTTTGGAGCTTTGAACAGGTAATGGCTCCTGCCATTACGTAAACCCTCTGTCAGCTTAAGCATTCACATGAAGAGCTCAACCTCAGCCCAAGCAGAAGGGGCAGGTAGATGGATGCTTTCAGACAGGGGGCATCAAGTTCTACATTGTGGTTCAGGGTCTTCACCTTTCATTTATTGTCCTAAGACATGTTTTGAAGCATAGGAATTCCATCACCTATGGATTTAATTATGTCACCACTGGTACACTCAGCGATATTTACTCCCATTACAGACATCTGTAAAAAGTCCCCCATCTCTGCAGTTTGTATTCATTATATACTCCTGTGTAAAATTGTTTCTTCCTGTTGACAATTCACAATACATTTTCTAATCTTCCCTAAGGTAACCCTCACACTTTCCCATTCACCTAGCAGTAAGAGACACACACTTGCTGGAAGACTAAGTCATAGTGATAAACACTGATAAAAATGATTTTGTGAAGCTCTGAGTTAAAGAAGATTGAATTTTGTGCTTCCCCCTGTGGATTTATGATTATCCCAACACTTCCTTATAATACCTAGAGTTGCATTCAGTTGAAATACGGTTGTGTTCTGAAAACTGTAATGAAAACATTGGAACTGCATGGCAATTAATCAAGATTTTCTTGGAAAGACAGATTTTCTGCCTCGAAAAGGCTGCAAACTCTTCACACATCTCCTGCTATTCAAGAAGAGAGAAATCCTCCTCTAGATTTCTCTACCAGTGTTGGATCAATCTCCTTTCCCTTTTCTCAGTTCCTGCTAGTGGAACAGGGAGAATGGTTTGCACAATGCACCCATGCTCCCTACACGCCATGAGACAGAATAATGGCACTTTCCTCCAGAAATGCAGTTCCTTTCTTCAGCTCTTGCCACTAATCCCAGTTTGGGGGAGAGTTGTATTCCAGCTAGTGCTGGTGTTTTCAAATGAACCACTGGGTCAGCTGTAATGGGAAATGGTCAGGGAAGGGATGGGGAGCTGGGCACCAAAAGTGGTGATGTGATGGGGGATATGGGGGCTTGCCACTTAGAGAGCTATGATCACTTGTTCTGGCACACTGCATCATTTACAGATGTGAACCAGATGTGCCCTGGGTGCTGGACACTCTGCCAGGATGTGTGGGTGGGGAGCTGTGGGCTTCATGGTTTGGTTATAACCAAGTGAGAAAGGGGTGTCCTGTTGCTGCTTGTCCTGGGAAGGGACAGAGGGTGCTGGGATACTGCAGAGAAGTGGCAGTCTTGGCTCCTGTTGATTATTTTGCCACTGTCTGTGCTTGCCCTGGTCTCTTCTGTTGGGATCCCTTTGTGCAAACTTGTTGTTTATTAGCAGAGAGGAACCACTCAAACACCCTAACCCATATTCTCAACTATCAGCCTCTCTTTCTCGGCCAGCCCAGCCCCAACTGGCCCTTGGGCTGTGCTGGCACCAATATTGTGGTGTTGCACAATGAGGTCAATAAATTCATCTGTTGGAGGGGGGAAATAACACCTACTTTGTGCAGAGCTTTTCTTCAACTCAGCCTTCTCCAACTTCTATTATTGGACTCGATGATCTTAAGGGTCTTTTCCCAACTAAATATTTGTATGATCCTATGATTCCTGCTCTAGTTTGTCACCCAGCATGGAGCAGGATGCGTTATGTGGCTGGGGAGAAGGGTGACGGTAAGTACGTTCATTGCATCTCAGATGTGATTTTTATTTTTCAGGATCCAGTAGAAGTGAATCTCACTCTTTTGGCTGCCATCTGGCATCTAACAGAGTGACATCCCAGATGGCTGCATGACATTGTGGATGGAGCGTCAAGGGTCCTGGTTCCCTGAAATCTGTGCAGATATAATTTAATTCCTTGGGGATCTAAAATTTGGTCTTGATTAAAACAAGGTCATACATGTTTTCAGATCCTCCTGTGGAGTCATGTCTCTTTTTTCCCTTTGTGGGAAAGATAATAACTGCGTTTTTGTACTTCTCTGAAGCAGAAAGTGTTTTCAGGCCATCCTAAATGTTAAACATAATGAAAGAAAAAGCAATTGAATTGATAATATTAGAATTAAGTGTAATGAGATTCTAAGGTAAGGAGGGACTGGAAGTGGCATCCTATTGGGAGCAGAAGGGTCAAGAAACCTTGCTACTTTTAATGAGAACTTGTTCAATGAGTCATAGCCAGCAAAAGCAGGGAGCAGATGAGATGCTTTCTGGTGTATCATCTAGATGATGCTGGGTGTGGGGTGACTGATTCACCCCCTTGGCTGTAATATGCAGGTAAAGTAAGAACAAGTCATGAGCAATTCCAGAGGAGCAGTTTGGGGTAATTCTGTTATTAGAACAGGCACCAAAGAGAAGTGTTTCTGCTGTTAAGAGGACAGAGCCCTTTTTATTTTGGCTGCATGCTTTTATATGCTCACAAAAATTTTAGGCTTAAAGTCACTGAACTCACATAGCTCCTATATGAAATCACTACCATTTTTAAAACTTCTAAGAAGTTTTGCTATGCTGCTTCACAGAATCACAGAATGATCTGGGTTGGAAGGAACCCCACGGACCATTGAGTTCCAACCCTCCAGCCGCAGGCAGGACCATCAACCTCCAGGCCTGCATCTAGACAAGGTTGCCCAGGGCCCCATCCAACCTGGCCTTGAACACCTCCAGGGTTGGGGCATCCCCCACCTCTCTGGGCTGCCCGTTCCAGCACCTCATCACTCTTTCTATGAAGAACTTCCCCCTGATAACCAATCTAAACTTTCCTCCCCTCCTACTTAAATCCATTGTCCCTTGTCCTACCACTGTCTACCCTTGTGAAGAGAGGTGTTCTGGGTGTTCAGGAAATTTTCTTTATCCCATCTGGCTAAATTTACAGGACCAACTGTATTACAATATTGGTGTGAGCAATGGTCACGATTGGCTCAATTCTTCATCCCCCTAGTTTTGCTTCCATAAATTAGGCCCTCAGTCTTATGTACAGGTAGTCTCTTGCTTATTCTTGAGAGAGCGAAAACAGTTGGTATCCATCCTCAATGATTATGTTGAGCAACATATAGTATTGATAAACTATATGGTCAGTGATTAGACAACTGTGTGGCACAGAAGCAGCCTTTGTGCCACTGTGAGTGTAATTTATTGTGACTATCCTCTTTCGTGAGGAGAATAATAAAATCCAGGAACCTCCATTTTTCTCAAAATCTTTTAGATCCCAATTATAAATGTGGAGGCAAATTCCATTTACAAATGCATATTGATATATAAAATGCTATTTAGGAATTAATTTACTTTTGTGTTTATGTTACTGTATGTGTGAAATACTACAACAAAATCACTGAAAAAATATGTATTCCTAATTATGAATAATATAGCAGCATCTGGGAAGCTTGGGCAGGTGCCAACACCAGAGCCGATGACATTTTGGTTTAAAAGCTGGAACAGTGGTTTCTGAATACCAAACATCTTTCATGCATATTTCATAGCTCTGGGAACTAGCTATGTCAAACCCATTCAGAGCTCATGACTTGCATAATTGTTCATGGCATGAATTGGTAGGTAAGATTTTTAAGAACATGTTTCAGATTAATTACTTTAGGTTAGATATCTCTGTATGGGACATTTAGCAATAAAAGGATTGAGATTTTTGAGTAGAAGAAGGAGCATAATCCCAAAAACCCAACTGTTATCTGAGTGTTTGATCAGTTATGCAAGGCAATTCTAAACAATCACATCGGCTAGCTCAGTCTTTGCCAAGAAAAACACGAAGTGTTATTCAGAAAAAAAAAGTAGAAATAAAAGATAATTATCATAACTAATTAAATCAAGTACAAATAGTACTTATCTCTGCCTTTTGGTAGCAGACATCTCGGGTTAAAACACATTCTTGCAGAGAATCTCATTCTAATACAATTGGCTCTAAGTTCCTTTCCTTCCAACTCAATTATACTGAGTCCTGAATTCTGGCCATGCTGTCCTTGAAGGACCGGGCTTCTGCTCATGGGAAAAGAGATTTCAGAGACACAGCTAGGATAAATCTGGTTTTGCAAAAATTTGAAAATGACGTGTTGTTGATTGAAAATTTTATTCATTTGTATCTGCCAGTAAGTGTAACACAGTGAAATGAAGTGCAAAATTTATTTGGTTAGGTACAGCACAGATGAAGTGTATGACACCACTGGCTCAATATATTTTTAATATTAATGAAAATATGAAACTGAATCTACCCCTCAGCTTGTTCCATCTTCTTTTTTTTTTTTCCTGCCAGAAAGGTTAAACACAATGTGTGGATACCTAGTAAATCTGCACACCTCATTCTAAGGTACAATTATCTGTATAGGATTACAGAAGTCTGCATAGAACAGGTAATAAAGAATCTTGTTGAGGAGTATTGATAAGACTCAAAAAACCAATAAAGTCTGTATCTACAACCACAATAATTTTCTAAGGAATTATATTATAATTTTACCTAATCGAGAAATATATTGAACAAATACTCCAAATGATTTAGAGGCTCTATTTCACCCTTTACCATACTACATGGTCCATTCATAAGAAAGCTTCCTTGTTCTGTTCTTTCCTTTCTTCCTTGACTTGATTTTGCTTTATAGCAAAACCAGCTTTCAAAAGGATTTGGATTACCTTTTTCCTGTTCCCAAAAATTTCCCCTGCTCTGTCATCCCACACAATGATGTCATCAGTGTAGTGCAGGTGCTCTGGGGCCTCACCCTTTTCCAATGCAGTCTGGATCAGCCCATGGCAGATGGTGGGCTGTGTTTCCACCCCTGGGGCAGGTGATTCCAGGTGTATTGGATTTCATTAAAGAACAACAATTTAAAAAGCAGCCATTTTTGAAAAACAAATCTGGTTTTGCCATGATTTTCTGACATTGGTGAGGGAGTTCTGCCCTCAACAAAATTTAAATTTTTTGTTACTTTTAGTTTGTGTGTGTATGTGTAACAGCATTACTACTCTCGCTTACTCTATGCACAGAATTTCCTCCTTAGTTCAACCTCCTTAGTAGAACAACAACAGCTGAATTACCATCATTTCTACTGTGTCTATGCCCAAGAGATTAAAAGTCTATGTGGATCAAGGATAGTACAGAGCTATAGGCAAGCAGGAGCACTGGAATCACTGCATAGAGATTAAAGTTACTTTAGTTCCTAGAGGCTTTACATGTCTTTTCAAATAGAGCGTAATTTCTCTGTAGAAGCATGACATTTCATAACTAATTAAAATACATTCTGCAGCCCCCTAGAGATTTTATCTGTCAATTTACTTACCTATCTTCAAATTAAAAAACCTTTAAAAATATGACCTCCTAATAGATTTCAAAAGCCAAGGATATTTCAAGATTCTTTTTTTTTCAGGTGACCTGACAACTTAAAAATCGTCTGACATCTCTTGTAATGTTGGGAACTATGTAATATGCAGTCAGGGTTGTCATAACATTCTTACAGCTTGGGTAAGCATAGAATCATAGAACCATAGAACCTTTAGGGTTGGAAAAGACCTCTAAGATCACCAAGTCCAACTGTCTATCCAATACCACCATGTCAACTAAGCCATGCCCTGGAGCGACACATCTACATGTTTCTGAACACCTCTAAGGATGTTCCAACCATTTCCACCACCATTTCCTGAGGCAGCCTTGTCCAGTGCTTGACAACTCTTTTGGTAAAGAATTTTTTTCTGATACCAAATCTAATCCTTCCCTGGCACAACTTGAGGCCATTTCCTCTTGTCCTATCCCTTATTACTTGGGAGAATAATAGAATCATAGAACCACAGACTGGTTTGTGTTTGAAGAGATCTCAAAAACATTGATTTCCAACCCCCTTGCGATGGGCAAGGGCACCATCCACTAGATAAGGTTACCCAAAGTCCCACTAACCTCTACCAGTGAAGGCAAGGTTCAACAAGGAACAACCTTCCTCACAGTGAAGAATTTTTTTCTAATCTCTAATAGAAATCTAACCTCTTTTCCAAGTACTGCAATAAGGACTCCCCAGAGCCTTCAATTCTCCAATCTGAACTCTCTCAGCCTGTCTTTGTAGGAGAGGTGTCTCAGCCCCCTAATCATCTTTATGGCCATCCTCTGGATTTGCTCCAATAGCCCAATATCTTTCTTGTACTGGGGGCCCCAGAGACAGACACAGTACTCCAGGTGGGATCTCACAAGAGTGGAGTAGAGGGGCAGAATCACTTCCCTTGACCTGCTGGTCATATTGCTTTTGATGCAGTAGAGGACATAAGTGGCTTTCTGGGCTGCAAACATGTTTTGCTGACTCATCTTGAACTTAATATCAATCAATACACCCAAGTCTTTCTCCTCAGGGCTGGTCCAGTTCATTCTCTGCCCAGCCTGTAGTTACACTTGGTATTGTACCATCCCACATGCAGGATCTTGAACCTGGCCTTGTTGTACTTCAGTCAGTTCATACTGGCCCACCACTCAAGCCTGTCAAGGTCCCTCTGGATGGCAACCCTTCCCTCCAGTGTGTCACCATGTTACACAGCTTGGTGTCATTGGAAAACTTTCTGAGTGCTATTCTACTGTACATGTCACCAACAAAGATGTTAAACAGTGCCAGTCCCAGTCCCAACCCCCAAGGAACGTCACTCGTCACTTGTATTCATGTGGACATCAAGCCATTGACCACAACTATTTCAGTGCAAACATCCATACAATTCCTTATCCAGCAAGTGGTTGGTCTGTCAAATCTATGTTTCTCCAATTTAGGACAAATATATGAATTGCTTGGACAAGTAAATTAACCATTGAGGGCACCGTTTGTTTTGGTTTTGGAAGGTGATTTTTTTCTTGGAGCAAACGAAAGAATCAAAGTGAGGAATGCAGAAGGAACTATTTAGGAGTTTAATATCTGCTAGCTATTCCCACTACTATAGAGGTATGTTCTCCCAAGACAGAGAAACTGCTGTGTGTGGACACCAGGCAGGGTTGATGGTGTATGTGTGAAGAATCTCCCATCTCCAGGGGCTGGATAGGCTGTCCAGAAGATGATTGTACAGGTGGTGAACCCAGGGCTTTTTTCTCTCTCGAGGTGGCATAAAGTCCTGAGGCATTGAATAGAAACATCATCTTCTAGGCTTGCATTGTTTCTTGGCAAACTCCCCCAAACTATTTGCATATGATAATCCCTATCAGCCTTAAAATGATGATAGTGATTGTTCTCATGGAACACATCAAATGATGTGATAATTTTGTGAAAAGTAAAACACAGGAATATTACATTTGGATACTACTGCCAAAACCTTCTTCTTGTGGAGACATTTCCTAGCTTCCACTTGCAATCAGAGTGAACAGTCAGAAATACATGCACACTCCTAAATTCAGCACTCCTGATCTCAGCATCCTTCTAGCATGACTGAAATATGTTCTGTATGTATGTCATCTTGTGGTTCACAGATTTGTATAGGATCTAGATCAAAAAGTATTACATAAATTAAGCTTTAGAGTGTCAACATCACACGGCTGGACAAATGCATTATGGGTTAATGCCACCAAGTATCAGTCTCTAAAGGGGGGATTATAGACAATGTTTTCATGAGTGCTATTAGGCTAGAGAGAAAATAAATCCTGTGACTATTTAGGTACACAACACTTTTTGATTGTCTCATGTTACAGATTTTTTTTCTTAGTTTTACAGACTTGAAGTTTGTGATTTAAATGTGCTTGACAGCACTTGTACTTACAGTACAAAGGACTGGTTGGATGAGGCCCTGAGCAACCTGATCTAGTTGGGGGGTGTCCTTGCTTCTTGCAGGGGGGTTGGACTAGATGACCTCTGGAAGTCGCTTCTAAGCCTAATCATTCTATGATTCTATGACTGTTAGTACTGTCAGAGAAGTTTCGTGGAGGACTTCTGTTTGTGGTTCTGATTGCATGAAAGTACCATACAGAAAGGGAAACTCATTGTCATGGGCTGACATTCTATTCATTTATTTTATCAGTCACCACTTGTAAAATTTTCATAAAAAGTTATAATGCCAAGTGTTGAAGGTGGTAATTTGCTATCCTGAAATACCTGAAAGACAATTTAAGATTTGGTGGTGCCAGTGGCATTAAGTGCCATTATATTTAAAATCATACTCTTCCATGAATTTATGGAATGGCATCTATGTTCCATTCTTGCACCATATGTGAGTTATCTCATTTCCTAGCTAATATATAATACTCATGTCATGCACAGCAAGTGAGAAGGAAACTACACAGGAATGCATATGCTAACAATTTACTTCCAGAGTCTACAATCACATATTCATCTGAACCCCAGCTGTAAGCACAGCATTATGACTATTGGCAGAACTAGCAAAGTCAAGAAAATTGCCTTGTGCCTCACAATGGGATTGTTTTTCTCAAGCTATAAGGGAAAAAAGGAGGACAGATGCTAGGCAGAACTCAAAGTTGCCCAAGTGTTTTAATATATCTAAAAAGAGGACTTAGTCTTGTGTGCCAGCAGCCAATGTCTGGAAAAAGGTTTCAGCAAATGAAGGAGCTGGAGCATCCTTAGCAGCTGTCCACAAACCTGTACCAATCTCCTGGAAGCAAACCACACAGAAATGCAGTACACACTCCTCTGCCCACACACATCTCTTCCAGAAACATCATGCATAAACACTCTGAAGATAGAAACCACCACACTAAAAATCAAGACCCTATTGTGTATTTTGATGCCAATGACAGAACACAGAACACTGACAATCACTTCGGCTTTGTTAGTCCCCCACAAGACAAGACTTCTCCTTGTAAAAATATTGAACAATATTTTAAACATACATTTAAACGATTTTTTTTTTTTTTTTAGTCTGAGCGTTCTCCCAGGCTTATACTGTAGACTTGAGGATAAACCCCCCACTATGTCCACCACTTCCAGTGAAGTAGAGCCATTGCACTGCATTATTACTTAGTTTGGGGGCTATCATGAAACCATCTACATTCTCTGCTGTGCTCATCTTTGGATCTTTATCTACTTGGTACCAACTGTAGAATTGTGTTTCACTGAAATACCACTGCAAAACTCTCAGTGGTTGCCAGTAAAAATACAGGATTTCCTATCTGAACTTCACTAATGTCACATCGATAAACACATTTCTTTGAAAACTGGTATTTCAAAATGAGATGGCATTTATGTCAGTTTATAACAGGTCAAACTGTGGATTTCAGTAGGATTGTTCTTACTACTGTGCTATTAACTCCAGATGAGTGTTCCTATATTTGGGCAGTGATATTTAAAGTTGATTTTAATCACTTAGATAATAACTACAAAATTAGGAAACACTTGTGTGCAGGACAGAGCTGAAAACAGCTCTAAAAGTTTTTTAAGCTTTCTTCTCTCAGGAAAAATTACACACCAGCAATTGATGGTCAGACACTGCTGCTGCTTTCTTCACTTGATAACTTGAACAACATACTCAAACCTTTAAAGGAAAGAAGCATTTTGTGCTGAGAGTGTTTATGGTCCTTGCCTGGAGGAGGGCAGTGAAACAGGGCTGTGCATTTGGGGCATCATATATGCCCCGTAAAGATAAGAAACATAGTAGGCACTGGGGATGGCTTCAGAGGGTGACCTGGGGCTGGCCATGATGTCAGTATGTGAGGGATCAGAAGTCCTGCTCTTCCACAGCTGATTTGTTCAGTCCTAGTCATTGAGCCCAGTTTGCTGAAAACTCATCTGTGCCCTGAAAAAAACCCCAAAACAAATCTCTAAAAAGCTTTAAAGATAATGAGAGGCAATAAAATCTAAAAATATTATTTGTTCCATCTGAGTAACCAGTTAGAACACATACTTAGTTTTAAGTCTGAAAGCCAGTGATAGCTTCAGCAGATGAAAGAAATGCATAGGAAAATGGATGCCATTAAGGATTATTTCCCTTGATGAATAACCTCTGAAACAAATGAACCTTAAGATAATGCCACGCTGTTGGTCTGCTACTGGTACTTGTATCTAAGCAATTAGCTGTTAAGTAAGTAAATCTCTTTTGCTATACAGATGTCCTCTACCTGATAGGCTTCCAAGCGTGTAAAACTGGACAGCCATTTATTACAAATTGTAGTGTCATAAAAATAATCTCCACAATTATTTTTGCAGTTGCAGCCACTGTAGGTGACAGAGGTGTTACGGCGATGTTGTTCCAAGACAGTAATGCATTACCAATCTAATGCTGTGCAGGAAATTGCTCAGGTAATTATGGTCTAGCTATTTAATCCAGGCTTTGCGATAAAGAAAAAAAAAATCTGAATGAAAAACAAAGGGCAGAATACAGTTACTATTGTGACAGGGAAAACTATTACATCCTTGGGTATCGAGTTTTCCTCCAGCACTCCCTAGTGGCTCATGATAACGTATCCGTACTTTCTGCTGTTGCATCCCAACAAAACAAGCATTTACCATTTCTGAGTACTTTTCTGATACAACCATGCATTATCAGGAATCACAGGGCAATGTACAGCTACAACACATCTCTTTCCTCTTCTTCCCAGCACCCTCCTTGGACAAGATCCTCCTGGATACACTTGGTTTGAATTCGCTTCAAAGTGTCCAAGGGCTGAAATTTACAAGGTGTAAACTCTTCTAATTCCATTAAGTTATGAGGAATTGACTGAGCTCAAGCAGCATCTGGACAATGCACTCAGTGGCTTGCTCTGACTCAGACTGCCCAGAGAGGTTGTGGAGTCTCCTCTGGAGACATTTAAGACCAATCTGGACACATTCCTGTGTGATCTCATCTAAGTGATCCTGCTCTAGCAGGGGGGTTGGACTAGTTGATCTTTCAAGGTCCCTTCCAACTCCTGACATTTTGTGATTCTGTGATTCTGTGATTCTATGAATGTTAAATCCAACCCAGGATGGGCAATGAAAAATGAAGCCTTATTCTGAAATACCTACAGAGGATGTTTTTCTGCAATATCCATCAAATGCAACTGGCTTTATGTAGGCAGAATTGCCTCCAAATGTGCCATATGAGAGCACATGAGCAGTAACAACACATTCAATTTTCTGCACCTTAGAGATCATGGATTGCATGTAACTTAGCTCTTGGGAGCGGGCAGCTGTTGGGGAGGGGAGTGACCAATATAACAATCCTACTGCCCCAGGTACCTTTCTTCTCACCTACCATAATCCCTATTATGATAAGAGTCAGCTCTGGGCTGTGCTCTGCTCTCATCAAGCGCCTTGCCCTTTGCAGGCAGGGAGTTCCAGCCACTGCCATGCCATCCTCTTCCACTTGGTCAGATCTGTGAAAAGAATTCAAATATTTGTTCTTGTCATTATCTTTTCCAAACTGCACATGTCACTGAGAACCGAAAAGCAGATCTGACCAACTGTGTAATTCAGACATTTCCTTCTCTTTAGAACCAGAGGAGGAAAGGAGCAAACCCAACCATATTTTACTATCTCAGATCGGGCAGTACAAGAGAGGATGGAAAAATCTGCCTTTAGAGGAAAGAAATCTCAGTTCCTTTAAAAGAAATATTGTGTCATTTCTGTTGTGATTATTAAGGGAAGTGTGGATGTGTGCAACTGTTAATTCAGTGGCATTTTAGCAGCCCACTGAAGCACTAAATGCTGTAGTACTTGGCAGTGCAGAGGTAGCCAAAACGGCAGCTTCAGTTTCTAGTTGTTCATTTCTCAGATAGATATCACTCCACCCGTGGTATATGCTGTTTTCCAGCATTTTAGGGACATGCCTCCTCATGCAGTCACTAGATGACAAACATCTTCAACCTCTTTCTTTGTCTCAAATTTATTTCACATATTTTAGGGCAGAACATGTGTTTTAATGCATATTTCCCTTGCAGCATATTCTTAAACTGAACAAGCAGATGCATGCAAAAAAAAACCCCTTGCAGATATTTATCTCTAGTTGTTGGTGGGGTGCCTTGCCATTGACATGCCATGCTTTTTCAGGCATTGTGCACACCGTCAAGTTGCATTACATTTTGTCTACAACAAAATAAAGCCTGGAAAATGTGTGACAGTTTAAAATACTTTAATTGTCATATTTTAAGTTGAACGGCACTCTGAAGTTGGTGAGATTTGGTCTCAACTCCTCATAATTTTCTTCAATTGCTTGCAAAGTTACATCTGTGACAATTCCCTATCCAGTCTGTTAGCCCTTATCTTTGTATCTATGGTTTATCTTATACGTTTCATTAATTCTCTTGTAGTAATGACACTTCCTTGGTTCATTACATCTCAAGAACCTTGCTTTGTTCTAGCAGTAAAAATACCCCCATCTTGCCTCTGCCTCAGTTCCTGTATATTTAAAATTAATTAGTGTTCTGAGACAATCTAGCTCTTTAAGAGAAGTCTGATGTAATCTCTATCTTTATATTAACCTGTCAGTAGTTAAATGCTCAGACTATGTCCTGTCTTAGAACTGTATAGAATATAAAAAAGCAGCCCAGCTCCTGCCTTAAGTATCTGTTGCATACATATAAAAAATCTGTCTTCCAGCTATGGTGGATTATAAATCAACTAGCAGAACAAACTGAGTCACCAGTCTCTTTTATAGGGTACAAATTAAGTTATTTATATTTTTTCTTTGGCAGTTTGATCTCAGATGTGATTTTTCATCTTCCTGTTGGCTGGATCCAAAGACTGAGTCCTTTTCAGAACAAGACACGCACCCTCAGAGTGAGATACAAAGATTTTTGGACCTAGTGTGGAAGTATGCTATTTTATGGCATAATATACACTAGTAATCTTCACAGAATGTGTTGGAGAATCAAGGCTTGCCTATGTTGAATTGTCATCAAATTGAGTGTGTTTCAGAAAGAACCTGAATCCTCTGTGACTGGATACTGGAATGTCAGTGGCCACGTGCAGATGCTGAGACACAACAAGCCTCCTTCTTCAGTTTGTCTGGTTTGTCGGAAGCTCTTTATTTGGCCACACAGCTGCTTGGACTTTGTTATAATTCCTGGTAGTAATATACTTTTAGGAAAGTGTGGTGGTTTCACACTGGTTGGAGGCCAGACTCCCACCAAAGTAGCTCTATCACTCCCCTCTTAGTTGGGCAGGGGAGAAAATACATGTTGAGAGGATTTGGAGTTGAGATAAGGACAGGGAGAGATCATTCTGCAATCAGTGTCAGGGGCAAAACAGACTCAACACAGAAGAAAAGCAAGAAAACTAATTTATTACATTACACTATAGAAACACACAGAAACCAGAGTCAGATAATGAGAAGGACAAACAGCTCTTAAAAGACATCCCCCCACTCCTCCCTTCTTTGCAGATTTCACTCTATTCATGATGTTTCTCCTTTCCAGGATGGCATGGGGGAAAGGGGGGGAAGTAAGGAATGGAGGCTCCAGTCTTCGATCAGTTCCTCATGAGTTGTTCTCCTTCTTGGAAGGGTTGAGGGGCATTTCTCACACTCTTTCCCTGCACCAGCATGGGGTCTCACCCAGGGGAGACAGTCCTCCATGACCCTCTCCACGTGAGTCCTCTCCCACAGGGCCTTGCCTCTTCACCAACTGCCCCAGTGTGGGCCACTGCTATAAACTCATAAAATGTCTCTCAGTTCCAGACTGTTGGCCCCAGCCTGGTCCCCCACAGAGTCACAAGCAACAACTCCCCCAGCAAACCTGCTCTGGCATGGGCCTCTTATCTCTCTCCACAGGCTGCAGATGCTGTCAGGGACTTGCTTCAATGTAGTGCTGAAGCCCGCAATTTGCGGCGCGAACCGGGGTGAAAGTACACATCAACGTGATGCAGATTCAATCTGTTTATTCCTTGTTCCCAACATCATTATATACCCTTTGGTAGCCAGTACCCTCGAACATCCGCCAAGGGTGAACTTGTCATTGGTTAGAGCTTGCCGATTACGCAACGAATACTCGGTTCTGTTTGGTTAACGCATAAACCGTGAATTTCAGATGTTTCAGCCACTCCCCTCGTAGCCTCTTTCTTTGTTCCTAGGCAGCCCTCCAGCTCACCTCTTCACCGCTCCAAGACCAGGGTGCCCTGCATGTGGTCCACGTAGTCCTTCTAGGCCCCTCCAGGGCCTCAACAATGTAGGTCACAGATTCTTCCATATTCCTCCACCTGCTCCATGGTGGGCGCCTGCCTGGCCCAGGTACCTCTCCAAGGGCTACAGGTGAGGTGTCTTCATCCTCCATGGGCTGCAGGGGGGACACCCACTTTACCATGGTATTCTCCACAGGCTGCAGGCAATCTTTTCTCAGATTCTCCTCCTCCACCCTTCTCTGACCTTAGTGTCTGCAAAGTTTCTTACATCTTCTCACTCCCTTCTCTGGTGGCAAAATGTGGCTGTTTGCATTCTTCTATCTCTAAAATGTGATTCCCAGAGGCACTGATTGGCCTGGCCAGCCTTGTTGGCAACAGGATTTGGGAGTTTGGCCTTGGGAGTACAGCTGGTATTTATTTACTTTGTTGGACCCTTAAACTTTCTAGCTGCTTCTTAAAGAAGCCATGTTGCAAACCCACGACATTAAGGTTTTTCATCTTGTTTTATATCTCTCATATCAACTTGTTGGTCCTCATTACACTTTGTATCATAATATCAATGATTCTGCATAGTGTAACCTGCATTGAAACATCAACCCAAATGCAGCTATGGAGCTCATACAGTTCTTTACATTAACACTGTTCATTGCTTGTTACAGAACCAATGATCTCAGCACAGACAACGGTTTCTTATGTAGCTCAACAGTAAAACACTGAAAAAATGTTTGACAACAATCTGCATGTTTCATATCAAGATTTAAGACTATAGGTGTAGAATCAAATATCAGAGTGCGTGTTAATGTTATGTTGTTATCAGTACATAAAATAGAGCATGGCTTGTGTTCATTTTACTGAACCATTTCCTCCATACTGTCCACTGAGAACAGACAGTGATCCATGCCCATCCCAAGGACCAGCTAATTTATTGATACCTTGTACATTAAATGCAGGCAGGTATCCCACAGTATGCTTTAAGGATGTTATTTTTTTTTTAGGACAGGAATCGCATTGCCTCTTACATGAACAGCAACTCTATAGTCATGATAATATCAGAATCTGATTGCATCAGCACGTTAAAAATACTGACTCAAAATATTGATCTCACAGAATCACTAGATTGGAAAAGACCATTAAGGTCATCCATTAGGATCATTAAGTCCAACTGTAACTGTCCTCTCCTAAACCATTTCCCTAAGCACCTCATCTACCTGTCTGTTAAATACATCCAGGGATGGTGACTCAACCACCTCTCTGGGCAGCCTGTTCGACACCCCAACAACTCTTTCAGTGAAGAATTTCTTCCTAACATCTAATCTGAACCTGCCCTGGCGTAGTTTGAGGCCCTTGTCCTATGTCAAAGATGCCTTCTAGGATACTTGGTGATAGGATAACTCCATACCACAAAAGCAAGTATTGCTAAATTATGCTTTTATTCCTAAATAATAACTGTAGTAATTAAATCAAGTGTTGAATTCTATGTCCAAGAATCTTCATCTTATTCTCTTTTTTCTCACAAGAAAGATGATATTGTTTATAATTATATATTGTTATTTTTTCTCTCTAGATCTGAAATACTTCCTGATTTTCACACAATTTGCTATGCATACTATCCAGGGTACATTGCTAGAACGGCAACTTACAAAGCCACTGATAAATCACATTGCTCAGCCATTAACCTGCATCTACTTCAGTGATTAACAGTGCTCAAAAATTTAACAAATGCAGTGAGGAACTTTTCTATTTCACACATGGGACTTGATATTTTTTCTTGTCAAAGTCTGTTCTCAAATAGTATTCAATACTCCCTTTGGGTATGATCCTCCTGCTCCACAGAAGCTGGTAAACATCCTCAGACATCTAAGAGTGTTCCTCTAGGGCATGAAAATCACCTTTTCTGACATCTTATACCATTACTACCACTTCCTAGCATATTGATAAGTCTGTTTTCAGTGTTGGGAGAACAATATCTTGAAGGAACTTCAACTTCTAACCTGTAGGCCTTGCCCTCAGCTTGAACCCACATAATGCATATTTCAATAGCTTATTACTTTCAACCATGGATTTTGACTCACATTTCTCTCTCCACTGCCTTCTCCTTTTAGTGCTCCTTCACTCACAAGAAAGATGCAATTGTTTATATTCTTCTGAATTTAAATACTTTCTAATTTTCACACAAATTTCATATCATTTCCATGTGAAAGCTCCCAATGCACGTATTTTAGGTAAATTCATATTTTATTTTTTTTTTCAGCACTAGTTCGAACTTATTACTTCATAAAACATATTTGATAGACAAATGGTTCAGAGTGAAAACAAATTTCACCTGGGTCAGTTACAACTTTCTTAAGTCCTTTCCCAAGTGCCATGTAATTCCACAGTAGCATTAGGAAGTATTTAATCCCTGTTGTAGCTGTAGCATAAACACATCATACAGCTGCCTACCTCTGTAGAAAAAAAAGTACCCTCTTTACTGAAAATCCTTGCAATAGCTGGTAACAGTAGAGCAAGTCAAAGAAACATGTTGAGAACAGAATTGAGTCCATGCAAGTGTGTGATGGACATAACAAGAAGCACCTTTTCTTGCACATTTCTTGCCAATCAATGAGTAAATTGTTTTTCTTCTACAGACAAGGCCTAGCCCAAGGCCCCCCCGCTACTCTTTAGAAATGTTCACGCTCTTCCCTTTCTTTTCTGCAGAAGCATTGACAAAGAATCACTCAGAAATTCAGTCCTGCCTTTTACCAGGAGGCTTGTGTGTTGGTCTCAATGGAGGGAACTCTGGTCTATATTAAATTTGCTACTGATTTTCTTTTTTAATAAACATTTTATACCATCAGAATACACATAGCTCTGATACTTTTACAGAATAAAGATAACTCATTTTGGGGAAAAAACTCTTAAGAGCACGTCTCGTATATCCAGTATTAATTATTTTGCAATTTTCTGTTAAAAGCCTCAGTACAAGGGACATGAAAAGTCACGGTGACCACATGTGACAAAACCATGTGACAGCAACACATTTAAAGCATGTTTCCATTTCCAGAGGAACACAAGGGATTGAAAAGTGCATTCATCCCTCATATTGCTTATACAGCAGAAGCAAATCTTTCATAAATCTTGAAGAACACATTCTTTTAAAAGGATGAAGGTTTGAGTTAATTTCCAAGCAAGAAGTCTGTTCTCCCTTTGGCAACCAGGGTCCACAATAACTGTGTGGAAGGTGATGGACACATTTGCATGCAACAGTTGTGTCACCTGTGCCAGCAGAGCCACGCAATGTCTTTCTGCGTTAGCACAGGCAGGTTGTGATGGGAACTGTCTCTGCTTACTTCTGCACTGTCAGAAAGTGGTTGCAAAGCCTGCCCAGATGGATTCTGTTAAAAATAACAATTTCTGCCTTACTTAGCCTGAGCCTGATTGATCTGGTGTTGAGAAAAAAATGGGCAGAAAAAGGAAAGCCGTGGCTGTTTATGAGTGGTTGCTGAGAATATTCCTCCAGGTTATCCATTGAATTCACAATTTTTAACTAAGTGATGAGCTAAGTGAATTTCTGGAAAGCCCTTCAGGATCAGGTTTTACCTTTTCTTAAGGAACTACTGTACCAGAGTTCAAAGTTTATATTTTTTTTAAGGGACCACTGGGCCTGAGCTCATTTCTTGTCTCCACAGCTTTTATCACACAGGGATGAACTTTAGATACCCAGATAAACAGTGGCTGTAGCATACTTATACCTCAGTCAGCATCCAAGGCACCACTTAATGTCTAATTTGTGACAGCAAACACCAACTTCTTGTTTAAACCAAAATCTTTCCGTGCTATATAATTGCCCTTCTGAGAAGGGACTAAACAAAATAGATGTGCTTGGGTGGTTTTGTGTGCTCAATGGTCCTGGGTTCCTCCAAGGAGCACTTGGGAGTGGTCCTGACTGGTCCAAGTGGCTCAAATGTGCTTCCTTTATAGTTTCTTATCACACTGAGTTTCAAATTATTCACTGATCCTTTTAAACTGTGTTCCACTTCCAGTTTTTAATGAGGTGGTAGACAGCTGCAGACACCAGCAGCAGTGTAAGAATGCAATTTGGATGCTGTGAACAGACCCCCTTGTGCTCTGAAGCTGATGCACTGAGGTGTAGCTGAATTCTGTGTTTAAAAATCTATCTAAATTCAAAGTATATCTTTTGTCCTGGGTTTCTTAAAATACAGAGTTTCCGTGTCAGCCCTTCCATAGATCTGGTTGAACTGAGCACTGTGATACTTGATGACTATGAATGTGCTATTTTTCATAATTATGAAATGAACATTTATCGTAATCAATTTCAGCATGTAGCACATGTATAAACCCTGTGCTTTGGCTGTTCATTGTGTACAATTCCTTAGAAAAATAGTGCAAAGTAAAATCTGAATTCTGCAACCTGTTAAATGCAGATCTGGGAGAAATCAAACTCCTTTCTAAGGTGTCCTGATACATCCCCAGAACCCTGAGTAAGATGAGGCTTCTGCTGCTACAGTAGTATGGAGAGATACAGTTATGGTTTCCTTCACAATACAAGGGACTTGAAATGAATTTGCGTGCGTGACATTCATTGTGTCATAATGTTACACAGAGGGATTTGGTTTTGTCATAGCAATAGGGTTCTTGGAAAACAATAACAATTTTTACTTCTTTCTACATTTTCTACTCATGCATTCATGCCAACAACACAGTTTTGAACCTTCAGACGGACAGCACAGACTTTGACCATTTGAACTTAGAGAGGCTGTATTTAAACTCTTGATCTCCAGATGCTTCCAAGTGCCTGGATCCAGCTGCTCACACAGATAAGCTGTAAAATACTGTTGGACATGGTTTTGCCCTGATTTCTTCAACACTTCTTGGCTGCCAGTAAAGAGAACCTACACGCAGTCACTAGACAGGAGACAAGGACATGCTCTAGTCAAAGCCCTGCTCTTGATTTTGTCAGACGGTGCCCTGGTGTCCAGCTATTCCTCTGCCAATTCCTTTCCATCCTTCTGACCTGGTATTTTCTTCTGTTAATCTGTGGGTTTTTTCCTCACCTTATCTCTCCCTATTGCCATACTGCTCTCCTCATCCATCCCATCTTATCTCTTCTAGCTTCCCTACTCTTCTCCTAGCTGTGATCTCTTCATGTACCCAGTTCCTTTCCAGGTGTCTATCACATCTCAGGCTCTTTCTGCTCCCTCCATTTGGCCCAGGCCCATTTACTTCCTCCCCGCCCCAGAAGCTGTATCACCCTCTTTTCTCTCCTTGACTAGATTGTCATCCCAGTCAGTTCCATTTCTTCCTGATGTCTGCTCTTCATCCCCTCATCACTCTTTTTACCTCTTCTCCCCCTTTTGCAGTCCCAGCTCTTCTCTCTTCCCATTTAACCTTTCTACATTCCCATTTCTCTCACTGGGACTGGTATGACCTTCCAGTTCTTTCCTCTTTGTACCACATCCATTCCATAACTACATGATACATTTTTTGTTTCTGTAGACAGTGATGCCACCTTCTTCTCCAGGATATGTCTTCTCCCCCTTTAATGAGCAGAGTAGGTCCTTAAGCTTACCCATGAGCTATCAAGGAGCTGGTGAAGACCATTTCTCTGCTTTTTCCCTGGTCTCTGGCTTCCCTCCAGCCATGAGAGCTATTAGTCCTGCCTCTAAGACAGAAATACACTAACAGTCTTTATCTTCTCTTAGTGCTTGAATAGTACCTCCATGGAATAAGGGTCGCAGTTTTGGCAAGTCATGTAAAGGCTTCATTTCCCTAGTAAATGAATGGGTAACATTATTTTTAATGTTGAAGAAAATTCTCTGTAATATTATCCCTTTTTCCTTTATGTTTATTGGCATAATTCCCATAGCCTTTTTCCCCTGTAAATACTAGACTGAAAAATGACATGGCAGGTTTCTAGCTACTGCTTGACTTTTAGCCAACTAGGTCCAAGCCATGCCCACAGACTTCAGAAATTTGTACAAATGGCTACATCTGTTGTTTTACTCATCTCACTTCCAAGCTAAAATCTTACACTGAAAGTTACCATTGACAGGCTGAGGTCAGCATGTCTTATTGCCTTGAGTTATTCATTGAAGTCAACAGACATAAGAGGTAGAAAGATATAACTCACTCATGGAAAAAAAAAAAAAAAAAGAAAAAGTAAATTTGCTAATACTGTTCCATGATGCTGAGACAGTAAAGAAGAATCATAGAATCATAGAAATATTGAATCCCCTGAGTTGGAAGGAACCCATGAGTACCATCAAGTCCAACTCCTGGCTCCACACAGGGCCAGCCAAGTCAGAGTAAGTTAAAGTAAGAGTAATGTTAAAGAGTAAGTCCCATTGGGTGAAAACGTTAAGGGCAGGATAGACTCTGACCCCACTGACATCTCATGGATCCTTAAACTTTATTAATGTTGAAGTAATCTTGTACTTGGTTATTTTAAGTATATCTCATTCTAGGTCATAGGGAACAAATGTAGTTTTAGGGAACATGCCTGTGGTGTTGTCTCCATCAAGTCCTTTGTTAGCAGATTTAAGAATACCAAGGAAGAGGGATGCAGAATGCTGCCTTCTGGGCATTAAAAGTTTTTTTTTCTTGACTATTATTTCCTAGTAAGAGCTCTCTGTTCTAAGAGTACTAGAGCTCCAAAGACTGCTCCAAATTAAGTACTGTAAAATTCTCTCTGAATTAGGCACAGAGGTGTGAAGCATAAATTCAGTAGTTTGAACCAAGAGACTAAATCAGTGAAAACCACATTGAGATTACCAGTTTGCCACATTTTGCAGCTTGAGTTCTAAAATTGTTGCCAATAGCACAGGTTGAAAGAGAAGTATGAGTTAAAGAATGCACCAGTGTTTTGCAAATACACAGGAATGAAATTAAGATGAGCTCAGCACAAATGGCCGATCAAATGTCAGTCTGTACAACTCCAAAGATAAGTTTTAAAAAGTTACTTAAAGGTCATAACTTCTTTAAAACCTGCAAAAAGCACTTCATATGACAGCAAATTTTCTCATGATGCACAGCAGAATTATATAAATATGTAATTCTTCTTTATTTGTCAGTGTTTTGAGATAGCATGTCACTTCTGCAGCTTAATCGAAACCGAGGGGGAGGACTGGGAGGCATATCCTATTCCTGAGGTAAAAATGTAATTTTC
This sequence comes from Heliornis fulica, assembly GCA_013399135.1. Classification (NCBI taxonomy): domain Eukaryota; kingdom Metazoa; phylum Chordata; class Aves; order Gruiformes; family Heliornithidae; genus Heliornis; species Heliornis fulica. The sequence goes on along the minus strand of VXBZ01005238.1, from coordinate 247,648 downwards.
TAATAAATAAGGAGTGAGGATGGGTGAAAACATAAATCCCTCAGACATTCTGAATTCCATCATGACTTTGATGTATGATTGTTTAATTATTTCCTGAGGGGAAAATGTCACCTTGTATTTAGGGAAGAGTAGTTTGGAAAATTTGGTGAAGGAGATGTCCTAGATTTGTAGGGATGCAGTGATTCTCCAGGAGATACAGCTGCTGTTTGTAAGGTAGTCTGTCACTCAGGTCCCCTCATCTGTTACACGAATAATGCAGCCTTCTCAATTCAGCATGAGTACACTGTAGGTTTTTGAGTCATTAAATCTACACAGCAGTAGGAAAAAATGCTTGGGAACAGGAATCTGCAGGAATGGATCTGAGCGGCGCTAGACAGATGATATTACAGCCCAGCTACAATGGAAACACTGACCCAGATTCTCCTCTATGAGGAGAATGGCTTGGTTCCCTTCATGGACTGACCTCAGTGCGTATCACGTGGATTTTTTTTCAGCCAAGCTAAGCAGCAAGACATTTTCCAAGAGGCAGCCCATAAAAAACTGTAGCTGTGGGTGGACATTCGTCTCCCTGGCTCAGATAAGCGTGAGCCAAAAGCAAGCCCCCAGAGCACATACCACACCACTGCTGCACCCTCTGCACCAGGCTTTTTGATCTACCGACCCGTTCCCATCGTGCAGCTCTGCTTGCCAGCAGAGGAGTAGCAGAGCTCTCAGCAGGTTACCCAATGGAGTGTGTGCCAGGGCTTGGGCAGTTATCTGCTCTTCCACCTCTGGCTATATCACCCCTGGCTTCAGAACTTCATTAAACAATCCAACTTTGTTTCTGAAAGGGCTGGCAAGTGAAAGAGAATACCCAGGGACTATCTGGAAATAGTACAAGTACTTTTAAATGAGAGTATGCAGTTCTCTTTCTACCAGAAGCTACACGGGAAGAGCAAAACCTTCACATATGTCATTTTACTCAGTCTAGCAGACTTTTGTATGAAAATACAGAGGAGGAAAAGAACGCAAAACAGATGGACACAGAGTAAGGAGTCCAGCCTGGAGTTCCCTGGGAGGCTGGAAAAGGATACCATACAAGATTTTTTAGAAGAAAAAAAACTTAAGAGAAACATTCAAATGAAAGCTAATAAATATTATTAATAGAAGAGTTATTTTCATTGAAATGAATTGGTAGGAAATACTAAGTTAGAAAGATTATAGTAGAGCTAATATTTCTACCTGGAATGTCTCATAATTCCAGCAGGAAAGGTGAAATACAATACTATGTTTTGAATAAGCAAACCTCACATCAGGGTATTTGAGTTTATTGACTAGAAGAGAAACCACAAGATAGTATTATGCTGCCACAGTGTCTCTGAGAATTTGTGCTTAGAAGAAGCTGGCTGATGGACTTCATGTCCCACTGACCTCTCTCTGATGGTTCAGGATGGGAAGTATAGGTAATTCAAGCAGCATGCTCTGTAAGAATGTAAAAATGAATTTCACGTCAAAGCTTTGCTTTCACAATGCTCACCATATTTTCTTTCATGAGACTGTCACACCATTGATAGAAAGAGAAAAAAATTAACTGCTTAAGTTTAAAACACTGGCTAATATTTGGAATGTTATTTCATTTTCATGGTCAGAATTTCCATAATTCAAAATTTTAAATTTCAGTCAAGACTAATCATGAACGTGTGGCAAAGCACGCTGTGAAAACATTTTTGTACTGTTGAAACAAGACTTTGACAGCCTCATATTACATGTGTCCATAGCAGATCTGGCACAGGTAGTGGTAAGAAAACACACCATGTTTGCTTTTCTTTGCTGTCATTCTGGAGGGTGACAGCTGTGAACGACAGCCCAAGCTTATTTCTTAGCCTTTCACACAAGTTGCCATTAAGACATCAACTGCTGAGGAGGTAGGTGGTGCTGTCCTCCCTGTGCAAAGCACTGTTAGGAAAACTCCTACGTTTCAAACCAGTGAAGAATTACAGGAGTGGCAACCTCTAACTGCTTAGGCGAAAGCTATTGGCTTTGGTACAAGCTAATGAATTCATCCAGTCCCACAAAGCATAATTAAAGCATCCTGGTAACCACAGCACAGGAGCTAGAACACCTACACAGTACTATAGAGTGGTGAAAGGGTGGGTTGTGCTCTGTCATAAATATTATGAAGAACCATCATCCTGGATTTGGGCTCTTACAGTTCAAGGATACTTGCCAACTTTGGCTACTCTCTGTAACTCACTTGCCCCATTTCAAATACTGGAGAAAAAAATATCATTGAAACATGATTAAGACTTAGGACATGCTCAGTTACTATGGTGGAAGCATCACCGGTTCATCACGTACAATGTTTTGTGTTCAGTCTGGGTGAAATGTGGTAAACTAGGCCCTTCTGAATGAAAGAGAAACACTGAATATCCAGCTACCTCCTGAGACAAGGTTCAGTGAAAAAATGCATGTGAGCATGTAATTAAAATTTATAGCTGTTTCTGTGTAGAAGGGGCCATAAGGACACTTTAGAGATTTTTCCAAGGGTGCAGCTTTGCAACTTGCACATTTGTAATAGAGCTCTTATTTTTTTTTCAACTCATCTTGAATTTCAGCACAGTAGCAGAGAATGAAAATGAGCAAATGCTGCTCCTGACAAGATTGTCCATCTGGCATAGTTTTCCCATGTAATAGTGTTAGGAAATGTCAGCTGTCACTTGCAAGTGAATGTGTGCAGGTTCAGCTGCCTAAATTTATCACAGAGGGTGACAGACCTAGAGAAATTTGTCCAAGACTTTGTTTCCAACAGCTGCTGCATTTTAGGATACAGCATCTCTCCTGCAACTCACCATCCAAAGTGTAGTTGGTCAGCTGCTAAATTTTAGCCCACTGGTGTGGTACAGCTCTCCAGCTATCTGGGCAATTCCCTTTACCCATGGGGGCACTTCTCATGGGAAGGCTTCAAACTAAAGGAGGACAGGTTTAGATTAGACATCATGAAGAAATTATTCCTTGTGAGGGTGGTGAGGCCCTGGATCAGGCTGCCCAGAGAAGCTGTGCCTGTCCCCTCCCTGGCAGTGTCCAAGGCCAGGTTGGATGGGGCTTTGGGCAACCTGGGCTAGTGAAGCCTATGGCAGGCTCATATGGTCTATAGTGGTCCTATGGCGGAGGGGGGGTGGGGTGGAACCAGATGGGCTTTTGGTGTTTCTTCCAACCCAAAGCATTCTATAATTTCTATAATTTCTATGATTTCTAAGGATTGCATCCCAGCAGAAACTGATGCATTCTGGCCTGGCCTGGCCAGCGAGGCAGCCTTGTGACAGGATCTGTTTACAGCAGACTTCCAGCGCCATGCCTGTGTTTCTCCTTGCTTGTGTGCAGGTGACTCAAGGTTGGGGTGGTGGGAAAAACCCTCTGACCTCCTGGGACAGGGGATGAGAGGGCTGGTTGAGGCAGCTACATAATGCTGCCTCCTCTCTCCCATCTCCATTTTTAACAGATACCAGGTTCAAGCAACATCTTCAGCCACATCAAGACAGTCCCACTCCTCACAGCTATGGAGCAGCCACTGGCATAAGCATGGGTTCTGCTATGTTACAGAGTGTTTACATAAAAGATATTTAAAAGCAAACCTTCAGTTTTTAATAAGCACGCTTTAAAATAAAAAACACAATTCAATTCTGTAAACATATCTCTCAAAGAATTCCTAAGTGAACAAATTTAGTAGCATCATAAATTTCAATTGCCCAGAAAGTGGAATTTATTCTCTCCAAACAATCAAGAATTCTATTTCATTGTGATTTGAGATAAGGATTCATTTTAGGACAAAACTACTAAATTGATGTCCATAGGTCCCGAGACAGTTTATCAGTTTACCTCTCCGCATTGACTTCACAGGTTAGATTAGTCCATGCAACAAAAGAAATGCAACCCAGGCCCAGAGCAGTTTTCTGAGTTGGAGAAGTAGGGCCTCTGCCTGGAGTATTTGGGACCTTGCTGGGACCAGCCCACGTAGCCTGCACAGGACAGGGCTGGGCTAGGGAAGGGGTGCCCAGCCCGGGCCAAATCCAGGCAGCATCAGCACACAGGAGTAGAGGCTTGCAGGGCTGCCACTAGTTCATACCACAGCACTGCTTAGTTTACCAGTAAAGCTGGTGAGGCTGCTGCTGGGAGACAGGCTCTGCGGCTACTTTGGGAGGAAGGGTGCAGAGATCACAGAATCACAGAATAGTCTGGCTTGGAAGGGTCCCCAAGGATCATCAAGTTCCCTCCCTCCTGCCACAGGCAGGACCATCAACCTCCAGGCCTGGATCTAGACAAGGTTGTCCAGGGCCCCATCCAACCTGGCCTTGAACAACTCCAGGGTTGGGGAATCTCGGGGCGGCAGCCTCTCTGGGAAGAGATGCTCACCCAGAAGCCAGCCATCCTGCTAATTCATGGGTTGAAGATGCAGCACATGCTGACCTAGAGCCAAGTGCTGGAATTGTGTTTAGGAAGTTGCTAGATAGGAAAAAAAAAAAAAAAAGACCAAACCCAGACAGCTCAAAGGGGTCCCCAAATCTATATAAACACAATTTGTAAGTGCACAGTGTTAAGTTTGGTACAAAACCTTAATCATGAACATTTGACCAAGGTCTGAAGAGATTGAGCACCTAAGTGTGAAGAAAAGGAAGAAAAAAGAAAATAAAATGGTGATAGCCACCTCAAAAAAATGGTTTATTACTACTTCAAATTAAAAACTGCAAACTTTTGGAGGTATTAACATCTGTCCTTATTGAGTCTGCAGATAAATATAATAACAATGTAAGAGTGGGATAATTTCTGTATTCCAGAGCATCAGTGAGAATTTATTGCAGCATTCAACAGAATTTCTACCTGAGGGTGATCACACCTTCATTGCAGGCATTTGTTGAATGACATCCTGCTTTGCTTAACAGCTCACACAAAACAAGATGAGTTACAGCATTTCTGAGGTGGGAGCTGTGGGGGTTAAGGTGTGATACAAATAAAGCAAAAAAGAAACCCTAGGCTTCTTCCCAACACTTTGTACAGATGCCACCGTCAGGAACAACTGTGACTTCAAAACGTCACCTAAACTTGTATGTGAATCATATCACAGAAATATTTGAGCAAAAAGACCCTGAGGGTATTCCCACAAGAAAGGTTCTTGCTGTACAGGTACAATGGAAGTTGCCAGTGTGTTTTTGGAACTGGGCTTTGAATTGCAGATAACCTGTTTCATGTGGGGATTACAATTTAGGGAACAATCTGAAGCTCCTGGGAAATTCAAAGTGCTAATGGAATAAGTAGATGTTTGGCTATTTCAACCAGAATGGCCTACTAAATTAGCATAATGTTTCCAGACATGCAACTCACAACCCCAAAAAGTTCCAATTCAGGACTGAGCCATGGTTTTTCAATATGTAGTTTTTCAGTGGGATGAACTTCCATTTTCACAGAAGATCTAGGCAGAACAAAGTGTCATCGACACTTTGCAGAGTAGCAAAGCAATTTTCACATCAGATCTAAAACTCCAGACTTCATGGATGCTACTATCTCACAACTGCTTGCAGGGTGCAGAGCATTATGTTGCCATTTAAATGTGTGAGAAAGCCAAAGATTTCAAAGGTTTTTGTTTTAAATCTGAATGGTAGAACATAGAATCATAAAATCTCTTTGAATTGGAAGGGACCCACAAGGATCATCAAGTCCAACCCCTGGCTCCACACAGAGCCAGCCAAGTCAGAGCATGTGACTGAGTGCATTGTCCAGACACTTCTTGAACTCAGTCCAGCTTGGTGCTGTGACCACTTCCCTGAGCCTGTTCCAGTGCCTGACCACTCTCTCAGTAAAGAACCTCTTCCTAATGTCCAGCCTAAACCTTCCCTGTCTTTCTGCTGTTCCCTTGGTTTCTATCACTGGTCACCAAAGAGCGGAGATCAATGCTTGCCCCTTCATTCCACCTTGTCAGGAAGCCACAGACTGTAATGAGGTTTCCCCTCAGCCTCCTCTTCTCCAGGCTGAACTAACCAAGGGACTTCAGACTTCCCCTCCAGACCCTCCACTAACCTTGTTGTCCTGCTCTGGACACTCTCCAATAGTTTTATGTCCCTCTTGTGCCATGGTGCCCAAAACCACACACCAACCTCAAGGTGAGGCAGCACCAGCACAGTGCAGAGTGGGACAATCACTTCCCTGGACTGGCTGGTAGTGCCATGCTTGATGCACCCCATGATATAGCTGGCCCTCCTGGCTGCCTGGGCACACTGCTGATACTTACAGTAACTTTGAAAAGTGCATCTTACTTTTTCAAAGATTTTTGATGAAGAAAAATGAATTATAAGAGATGGTTGTGGCTGTTGAGGTTATTTCCTGTTTAGTTAATTCTTGGATAATTAGTCATTTTGGAAGAAATCCTGTTAGTGGGGGTAGGCCTGCTAGTGATAAAAGAATTAATATAAGTGCTGCGTTTAATGTGGGGGTTTTTGTTCATGAGGTTATTATGGTTGATAGCTTGGCTGTTTTAATGGTGTTGATGGTTAGGAAAGTGGCTGTGGTTATTATGATGTACAAATACAAGTTTAGTAGAGAAAGTTTAGGGTTATATAATATGAAAATGGTTTTTCATCCTAAATGGGAAATGGACGAAAAAGCTAGGATTTTCCGTATTTGAGTTTGATTCAGACCTATTCATCCCCCCAACGCTGCAGATAACATGGCTATTGTGGTGAGTAGGGTTGGGTTTAGGGAGTGAGATACAAGGATTATGATGACTGTTGGCGGGAGTTTTATGATTGTTGACAGCAGTAGTGCAGTTATGGTTGATGATCCTTGTAATACTTCCGGGAATCAGAAGTGGAATGGTACAAGTCCTAATTTTATTGCAACTGCTGCTGTAAGTAGTGTGGAGGCAATTGGTTGGTTAAGTTGAGTAATATCTCACTGTCCAGTTTGTCAGGCGTTGATAGTGCTTGAAAATAGTACTAATGCGGAAGCGGCTGCTTGTGCAAGAAAATATTTAATTGACGCTTCGGTAGCTCGAAGGTGATGGGATTTAGAGATTAATGGGATGATTGCTAAGGTATTAATTTCTAGTCCTGTTCAGGCTATTATTCAATGGTTGCTTGATATGGTAATGGTCGTACCTAGTAGCAGGCTTGTCGAGAATATTAGTGTTGCGGATGGGTTCATTAGCGAGGGAAGGAGTTTAACCGTCGTTTTCGGGGTATGGGCCCGATAGCTTTTTTAGCTGACCTTGCTAGGAAATAATATAAAGGAAGTATAGGGAGTTTTGATCTCTCTTGTGTAGGTTCAATTCCTACTTTTCTAATAATTTGATTAGGTAAGGAAATGAGAGGGTTGGTATACCTCTATGTTCACTTTATCATAGTGACCCTTTACGTTCAGGCACATTTCCTTAGGAAAGGAGGTAGGCCTGCGTATGAGGTTGGTAAGCTGATGTGTCAAAGGCATAGTGCTAGGGTTATTGGTAGAAAGCTTTTTCATAGGAGGTGTATCAACTGATCATATCAGAATCGTGGGTATGAGGCTCGGATTCAAAGGAATCCTGAAGATAATAGTAGGGTTTTTGCAGCTAATACAATTGGGTAAGTCTCTGTAGGGGTGTTTAGGTAGCTTGGGTTGAGGAATAGGATGGTTGTAATAGCGTTTATTATTATAATGTTGGCATATTCAGCTAGGAAAAATAAAGCAAATGGGCCTGTGGCGTATTCCACGTTAAATCCAGAGACTAGTTCTGACTCTCCTTCAGTTAGGTCAAATGGTGCGCGGTTAGTTTCGGCTAGCGTTGAAATATACCACATTATTGCAAGGGGTCATGAGGAGAAGATTAGGTATATGGGTTCTTGGGTTACTGCCAGGCTAGTTAGGTTATAGCTGCCGCTTAGTAGAATAGTGGAGAGGAGGATGATAGCTACTGTTACTTCATATGGGATGGTTTGTGCTACGGCTCGAAGTGCTCCAATGAGGGCGTATTTTGAGTTAGAGGCTCAACCTGATCAGAGAATTGAGTATACTGCCAGGCTTGATATAGCTAGTAGAAATATAATTCCTAGGTTTAGGTCTGTTAGTGGGAATGGTATAGGGATTGGGATTCAAATTGTTAGGGCTAGGAGGAGGGCTAGAATGGGGGTTGTTGTAAATAAGAATGGTGATGAGTGGGAAGGACGGATAGGTTCTCTTGTGAATAGTTTTACTCCGTCTGCAATTGGTTGTAGGAGACCAAATGGGCCCACAATGTTTGGTCCTTTGCGGGCTTGTATGTAACTTAGTATCTTTTGTTCGATCAGTGTTAGGAAGGCTACTGCGACTAGGATCGGGATAATGTAAGATAAGCTTATTGTTATGTGGATCATGGGGGCTAGGGAGAGGATTTGAACCTCTGAAGAAAGGGTTTAAGCCTTTTGCATTTACCAAGCTCTGCCACGCTAGCTGTCCTTGTCTTGGATTGTGTTGGGGTCCTTCTAATAATTTAGATTTGTTCATTATTGTATGGGAAGGCATACTAATGGCATTGGCCTTTCCTTCCCGGTCCTTTCGTACTAGGGAAGGATAGATCATAGATAGAAACCGACCTGGATGGCTCCGGTCTGAACTCAGAATCTGAGTATAGAATTCACATCAGTCTGACAAACCAAAGAATATGTGGGATCAAATCTAAATTTGGGACAAGATGGATCCAAAAGAAAATCATCAGAATGATCAGTTATCTAGACAAGAGAGTAAGGACTGAAAATACTAGATTGGAGAGGAGTTGGTGGGCATGTGGGATGAGACTCACCTTAGCTCATGCTAGGCATCTTCTGTGTTGATATCATCACCTGAGCATATTCCCTGTGATAAATGGAGAAACACAGGCATTTCTGAAACATATTTTTGCTTTTGTAGGTAAAACTCAGACTGAAATGAATAATTACCTGCAAATACATCTGCTGCCACTGCTTTTATTACCGTAGATGACTAAAATGAGGTAATGTTTACCCTGCCCTAGGTATTCATAAGAGAGTAAAGGTAGCTTACGAAGGTAACAGAAAGCACTTTTTGTTCAAACACTATGGAGAATACGAGGCTATTTATCAGCATAGGAGTTTCTTGAGACAGTTTGCTGAGCTGAGCAGGATTACTTTTGAGACATTTTCTTAGACTTGCCTGTGAAAGTCTTCCTCAGATGAGGTGTGCCACCATATCTGGGAATTCTTGTGTAGATCATTGTGTCAAGAAACCCTAATCTTTCTAGTTACAGTGATGATGGGGTTTAGGTTCCTCAAGCAAGGTAGCCAGGGTAGGGGACACCACAAGGGAATCAACAATCAAGAGTCTCAACAGCCAACCCACCTATTCACGGTCTAAGCCCAATGTGGTCCCAGCTAAACTGTAAAGTAACCCAGAAAAATATACTTGAAGGAGAAGCAAAGGTTACAAATAGCCATTAGGAATGTGTGCTCTTCGTGCTGGTGTTTACATGTGAATTAGCCACTGCTTTCCTTTATGTCAACTGAACATAAATCCCTCAGGGTATGAACATCCAAATGAATTAAAAAGTATGAATTTTCTGATGTCTGACATGGGGCAGCCTGTATTTAAGAATGCTTTATAGTCTTATACTTTCTAATTTGTATTTCTGAAATTTTCTCCACAAGCTGTTTTTCATCTTGTTCTCTTATGCACGCTTCTCTTAATTTAATATGACAAAGGAAAACTATGCAGAAAGTTCTTAGCATCAGGTAACACCAATGAACGATCCCATCTTTTGTGAGATTTCATACACAGATTTTGTTCTGACAGACAACAAACTCTGAACAAAGTCCACTAGCTTTTGGCTGCCTTTCCTCATCCCATCAAGAGAATACTGGAGAGGAAAGAAAAGTAAAACAGCAAAAGGAGAGTGAAAGGAAAGGAGAAAAATATTATTTTAAAATGTAAAATATTTTTCTTGAATTTCTGAATACTTTTTGCCTCAAAATGTCTTCTTTCTTTTATCACCTATGCAACCATTCATTTTTGTGCCCTCCTGCATGTTTGTCCAAATGTCTCATGGGGTGGATGTCCAAACAGCTTCCCAAATTTGTTTCTATATTAAAGCTACCCAAAGCTCCAACCTCACACTGCTCCCTCCTAACTGGGTTTGTATCACAAACATAAGATTCTGGATAATGACAGAGGCATGTTTGTGCCAAACTCTGCAGCCTGTCTCAACTGGGTTCATGGCTTAGTTTATTGCTGCTCAAAACCAGATCAATATTCAGTTTATGGCTATTAAATATCAAGATACTCACTATGTCATCCTCTCTCTTTCCTGACTCCAAGCCTTTAGAAAGCTCATAAAAATTACTTTCAAGTAATCCCTTCTGCAGTCACCCCTTGCTATATTCTCAAGTGTATGCAGTCCTGTATTAGGCTATGACCTAGAGTTTCATGAGTCCCATGTGGCTTTCTACTAAGGAAAGACAGCTGTCTCTTCTTCTTTGTTCCTTTCCTTCCTTCCCCAGGGGAGACAAGAACCTGAGGATTTCAGTCTCTCATGCAAGGTCATATCTACAGATTCTCTTCTGCAATGTTTCATCATTGAAAAGAAAAAAATTGCAAAACTTTACCACAAATTATGATAGTACAAAGAAGTTATGACTGGTTTTCTGTATTACCGCTTTTACTCGCTTTCCTACAATGCAAGGACTGTTCTCTTTGGTGTGTTTGTTGGAGATACAACTTCTGTTGTTGCATTCACATGTTGGTTAAGTCGTTTTGAAGGAAGCTACCTAATACTCTACAAATAAATAAATGCAATTTCATGTGTATGCATATGAGAGAAAGACACCAGACACAGATGAGTTTGGGGTGGAAGGGACCTTAAAGTTCATCTAGTTCCAACCCCCTGCCATGGGCAGGGACATCCTCCACTAGCCCAGGTTGCCCAAAGGCCCATCCAGCCTGGCTTTGAACACTGCCAGGGAGGGGGCAGCCACAGCTTCTCTGAGCAGCCTGTGCCAGAGCCTCACCGCACTCAAGGGGAAGAATTTTTTCCTGATGTAAATTTGCCCTTTGTCCTATCACTACTACTCCCTGATAAAGAGTCCCTTTTGGCACATGGTACAGAAAGATGCTTTTTTTTTTCCTGTGATTTTCAGGCATCAACTCCCTCCTATCAATATCTGCAAAGACAGACCTTGCCCTCTCAAGAGCCACCGCACACCTCAGTGAAATGTCGTGGACTTGGTAATTAGGCTGAGAGCACAAGCCTGAGATGGCAATTTTCCAACTTGTATCAGCAACAAGGCAAATTTGAACCAGACAGATTTATTTATATGGGTTAGTAAAGACTTCTTATGTGTGATAACGTTCCCACAGGAACAGCTTTTGAGTTTGCTGCCAAATGAAAATTGAATGCCGTGATACCATGTTTATTTATGCATCTGTTATCACTGCTCCTATTTACATGATCCTGGTAAATTTTATGTGTTTTACAGTGATGACAAATTTTTATTGCATGTTTGAAGCATTAAGTTCATACTGATGGAGCTAAGTGGTAAAAAAGCCTTCTGCTCAGCCTTTTTGAACAAAATATGTGTGTTCACACATTTCCCATAGGAGATGAGAGTTCACACAACTTCAGAAGCTCCAGATGCTCACCTAGTGTCATTTCTGAGATCATATTCATGAAAGCCCTTCCTGAGAACCACCCATCTCTGCAGCCATATTTCACCTCCAGATAGTGCTAGGAAGGTGAATGGGAGTGAGATATCAAAGCTATTGTGTCAATACTGCAAACTAATTGTGAGGGAAACTTAAAAATACTTTGAAAGCTGGTATGTCATAAGAACATGTCGGGAAGTAATCTGGCAAAGGCAGTAGTGCTGAGAGGTTTACTAGGTCAGGCCCAGCAATCCACGAATGGGCCTATGAGTCCATTAATCAATCCATTGACTGCTTCTAGGTTCCTGCACTTCAATCTTTGCCCTAACCAGTTTCTGCATTTACTTACTGCAATCAGCACTAAAAGTCATCCATGAGATCTACCAAAGGGATAGATATTTCTTGAATATTCATAATTTATATAGTCTAGCAAAGCAATGGCTGAGGAAAGTATGATTGCTCTGTTAAACTACTTCAGCGGAGTAAATACCATGGGAAGATGAAATATTTATGTAAAAGTGGAAAGCTGGCTTAGGATCAAATGCACAGGTGCCTAGTCAAGAAGTGGGTTTCTATTTGGCCTTTGGAAAGAGGCAAAACAATCATTTGGCAGATAGTTATACTAGATAATGAGAGAGGCTAAAATAATAGGTTTTCTGAGGAAAGCAGGAAACAGACTCAATAACCTAATGGGTTCCTTCCAGACGGATGTTTTTAGATGTTTCTGGTGCTTGTAATCTTCTCTGTCTCTCCAGCATTATTTGTCATACTGTGTTCTAAATAGTTTCTCAGTTTAGTGGGAAAATATAATGGCTCCATTAAGGGAGGTTTATTTAAAACACATGAAATTAGCAGCAGTATTTCATTGGCTAAAATTAATGTCCTTTTGGACATTCCAGCTTTGCAGGAAGAGATGGATCCATAGCTTTGCTTTCTTTCCAAACATTTGTGGTGGACATCCAAGGATCCTAATCCACAGCTTCATTTTCATTCCCAGTGGAGGCTGTGGCTGGCAAAATGGACAGGTTCTGTATGCTCACTGGCCTTAAACCAATCTCTTGACAATATTTCCTGTATTGAGAATTATTTTCAAATAGATTAACCCACTCTATGTGCCAAGACCTTGTTTCAAAAGATTGTGATTTCAATGTAACTAACAGACACAGCTACTCTCAGATATAATTTGACAGTAAAACCCCAGCCAAATAAAAATCAATGGATGTCTTAGAAAACTACCTAACATTTGTTTGTTCGAGTTTGATTTATTAACACATTTGGATTTCATATTTTTGTTTATTTTTCTTGGCATCCCTCAGCAGCCTATGGTTTGACTACTTAACCTTGCATGGCCAAAGCTCTGTATGCCAGCGACATTATTACTTGTTGCCTCAGTGGGGAATGTAAGTGAGGATGCAGTCAGGGTCCTGAAAAGTGAAGAGCAGACAATTATCTCATGTTGGCTAGGTCACAGGTTAAGGGGCATTTCTTCTGCCCTGGAGGGCAGTGATTGCTTACACCATCGGTTCCATCTCATTTGACGATACGTCTTTTCTTTTTACCTTTAGCAAAGATGTAAAGATTATGCAAACTTGAGCAAGTTTTACTAGATTATAGGATTTCAGCAGCCTCTTACACAAAATACTAATTTTAATGAAGTTCAGCCATAAAGTATGAAGAACCTTTTTGATGGATGAGCTGTCTTTATAGCTTCTTGTGAAATGATTTCCTGAAAAGCTAGTTAGTGTCAGCAGCTCTGGCTGGTCTCTCACACTCAGGCTGTGTTAGCTGACCATCTTTAAACTGCTGAGCAGTGATTTTTTTCTCTGTTGCAAAACAGACTGGTGATTTTTTAAAGCTGACAATGTTTTCCCCACTTCGATGATGAAACCCAGCAAACAAAAAGACTTACTGCAGGGTGATAGCGAGAGCCTTTTACCAATGGCCCCCACAGGACTGCGTAGTGACTGTGATGGGTGTCCTCTAGCTCCTGGACTCCTTGAACAGTTCTCAGCTGTGTATCATGGCTGCAAGCATGTGGCCACCAAGATGATGGAGTGGAACATCTTCCTTATGAGGAAAGCCTGAGGGAGCTGGGTCTCTTCAGCTTGGAGAAGAGGAGACTGAGGGGTGACCTCATTAACGTTTATAAATATTTAAAGTGTGAGTGTCAGGAGGATGGATCCAGGCTCTTCTCAGTGATGGCCAGTGATAGAACAAGGGGAAATGGTTCCTAACTGGAACTTAGCAAGTTCCATCTTAATATAAGGAGGAACCTTTTCACTGTGAGGGTGACAGATCACTGGAACAGGCTGTCCAGAGAGGTTGTGGAGTCTCGTTCTTTGGAGACATTCAAGACCAATCTGGACATGTTCCTAAGTGATCTACTCTAGATGATCCTGCTCGGGCAGGGGATTGGACTTAGTGATCTTTCGAGGTGTCTTCCAGCTCCTAATATTCTGTGATTCTGTGATTCTGTAACAGATTGAAGAAGAAAGTTTCCTGTTTCTTCACCTGAATCAGCAGAGTGGCTCAGAATGGTCTTAAGGCAATGTTACTAGTACTGCATGCTAATGCCCTTAAACCCAGCTACTCTTAGTCAAGGGATGTATTCCAGACACTAAACAGCTATCTTATCCATATGAGGCTGCAAGATATATAACTGGAAATTCACTGCAAACACTTTATCAAATACATTGCTGTTCACAAACTTGGGGGGGGGGGAAGTGGGAGATTGTTAAAAATTAAGTTATAAATATCCTCATGACTTTAATATTATGAGCTAAGCTACCTATTTTTAAAGCTATGAGCGTTCCCTTTATAATAAGATCCAGAAGCAAAGACAATTATGTCATAAACTTTCAGTGCAGCACCATGAGTCACTTCAGATGGGATTTTTAAATGTGTGTCACAGAGGTGCTTTGTGGCATGTCCACATGTGTCTGTAGATACAGAGGTAGAAGGATATCCACAAAGGAACCTGTTAAGGAGCCAAATGACTATTTGCTTCACCTTCCACATACCTGAGACTGAACACAATGCTGACCTGCATCTCACAGGAATGGAAAGTTTTTTGGAAGTGATAAGTATTAAAGGAAAAGAAAAAAGGAAAAAATGGCTTCACTGGAGAGGGAAGTCTTCTGGAGTTGTCAAATTTTCCCATGTCTCTTCTTTCACATGTCCAAAATTAATAAAGCTGAATTTCAGGTCTGTGAATTAGTGGAGAACACAGAGGTATACAGAAAATAAAGGTGATCATTCCCCTCTCCCATCCCCATTTTATTCCCAATCTCCCCAAACAAGCGTTAAAGTGTTTTAAGTAAAATCACTGAAGAAAGATGTTTCCGGGACAGTAATTATTCTTAATTTAGGTATAAACGCAATTTGGAATGATTTATATTTATCAGAGATGATAATGAAATCCTTACTACTGAGTTCGAAATTGTTTTTTTTGCTTCATCTCAGTGAGGGTGCGGAGCTGCATCCTGCGAACAGTTGGGAGACTCTCACACGGATACTGAGTAAAATGCTGCCATCTTTTGGCTGTACTCAACAGAGACAGGTGGAAAATACCTGCTAGATTTTACCTTCATAAAGAGCAGCATCAATTTCTACCTCTGCAGTAACTGTTCATAAGACTGTAGTGTTTAGCTGTAACCTCGTTATCTTTGTTCTCAGACACAGAATGTCACTCTGTAGGTGTTGTATAAACACTGAACAAAAAGTGGTCATGTTCCCAAATAATAACACCGCACTCCCTCCCCAAAAAATCCCTAAAAAAACACAACCCAAAAACCCAACACAAAAACCCAATTAAATAAGTGCTTGCATCACTCATTTTGATAGGAATCAATTTGAGGAAAGCATATCTTGAAATTCTAAATACCACCACACATCTTAGTCCTCAGCTTCTTGTTGGATGCTCTACAGGTAAAGAAAGTCTAGAAATCAGACACACACCTTACCTTTGAAATGAACTACACTGAAAAGAGGGTTTTTCCACCTCCTGAAGCCATCAGGAAGACTGAATCACAGAATTTTAGGAGTTGGAAGGGACCTTGAGAGATCATCAAGTCCAAACCCCCTGCCAAAGCAGCTTCCCTAGAGCAGGTCACACAGGTAGGCATCCAGATGGATCTTGAATATCTCCAGAGAAGGAGACTCCACAATCCCCTGGGCAGGCTGTCCCAGTGCTCTGTCACCCTTACCATGAAGAAGTTTTTCCTTAGATCAACAAGGAACCTCCTGTGGTCCAACTTGTGGCCATTTCCCCTTGTTCTGTCCCCACAGGCCACTGAAAAGAGGTTGGCCATCTCCCTTTGTCTCCCACTCTTCAGATATTTATAAACATTGATGAGATCCCCTCTCAGTCTTCTCTTCTCAAGGCTGAACAGCCCCAGCTCACTCAGCCTTTCCTCATAGGGGAGATGCTCTGGGCCCTTAATCATCTTTAACTGAACAATGGGGGCTGCCCAAGGGAGCTCCCTGCCCAGGCACTCCCTGGTGCTGTCCCCACAAATTAAGTCATCCGTGTACCTGCCCTTGTAGGATAAGTCATTTGCAGTTTAACACCTTTCCTGTTTTGGGAAATCACTACATGAATTTAAATTACAAGGTAGTACCTTTCTCAGGAGAAGCCCTGCAACGACAGAAATCCCTAGGATATGAGCAAACACATAAGGTGGAATTAATTATTTTTCCATCTTTTATGCTGAGTACAGCCACAGGCCCTTCCCCTTTCCTGCTGTACACGAATGGCACCTCTCACACACAGAGATCCCTGGCATGCTACAGCAGGAATACCTGCTTTCAAAACACAATAATATATAAACCCTGCTGGTGATTAAGCACTGCCAATCAAATATCTGTTGTCCTTTTGCACAGTAATGAATAGGAAAAAAAAAAAAAAGTAAATTTAATTGCCTGTTCTTCTGTTAAAATGTAATTGCCAGTTGTACACCCAGCAGCAGTTAGCATCTGCCCAGCACATAAATATTTCTAAACATTCCTTTTACCTTCTAACACTGTCTAGGGACTCACTCTGCTAGAAAAAAAAAAAAAAAGCTAATGCCTGTGCTCTGCCAGGATCGCTGCTTATTGGGTTGAGGATCATTCCCACATGCATGCACTTGTATTTGAGACTTTTGTAGATTTTAGGTCACTAGTGGTTGGGTTGTACTCATTAGGCATTGGAAAATTACTGCTGATTGGCCTCCTGCAAGCATTCAGGACTCCTGTAAGTTATGCCCTTGTTGTCTGAGACAGACTCAAAACAACATCTGCCTAGAAAATATACTTATGTCCAATGCACATAGCTCAAATTAAACATGTGAATTGTTAGCACAGGTGTTATTCTACAGGTATATATTTTCTTATCCATATTCTTACCTAATTCAATCAACTCATAAATTCTAGTTTATCATTCCCACCATTGAATCTCTACGTCAAAGACAGATGTGCCGTCTTGGCCCACTGGAGCAGCTGCACCCAAGGATAGACCTGTTCCTGGGGAAAATAGCTACTGTTCTGTGCCACCAGGTTCCTGGGAGAAGTCTGGCTGAGAAAAGCTGTTCCTTCTCAAGCGCAGCTCTTTCTAAGTTCACAAAAAAGAGGAGATCACCTCAGTTCTGGGGGACTGAAGAATCATAGAATCATAGATTCACAGAATGGTTTGGGCTGGAAGGGACCATAAAGATTATCAAGCTCCAACCCCTCTGCTATGGGCAGGGACACATCTCACTAAACCAGGCTGTTCAAGGCCCCATCCAACCTGGCCTTGAACACCTCCAGGGAGAGGGAAGCCACCAGTTCTCTGGACAACCTGTTCCAGTGCCTCACCACCGTCATAGTGAATAATTTCTTCCTGATATCCAATCTGAATCTACCCCCTTCCAGTTTAAAAACATTCCCCCTCATCCTATAACTATATGCCCTTCTAAAAAGTTCCTCTCATGGTTTCTTGTAGGCCCCTTCAGGTACTGGAAGACAGGCTGAGAGAGTTGGGGTTGTTCAGCCTGGAGAAGAGAAGGCTCCAGGGAGATCTTAATAGCATCCTGCCAGTACTCCATACACCCCTAAAACAAACTTCTGCATAAAAAAAGTAAACACCTCAGGAGTCTTGTTCACTTGGTCATTGCATTTGGCACAGAGTTCTTCACTACATGGGTATTCACACAATTGATTTCCTATAAGCCAGCAAATTCCACTGTGGATTGCCTGGTTGCTGTTAAAGTTATGACACATGCCCAGCAGCCAGTTGACTGAGTTGTCTGTTCTTGTTTCCCAAAGGTGGGAATGCTAGCTATGGAAGATAAGAATTCAGAAGACTATTTTTTGCAGAATGTGAATGTCAGTCAGTCCCGTCATTCAATTACATTTTTGGCCAGGATTGTCATAAAGCCATCTAAGTGTTCTCTTAGGGATTTGTAATCACTAATGCCAAGACAAAACAGCTGTCATCTTACTAAAATTCTACTGAATTTTGTAAGAAACCTTACTCTGGTATAACATGGCTGCTCTTGGCAGTGTGTATTGCATCTAATGAAAATTTTGTTCTACAGCTAGATGTAAAATAGGAAACAGAAAGAAAAATATATATTTTACAAATGATTCCTGATTAAAACATGCTTCTGAATTTGTAACAACCTGATATCCCTGTAATACCTGAAACATAGCTGTTCAAAATTTTGTTATCTATGGCTGAAGCACACATCTCGCTTGGGTACATCTGAGTGGCAGACATGAACTCTATGAGAAAATACTGATGGGCAGCTCACATCAAAAGATTAACTTGATGCATGTATATGTTGTTCATGAAGAACTTCAATGAAAGGCAATGTTAGCTTGTGTTGGCTTGTAGCCCCCTACAATTTCATGAAATTGTAGGGGGCTACAGATTCCTAATTCTGGAATCAAAAGAGTGATAGCCCTCTAAATTTAGCATTGAAGAAAGTCCATGCTTAACATGTCATGGAGCTGGTATTTTTTTGTAGGACATCATCTGATAATTTTTTTTCTGAGAGAAATATTCTGAGAATGAACTCATCTTCCTTCTCCATTTGTGCCAACTTTATTATTCAATTATTAAACTTTCAGAGAAAAAAAAAACCCCAACCCTGAAGATCTATGTTTTATTAAGCTTTAATGAAAGCTTACTCTAAACTTCAAAAGTTATATTTTAGCTCCAATTCATCATGACAGCGTTAGAAAATTTGAGATTTTACCCGAAGAAGGGTTATACAGGAAGCCTAAGCACATAAAAGCTAGAGAGACAATATGGAAAAAATGTGGACTGAAAGCAAGAGAAAGACATGAGACATGCAATATCCATATTACACCTATATTATTGACAAAAATGGAATTTGTCTCCAACTATGACACAACATATTTTCCTGTAGAGAAGAATCTTTCTGGAGGGACTTGTGAGCATGGAAAGAAGAGGGCCTTCTTTTTCCATAATGACATGCCTGGGATGTGAAGTTATCAGTATAATTAGAATGGTGGAGTTGAAAAAAAAATTTTTTTTTTATACTATGAGATGTCTTTTTTTTTATACTATGAGATGAGGGACACCACCTTAGAAATATAGATTCTGCTCCTGACTTATATAGACAAAAAATTTCACTGGCCAGTAATACTGGATCTTTGGCAAGATTTTTTGAATATTAATGAAATTCTCAGAATAACATGAAATGTTTCTTTTTAATATGTGTATAAATGAAATGGGTAAATCCACACTTGAGCTTATTACATATTATTCCATTTTAAAAACTCTAGCAACTTCAACTTCATTTAACTCCTGAGTCTATCAGATTTACTTGCATTATTGGACTTTTTTTAGTTACCTTTTAGAAAAAGTATATAAACCCAGTAACTTTTAAGTTTTATTTCTGTACTT
The DNA here is from genome assembly GCA_013399135.1 of Heliornis fulica. NCBI lineage: Eukaryota > Metazoa > Chordata > Aves > Gruiformes > Heliornithidae > Heliornis > Heliornis fulica. Next base: position 228,126 of record VXBZ01005238.1, on the reverse strand, counting down.
TGCATGGGTAATTTTTAACCTGGGTCATGTTTGAAACATCTTTAAATAAATGAAAGCTTTTATAAATGAACATTTTGATTCTCACAAAACTAAATAAATCTAGACATGTAAGTAAGAAAATGGAAAGGACCCAACAACAAGGCTCTTCTTATAAGAAATCATGATTTAAAATATGGTAGTTTTCATCAAGAACATAAGGAATATAAGGGAAAAAGTTGTACCTCTGCTCTAATTTAAATCCTGGCCATGGATTTGACCTGTTGAATCTGTCGAGTAAAGGGTAAGAGTCTGATATGTCGCTAAGGAAGGACGTTCTGTTGGGTCATGGGGTTCAGAAAGGACCCCCTTCCTATCTAAACTCCTCGGAGAGGAGCTTAGATATGGCTAGGTCCAGTCTTAGTCCTAGACTTGGTCAATGGTTAATGTCTAAAGGGTTATATATATAAATAACCACATATCAGAGTCAACATTTGCCCATCAGAACACTCAAAATTCCTTCACTGAGACAGTTTTGCAAAGTTGAAACCAATAGAAAGTTTATTAAAGCAACAGATATAAAAAGTTTGGGATGCCATTGATAAATGCACTAACTGCAATTGCATCAATATATGCCTATGACTATAGCTAAAATGCTAGCAAAATACTATCCTAGGTATTCTCACCAAAAGTGTGAAATTACAATACAAGAAGGCGTCCCTGTCTTCGGTGGAGGAGAAGGCCAGCCCATTGGCTGCCTCTTTGGGGTTTTCAATTTCTTCTCTCCCCACCAGGGGTAGCTTCCTCAATACCCTTTATACCCTAATCTTAGCCGTTCCTTCCCTGGGGTGATGTTTAACATGGTTTGGGTGGGGAGTCAAGTACTATAGTAATTTATGTTTAGCATGCACTTGCTTTTTGCTAAATTAGCAAATTTAGGCATGTCAACTTCAATATTAGGTTTGCAGTTAATGAAGCAAAAGGTCTCACTGCAGACACCTTCAAAATTCTGTGTAGAAACCATCTATCTGTTTATTTCACAATCTCTAGTCAAAACAGCCGACCTACTGCAACAAGACACCCTTCTTCAGCTTCTTCTCACATAAACATGTGAAACTCTATCCATAATATTTGGATAAGAGATAAGTGGACACCTTTGGTTTTAATCTCTTAGGTGCAGTTCCCACAGTATCACCCAGATCATAAGCAGTAACAGCATTTGATAAATTCTTAGGGAGAGATACCAAACTCTTTGTGTTCTTGTTCCCACCACCTCTATTACACAAGTACTACTCAGTCATGGTGTTAACATGCATCAGCCTGCCTCTCAGCTGGTCACTGCTTGCCTTGTGGCTCCTGGATGTCCACTCACGGATGTAGATGGCGTAATTCAGGACAAGCAGCTGATATATACACTTAATTCTCCTCTAAAACCAAAGTAGAGGAGGAATCAGAAGAACTGTGGTCTGAGTCTCAACCTTAAGTGGAGCTGGGACTTGAACATGGTATACTCTTGGACCTGTGAGCCTGGAAGGTCTCTGTGGCTCTGTAGCTTAGATAAATCCAGAGTCTTATACATGTGAGAAAACCTAGTGAAATCGAAGTGAGTGGCCATCCACCATCAGCTGTAGGATGCACTTGGCCTGTGTTGAGAAATAATGGAGCTGGCTTTAAGCGCATGAGCATGGGTACATTTAGCAGGGAAACCATATCAGCAAATATTTCAGGGATTGTACAGAACCAGCCAGGACAAGATGGTTGATTGCAAGTCAGTCACTTGGAGATGTTACCCATGAGAGGAACAAAAGCAAGAGTCCACAGTTTACAACTACATTTCCTGCTGTAGGATAGGCACACCCTTCTAGTTACTACATAATCTCCATGCTGCAAAACAAATTTAAGACTCATGCCAATCTTTTAATTCACGGATTTTCACCCTCCTCTGATCTTTTTCTTCATCATTCTTCTGTACATCTAATTCTGATCTTGGTGGTTTCCACAGCTGCATCCCTCTTTCTGCTGAAAACAGATTGCTGGTTGAAGGAAGCATGTCTCCCATCCAGTATGAAATGTTAATGTTGGAAGGAATTCATATGCGAATCAAAGGAGCTGCTAAATGGTTGTTAGGAAAAGATGTAGCACTTTGGCAAGAGCACGTTCAGAAATATCAAAGAGCTTGGTGCCCTACCTCCTCCCAGTGGCAGGTCTGACATTTGTGCATATTGCTAGCTTGGACTGACAAATTACCCAGTATTTTCCATTAACATCTCTGCTTCCAGGTCCTATAATAAGTAAGGAGATACCAGATTTCAGCTGAGCTGGAAATAATGTCAGAAATCAAACTACCCAATGATAGGACAAGGGACAATGGGTCCAAGCCGGAGCATAGGAAGTTCCATGTGAATGTAAGGAAAAACTATTTCACTGTGCGTGTGACGGAGCCCTGGCACAGGCTGCCCAGTGGGGCTGTGGAGTCTCCTTCTCTGGAGACGTTCAAAACCAGTACGGATGTGTTCCTGTGTGGTTTAACCTAGGTGATCCTGCTCGGGCAGGGGGGTTGGACTAGATGATCTTTTGAGGTCCCTTCCAACACTCTGTGATTCTGTGATACCCCAGCCACCTACTGAATTACAGACAGCTCTGGCTGCTACCCAGCTGTGTTAGTGACTGGTGGGAGGCAGGACGGCCAGACATGGCAAAGCTGGAGAAAAATAGCTCTTCTTCTTCCTCATCTCAAGAGATGGCCTGTCAATAGGAACCAGGAAACTACTAGTTTTTTTTTCCTTTCTGTTGCTTGGGAGAAAATCTTTCCTCAAAGAAGGTCAGAAGATGATGCAAGGATGAAGAGGTCTGTGTCTGTGTCTTCAGCCTCCTGCAGCCCCAAGAATTTTGGTGATGTAGGTGCAAAGCTCCTGGAAGTGCCAGGACAGACTTGCAAACTTGGGAAGGACATGCAGTTGACAACTGTTGGGTGGTCGGATCACTTTGAAGAAGCTGCTGTAGTAGAGGCTGCTAGGGAAACTGTTTAGGGATAGCATTAATTCCTGGGTACACAGTGAATAGATGTGCTGGCAGGAGCTAAATATGGAACAGTATCACAGATATTCCCCTCTCTCTGCTGCTTGCATACACAAGCACACACCTATTTCCAGAAGGGCAAACCAAGCTAAGGGCTCAAAGTACCAAACCTTTGTTTAAAAAGCCCTTTTCATCTGAGAGGGTCTGATGTGATTATTTAGCCTTCATAATTTGGCAAAATAAAAATCCCAAACCCTGCTCTTCTCTGAGCCACCTTTATTATGGATACACAACAGGGAAACTAGAAGGTGCCTCTGGGTGAGGCTGTGATTTCCAGTGATCCATCTCATTTCCAGTGGGGGCATTAGTAGTGATGGAGCCAACAGGGTGTGGGAAAACAGAAAAATGCCTCTAATCTGTTTTTCTCTGTAGAGTATGCCCTGGCAATGAGATGGGATGGAGAACATCTCTGGGGAACTTCTGCTGAGAAAAGGCTCTGCCAGACAAATGCAAATATGTAGCCTATCTTCTGTTGTCCTTTGATCTTTGTTTTCTCTGTCATCTTTTATCTTCCATCTGCAGCTGCACTGAACATCTCTGCCCCTGGGATCAGCATGAGCAATGCCTGCAGAGATGTCCTTCGGCTACCCAAGGGAGAAAGTGATAGAGATTCCAATAGTTGTTTTCAGGGTGAAAATTGTGCCAAACACCCAGGACCATGACTAGCTGTGCAGTTTTCCCACACCCAGTTTTGCTCTGGCGAGCCCTGTTCTTTTTCAGTGACAGCAAAACAAAGAATCACATCCCCCATGGGAACAGGAAAATAAGCTAGCTGCCATCTTTTAGAAAGGCAAGGAAATTTGGATAAAACCCAAATAGCAATCTGAGCTTCCTCCATAGTGGCTTTTTGAACAAAAAGTTCCTTCTGTTGCCTTGGTTTTCTCTTGACTTCAGCAGAGATGTTCCTTATCTATGCCCCCTTGGAGCAGTGAAGTGATTTGTGGTTGTTTGTGTTACCTGAAGTCTCATGCCTTCTGAATGCACCTGTGACACTGTGCCCAGATTTCCAAAAGCTCCTGTTGCCCTCCCTGATGATGTCAGAAGACTCTGGGCATTAGTTGTGCCTAGAAAAGACACAAGATCTTCATCAATTTAAACATAATCTGAAGTAAGCATTTATTAAAGTTCAAAGCTACAGGAAGAGTGGTTCAAGTGTACTATAACTTCCAGAAAGAAAGCAACTGGGAAGAGAGAAATTTTAGTCCTGCTTAGTCTGCCAAGCTAGGCTTTGTGGTGCTCCTGAAACTGGAGTGTCCCTCGGCTACCCTGATGGGGGTTCACTGGGACTGATTAGAGAACAAAGAGGGGAAGTGACCACAACTAGTGTTCATGCACTGTGTCGTCTGGGAGCAGCTGGGATCTGCAGACCCTGGGGATTGCATCTCTGTCTCACAGCTTCGATGTGTCTTTAGAACCTGTAGGTAAATGAAGCACTGACTGTTTGAGATTTAGAAATTCAGATGGAGTACAAAAGCGAGAAAGAAGTTTGTATAGGCATTTCAGAGCCTTGCAGAAGCCTAAGCACCATCGCCGCCGGACACAAGACATCAACTCAAAGATCTGACTCACTGAATGGTCATGGTGCTTGTGCTGTGATAGGTCAGGTAAGACAATGCTTCTAGACAGAAGTAGCGACTTTTGTTAGGCCAAGTAGTGTGCTTGGAGAATGAGGTCAGCCTTATGCACACAAGCTCTTGTCTCAACTATTGATAATACATTTTATTAGACCATTTTGTAAAATGTCATCTTGCTTGCATCACTGCAACTCCTAGTAGCTGACAGAAGTATTCATTTCATTACAGTTAGTAAGAACTACTCAGATTTTTCATGACTATCAGTTCTGTTGGAGACTGCCCATAGGTACCTAGTGTGAATTGAGATGCAGTGGGGTATTTGAAGCACCTTTTGGATGGTGCTTCATCCCATTGGATGGGATTCTAAAGGATGTCTCAAAACTCAACAGATAACCTCTGTGTGGGTAACTGAATCAAAAGATTGTTTCTAGGCTAAGAAAGGTGGGTTTGACACCCAAATTCCTTCTTAGTTTACAAGAAATAGCCTTCCCCACACCTTTTGAAAGGCATTTCAGAATCTTCAATGGTGTTTTTATTACGATTCAATATACTGCTACCTCTTATTCAAAAACTGGAATAACTAAAATGTTGTGTCTAACCCTAAATTTTAGTAGCTGCTTTCATCATATGCTTTCTACAGAATAAGAAGATTATGAGCAATTTCAACCTTGGACTCATATCAACTGCTCTCTCTCCAGACTCACAGACTGTGAAATCTGTGCCATCCAAAACATCTAAATATGGAATCAAGGCCAATGCATTTTTTATCTGCTGCCATTTTTCATAAGTAATCAACTGGTTGGATTTCACACTATAGACTAGGAGATGCTGTGATAATTCTGAGGATACTTTGGCTTTGCTTCCAGTATCCACTGATAAATGTTTGAAGCAAGGATTTTAAGAATTATAAATGTTTCCAGCTGTGGAAAGCAAGAAGGGAAGAGTTTCTCTCCCTTTCCCTTTTGGCTTCTCCTTATTTCATCACTGTCATGCAAAGCAAAATGGTTCTGCTGTTAATGAAACAACTACTTGGCAAAACCATGTAATGTGCTGCCACGCTTCAGTGTGTCAGGATATACACAGTATGTCACTGAGCTAAGCAGTGCTCAGCATTGCACGTTAAACCAATGAAATTATGACAACTGACGCAAACTTGAAGTCTTTTCAGTAAAAACAGGGAAAGACTCAGGAGACCTTTTTTTTTCTTCTGTGAACATTGGAACAGATGTTACCCCTCATGCTAAGCTGGAGTAACTGGGTCTTTCTCAAAGAGCACTGGGAAAGTTAGATGTAATATAAATGAGGGCACTAAAAGCAGATCCTGTAAGAACGTAGTTCTTATGGAAAGAACTAGAAGAAGAACCTAGAAGAATGGGAAGAATGCAGAAGAAGAAAGTAATGTAAGTGTCTTATATGCTCAGAAATTTAAGGATGGCTTCTGAAGCCAGGATGCAGCCATCAGCGGGACACAATCTCAACTTCATCCATGAACCCTCAGCATTCTGTCCACCTGGCTTACATGTTGGTGCACACCCAATTCTCCACCGTACTGTTGTGCATCTCCGGCTGCTGCAGCAGGGGCACAGGGGTGGTGAGCTCTTGGACAATGCTGGGAAGGACAGCATGGATACAGCCACTGACTGCTGCACTGGGGGCACAACAGCAAGTCTTCTCTGTATTGCTCCCCACTTGATTCATTTACTGTTCCTTCTTCTGCGTGATGTTAGAGACTTTACTAAAACTCACATTATTTGTTTGAAAACAGGAACTAAGCAGGAAATTCATGGGAGATGCTGGAATTCCCTAGCAGCTTTTACTTTTTGTTAAATGAAACAAGGTATTCAAATCAAATATCCCTGTTTAATTTCTGAATCACCACCAGAACCTCAGATTTACCACCCCAAATGAACACTGTCTAGAACAGGGCAGGCTGCATTCTCTTCACTGATACACACACCAGCAATTAGTAATGCTGCCAAACTGCTCTGGTCATAATCTGCACAATAAAAGGACATGCATAACAATAAATCAGGAATGCAAACTGCTCCCCAAATGCATTTGTTTTGACAATTTTTTTTTGCTGGTAAAACCCACTTTTTGTACACTTCCATGTCTGTAACAGGTAAATGAATTCCAAACCATTTTTAATGCAGCTATCTCTTGTAAAAAAAAAAAAAAAGTCATCTGAATTTGCATCAGATAATGAACAATTTAGCACCTAAAGAAGTACATTTTCATGCTGCTTAAAATTTATTAGAAGTACGTGCATTCGGGAACTATGTTTGTTCTTGTAACCAGATTCCACTAATGGAGAACATTGGAGATACAGATTTAGTAAGTGACACTGAAAATATGACCCTTTTTATTTTTTTATTAGGCATGCCAGCCATGTGCTGGGCTGCAATAAAACCAGCATGACCAGCAAGTTGAGGGAGATGATTCTGCCCCTCTACTCTGCTCATGCAACACCCTAGCTGAAGTCCTGCATCCACCTCTGGGGTCCCCAGTACAAGAAGGACACAGAGCTGTTGAAGCGAGTCCAGAGGAGGACCATGAAGATGATTAGAGGGCTGGAGTACCTCTCCTACAAAGATGGAGAGTTGGAGTTGTTCAACCTGAACAAGAGAAGACTCCAGGGAGACCTTACTACAGCCTGCCAGTACCTGAAGGGCCTACAGGAAAGTTGGAGAAGGACTACAAGGGCTTGTAGTGACAGGACAAAAGTTAATGGCTTTAAGATGAAGGAGAGCAAATTTAGATTAGACATTACGAAAAAAATTTCCCTGTGAGGGAGGTGAGGCCCTGGAACAGGCTGCCCAGAGAAGCTGTGGCTGCCCCCTCCCCGGCAGTGTCCAAGGCCAGGTTGGATGGGGCTTTGGGCAACCTGGGCTAGTGGAGGGTGTCCCTGCCCATGGCAGGGGGTTGGAACTAGATGGGCTTTGGGGTCCCAAACCCAAACCAGTCTATGGTTCTGTGATTCTATGATATCTAAAGGAGGCACACTGCTGGGTTCTGTGATTCTATGATATCTAAAGGAGGCATACTGCTGCTCTCTTTCTGAATGAATCATCTGAAAGAATCTGGTTCTGGTTTTGTATTCTCTGAGAAGCGGTTCATATTTTTCAGTGGAGATTTAATTAGCAAAACTGTGATATCATGCATTTTCTGAAGGTGATGTTACTGTGTGCAGTCCTGATTCATTTGTTCAGAAAGATCTTACTTTATTTAATGAAATAGTTTTACTTAAGCTGAATTTTGGTACAAAATATTGTTATAATTGAAAAAATAATACCTTTATAATAAAGGGGTCTACCTATAGACTTCCACAGGGGAAGAAATTTAGTGAAAAGACCTCACAGCATCACTTTTGCTAGTCTGTTTTCTTGTAACGATAGGTGCCACTGGTTTGTCTGCCTTTAAGCCAGAGAAGGTGAAAAAGCTGGTAAATCCGACCATATAAAAGGTTAAACTAGCTGAGGTGGAGTGGTATGGCTATGATGATCACTTTAAAGGCTTTAACTGTGATCTACAAATTTAAAAGATTTTAAATCAGCAGGAACCAGAGCCAAGAGATGTTCAACTGAGAAAGGCCTGAAAATTTTACCCTAGTTTTTTTTTATCCAGTGATTCCCTCCCCACCTGCTTTTTTTTTCTCCTGTAGAAAGACCAGAACAGTAGAAGTGTAAAAGAGTAGTAGTAGGTAGTAGTAGGAACAGAAAGATGGAGCATTACAGTTTTCAAGCCATATGCTATTTCTGTAATACACATATTTTTGAAAACTGACAGTTTTCAGCACACAGCAACTATATTCCATGAATGCTTAAAATGTAAAGATACATGTGAAAAATAGAGACAAAGCAGAAGACTGATAAAGAGCACGCAAGGCATCTCCGTGTCATTTCTGTCACATTTTTAAATCTCATTCTTAATCAACTGCTGAACAGGTATGTATACCCGACTGCTTAGAAATACAAATAAAAACGTCTGTCACAACAATCAGAATCCAAGGAATTTATAGCTTAGGGGGGTGGGGAGAAGGGCTGGAGCACCTCCCCTGTGAGGACAGTCTGAGGAAGCTGGGCTTGTTCAGAAGAGAGGGCTGCAGGGAGACCTCATTGCAGCCTTCCAGTACTTAAAGGGAGCATAAAGACAGGAGGGAAAACAGATTTTTACAAGGGTAGGTAGGGGTGGGACAAAGGGGAGTTGATTTAAGCTAGAGGGGAAAGGTTTAGATTGGCTATCAGGGGAAGTTCTTTAGTGAAAGAGTGGTGAGGTGCTGGAACGGGCTGCCCAGAGAGGTGGGGGATGCCTCTGGAGGTGTTCAAGGCCAGGTTGGATGGGATCCTGGGCAACCTTGACTAGATGCAGCCCTAGAGGTTGGTGGCCCTGCCCGTGGCAGGGGGGAGGGAAGTCGATGATCCTTGGGGTCCCTTCCAAGCCAGACCATTCTGTGATTCTGTGAGCCCTGCGGGAGAGCTCAGGGGAGGGAACACCCCTGCAGCAGGGAGGGGTCAGCCGGGGTCGGGATGGGGTGTTGCCAAAATGCGGGGCCCTGCGTGCCCCCAATACAACGCCTCCCTCCTCCGGTGCCCCCAGACCCGGGCGGGGGCGGCCCGGGCTGCAGCACCGCGCCGGCGCGGGCGGAGCGAGGCGGCTCCGGGGACTGCGCGGGCTGCCCGCAGCGGGGCGCGGGGCGAACCTCGGCTTTCTTATTTTTATTTATTTAAAAGACACCCCTCCCCCCTCCCAACCCTATTTATTCTGCCCCGCCAGCCCGGATTTTGATGTCTTCTCAGCCGTCCTGGGAAGGGAGAAGGAGAAGAGGGGAGCTCAGGTCGAGCCCCACCGCGGAAAGTAAGCGCCCTGCCGGGGGAGCCGCGGAAGGGGTGGGTCGGTGGGAGCTTTCCGTCCAGGGTGAGCCCGCTCCTCGCTGCCGCCGGGCATCGCCCTCCGCGGCGGCAGAGCCCGGCACCGCCTTCACCGAGGGTGGGAGGGCTGGGGGGTGGGCGCAGTCCTGTGGGTGCCTAAACTGGGACCCCTGAACGTCGCCGCTGAAGTTGGGGTTTCCCGCCACCGTCTTGCGTGGCTGTGGGTGATGCAGGTGGGTTTTTCTTCCGGATTGTTATGCTGTCTCTTAAAGTAAGTATAAAAAAGTTTGGGAAGGGCAGGAGAAATGGTAGACTGGGCTCCATCCAACCGGGCGGGGTTTGTCCGCTCCGTGCATCGTTTACGGAATGGGGCGGATCCGGGGTGCTGACTCGGTGCTGACTCGGGTCCCCGGGCTGAGCGAGCCCCCGGGAGGTGCCGCTCATCGCTCCAGCGCACCCCGGCACTGTGTCTCCGGTACCGTGAGCACGGGCATCCGAAGGCTCCGCTTCGCACGTAGGAGTTCGGGTAACTTTAAAAATACTACAGAAAAGTAGCATGTGTTTCAAAAGCAACGGTTCAAGGTTTTGGGGTGGGGTTCTTTTTTTTTTTCATTCTGTTTTACCACAGTGTTAAATTTTTCCTTTGAGTAAACAGAATAGCTTTCAAAGGTGGCGGTCTTAGTCGTGTGGGTGTTCAGCACTTGAGTTGTTCTCCTTTTCGTGTTTGTCTTTTTCATGAACGTGATCTCCTAAAAGTAACTCCCTAAGTCTGCGAGCAAGAGGTTTGACCGGATAGCAGGTTTGGGGGGTTGGGAGATCCCTAAACATGTGGAACACAGATCCTCCTCTGTGTCTCCTAGGTCACTTCTAGAGACTTAACCCCACGCGTTTTGTGACCCAGTGTGAGTTAGGGCATGGAAAAAGCAGTCCAGAACAGACAGGAATTTTGCTTTGGTATTGTGAAGTCCCACACAGTCCCCTTTACTTCAGCCGTGTTTGAAAGATTTCGAGTGATGCCTCTGGATGTGGATGCTGCCTGTTCGGAAGAATTCCATTTCTCATCTGAAAGAAGAAGTGGTTTACTGTTTAAAAAATTAAAAATATAGTGTTTCTAACATAATTTTAGCATCAGGTATATAACCCTGATTTCTCCTTCATAAAATTTCCTCTAGGGTTGTCTTTTAAATATTACTATTTAAAAAAAAAGTTTTCAGTAGAAAGCTGAGTTTATAAATGAAGGAAAATAACTTTTAAAATTTATTTTAATGTGAACTGAACAGGTTGACTAGGCCTCTTTGGATATGTAAATATAAGGGGATTTTATAGCTCCTTTATATCACAAGAGAACAATGTGAGAGGAATGTAAATGAGAATAATGAGAGGAATGTAAATTTTTTACCAATACGATTTTGAAATTGCATTTATTTTATGCAATTTCATCAGCTGTTAAAAATTTAAAGTGAATTAAGCATAATTTTTGGCATGTTGCACAAACTTTGTAGGGGAAGATGGTAAAAAATCTGTCATTTAGAAATAATTCATGAGTTAATGTGAGGAGAAAAAAAAAAAAACAACAAAACCAAAGCATTCCAAAATCCTTAAAGCTATTAAGTTTAATAAGTTAGAATTTCTTTTGGGGCAAAGTCAGAAATTAAAAACAGCTTTAGTGGTGTAGCATGCTGCTCAAACTAATGCATGGTGGCAAGTGCAGAAAGAAGCTTTACACTCTCAGTATTAACGCCTGTGTTCCCAGAAGCTGATATAACATCTTTTGAAACCTTTTGTTTTTCCCCCTAATAAACAGCTTCAGAGAAAAGTGGAAGCAGTGATGGGGGTCTGGTTTTGCTGTATGTTTAGATTACTGCTGTCAGAACCGGTTAACAGATGAAGCATTTAGTAACTGGTGATGTTAAATGAGCTTTTGGCCTGGTTCACCTGGCCATATGTTTTGTATCACTCTGGGTATGTTTTCCTTTGCACGTCAACTGAAACAAATGCAAGGAGACAAAATGGATGCTCCTTTACTTATGAATGTAATTGTTGATTTCATTTATCTTTTTTTCTTACTGTTTTTTGAGAAGTAGAATTGGCAGAATTTTATAGAGTATGGTCCTGCAAGCTCCTGAGGCTGTTATCAATTCGAAGAGCTCAGGGTGCTCTGCTAGATCACGGAGACATGTCTTGAGTAAGACAGGGCTGTCGGAGTTGCAAAGTAACCTCTGTTACATCAAGCTATGTGTCTGAAGACAAACAATAATCCTATGTGTCTGAAGACAAATAATAATCAAGTGAACATTTGAGCACACAAGCCCATCTTCATGTGGTTTTCGGCAATAATGTTGACCATTGAGTTAGTAAGTAAGAATGAGACCCATTCTTTCCAGGCATTTTTATAGGAGTTTAGAAGCTTTATTGAAATCTGAAGTTGGTCAACATATAAAGTTGTAAAAAATACTTAGCACTAAACATGAACTACTAAGTGACAGTCCTGTGCAGCCCAGACTTCAGACGTTTTCTTCTGCAGACCTCTGTATCTTAAGTTCATCGCAAACTTTTTTAAGCACATCTTAGCGAGTCCTTTGGTGTCTTTTCAGTTTTAAGTGAACACGTGGTTAGTGCCTAGTAGCTTTTAAACATCTATCTTACATTTGAATTACCAGAGCCTGTTCCTCTTCCCTGGGTGCCAAGGCATCATTCCCCAGTGCACCAGGGCAGAAGTCATCCCACTGAAGGTGCGTGGGTTGCAGTCAGCAGATAAATGTTATGGGCACTGTGCTGTACTGTGCTGGGACACATGGTGTCAGGCTGCTACATTTCAGTCAGCTGAACCCCATCCAAGGAGTAAATGTCCTTTACAAGCACTGTAAATATGAACTCTTAATCTGTCTTTAAGAATGCGGGATGTATGTGACTGTGTATAAAGGATCTGCAGTTTATTATTAATATTTCATGCTTGATAGAGATACATATATAAAGTTAGTCATATTTCCTAAGGGGTTATAATCTTCGGCTTTGACTAACACCAAGGCTGTGATGCTTTAAGGATAATATTGTTCAGTCTGTGATTATTCTGGTGAAATTAATTCCCATATAAAAATATTCATCATGGCGTATTGTAATCTTTGCTACAGATTATCTAGGTGTAACCAGTTTAGCTTGTGAAAAAAAATTGCATCTGAAACTGAAATTAATCTGCACATAAATCAGGCATAAATCGCTTCAGATTTTGAAGCCTGGTTCTGCAATATGGTTTTGCAGAAGGGTGGAGCAGATAGAACCAACCTTAGCTGCATTCCTTAATACACAGACACTTGCAAATGGATTAGACAAAACTATCTCCAAAGTGATGGGAAAAGAACAGATTACTTTGTTAGAAGCTAGGGTATAAGCATAATTACTAAAAAGAAATTCTACCAATGAATATGTACTGAGTTTATTTCGCTGTACATTCTCACTTTGCTATGAATTCTTTCTTTTGAAGCTCTCCTTCTGCACGATGCAACCATGCTTTTTTTTTTCTACTGAAAAAGTGCAGCTGTTTACATATTCAGTCATAAAATTAATGACTGAGAAACACTTAGCATCAATTCAGTTATTTCATTTCTGTTTTGTTCCACTAGAGTTTAACTCATAGAACCACAGAAGTTCCTGAGTTAGAAGGGACCCATAAGCATCATTGAGCTGGCTTCACACAGGGCCAGCCGAGTCAGAGCATGTTACTGAGTGCATCATCCAGACGCTTCTTGAACTCAGCCAAGCTCGGTGCTGTGACCACTTCCCTGGGGAGCCTGTTCCAGTGACCACACTCTCTCTCAGTAAAGAACCTCTTCCTAATGTCCAACCTAAACCTCCTCTGTCACACCTTCATGCCGCTCCCTCTGTTCCTTTAAAAACAATTAGGAGTAAATTTCAAGGATATTGATGGTCAGTCCCAGTTAGTTTCCTTCTATATCCCATGACCAGAATTGGGCTGGGAATATTTTTTTTCAATATGGTAGAAAGAAGATTTCAAATGTCCTTTCTCTTAGATACACCACCTTACCAATCTGAACTACCATGTACCTCCAAAATGGGGGGAAAAAGCAGAAAGTATTTCAGATTCTTATTGACCAAACAGTAGAAGGTCTGTGAAGTGTACATAACTTACTCATCAGAGTAGAAAGCAAAGACGGACTTTATAAATTAGAGCTCAAAATCGTACTAATGAGACATATTTATCACAGTGAATTTTGGAAAGTAAGGATGTTGTAAGAAGAAATACTTGCTGCAAGTGTTCACCATGACACGAAGATACGGTAAAAGAAAAAAAATAAACAACCTCTGTGTCTTCAGTAACCTCTGAACTGCCATTTTTCAAGTTGGTTAGCACATCTTTTCCTAGAAGGCAGTTTCAAAACATCAATGGTCAGGAGTAATACAGAAGATGCTTCATTTGGAAATGGATGTCATTTCCATCTCTGGTTTTATACAAAAGCCTGTGCAGGATTTGCAGCCATGCAGAAGGCTGGTTAAGGCAGTTATGTATCCACACGAGGCACTCTGCTCTTGCTTCACAACATATACACACATATATGTGATAGTCAGTGCGTGTGGGTATACGAATTCATGTCTGTGGTGGGAGAGAGATGTGAGGCTTTGGGTGTTTGGCTGCTTTATAAATAATGAAGTAGAACATCTGTCCGTTGGTAAATGTGGGAGAAGTGAAATTGATATCGCAGCTCTGCCAACCTTTGCAAGCACATGAGAGCATCAGGGACTGTGTTTGAAATTAGTCTTTCTGGGTAAGAAATACTTTCTCCTAAAATTTCCATCATTTTAACTGAAGTCCCAAGACTGAAGTTTTGTTTGGTGTAGATGGACTTAATGAGTTGGAAGATCCAGTTATTCCTCTGGGAAGCTGTTGCAAAAGATAAATCTTACCATGTGTTTTCTCACCTGAGGAACTTTGCTAGGGAGGTGCAAATAACCTTCTCCTTGCTAAACTATAAGCTAGGAAAAAACTGTTTAGAACACCCAAGGAAATGTCAACAAACCGATTTTTCTGCTGAAAGTCAGAGAAAACTGAAAAGACTGAGAAATATTTCATATGGTTCAAAAGGGGAGGAACTGTTACAAAATTATGCACCTACCTTGGTCTTGCTATGGAAAGAGTTGGTTTGGTTTTATCATTTGTTTTCTTCTCTGTTTTCAGAAAGACCCCTATCATCAGAGGAAACAAAAGTGAGCTGCCCATTGGTAGAGGAGCTGCCCGTTTGCTCTGGAGGAAGAGACCATGCTGAAGCACCTTTTTGAGACATCTTCCAATCTGAGCCTCAAAAGCAACCATCTAACATGATCCTGGCTTTAAATAACAAAGATGAATTTGAGGTGATTTCTTGGTTTTACTGCCCTGGAGCCAGCTGCAGAGCTGACCACTGGCAAGGCACGGCTCAGGAAAACACTCCTGGGCTGCCATACAGTATTTCACACCCAAGTGACTGTCCAAGAGGTGTCTTGGCTGAGTGAAGAATGCAAGAATCCTGAGATGATTTGACTTGTAATGGAGGGACGGTTCTGGGAAGCAGCTGGAGGATTTCAGCACAGGGCACCTGGCATCTCTGCCCTCACCTTTCTGTGTGAAAGTCCAAAATGAATCACACTTGGACATACAACCTGAGCTTTGGTGCACCTGCAGGTCCTGTTGAGACAAGAGCTGGACTCTCACGAAATGGGCACACAGTAGTAGCTATTTTTCTTGGATTTATCTTGATTTTTGGTTTCTTGAATAACTTGATAGTCCTCATTCTCTTCTGCAAGTTTAAAACCATTCGTAACCCAGTCAACATGCTCCTCCTGAACATCAGTATCAGCGACATGTTAGTGTGCATCTCAGGGACGACCCTCAGTTTTGCATCTAACATTCATGGCAAATGGATTGGAGGGGACCATGGTTGTAGGTGGTATGGCTTTGTGAATTCCTGCTTTGGTAAGGGTTCAGTGATAATTCTCTTATCCTAATCTTTTTGGCACTGGTGCATGAAGCAACTCAAGAGTTAGGTGACTGCTGCCCTGTGGTAAACAGAAGAATGCTTCGATTGCCTTGTAATGGTCAAACACAAGTGAAATGCATGGTTTGAGACATTTTAGCAAAAGCCTTTGTGGAAGAGTAGCATAGATCTGACAAGTATTCCCTAACGTAACCCATTTGTTGAAATTGTTTTTAAGACCTAAAAATGGCATCAAGAAAGAAGCAAGGCAGTAGAAGGAGCCNTAGGGAAATCTCTGCCAGCATTGAACTGCAGGTCCTTCAGTGCTGCTTCTGTCATGAACAAAGCCTCCTTTTCAAAGTACTCCCTTTACCATTTGTAATTATCTACCAATCTATAATATGAATTCCCTCATGTCCCAGATAATGATAGTTTTTCATCATTAGATGCTTCCTGTTTCCCCCCCCAAAGCAAAATCTTTATTTGAAAATCATATGTTTGCAGCTTCCATAGCAAATGAAGCCATAGGAATAGATTTGTTGGAAGCAGTTTATATGTACATCAAAGCCATAGTAGAACAGTGATTAGTGTTCTTCTCCTGCAACCAGTTTTTGTATTACTAGATTTCATTTTTTAAACTGAAAATTATTTTAATTATTAAAAATTATACAGTAAAAAGCCCCGTCAGAGAGCAGCCTTCATCTCTTCAAGAATTACATCACCAAGCAGGGAGTCTTTCTGCATTTATTCCTACATTCAAATGAAGTCCACTAAAGCATAAACTGGCCCGTGGGTGCACATCTAGATGTGACCCTTCTCTCACTCAGAGTGGGGGACATGGCGTAGCTCCCTGCATCTGTATGTCTTTGCATTGATGCCCCCAGGCATGCAGGACAGGACTGAGTGCACCCTCGGCAACTCTCCCGCCCTGGAGTTGCAGCACTTTTTGTGCTGGCACTTTTGGCATGAGAAGTGCTCTTGCAGTCCTGTCATGGAATCACAGAATCTCCTGTGATTCTGTGACCCGTAAGGATCACTGAGTTTGACGCTTGGCTCCACACAGGACCAGCCAAGTCAGAGCATGTGACTGAGTGCATCGTTCAGATGATGCTTGAGCTCAGTCTGGCTTGGTGCTGTGACCACTTCTCTGGGGAGCCTCTTCCAGTGCCTGACCATCCTCTCAGTAAAAAACTTCTACCTAATGTCCAACCTAAAGCTCCCCTTCCAAGGGACTTCAGCCTTTTCTCATAAGACTTCCCCTCCATACCTTTCACCATCCTCGTTGCCCTCCTCTGAACGCTCTCCAGTAGTTCTATGTCCCTCTTGTACTGTAGTGCCAAAACTGCACACAGTACTCAAGGTGAGGCTGCACCAGTGCAGGATGTGTAGAGTCAGGTGTGGATCCAAATCCGTGTTTTCAACCAGAACTACAAGTTCTTGCTGTTTCAAGTGGTATCTCCTTCTCTTCCTCAAACGTGTGCTCCAGTAATGAGATCTGTTTCAGCCTGGCAAGCCTGCCCTGGGAAACTGTTGCATTACCCAAAGTGAGCTCTCAGGAGTTAGCATTGTCGTATACTATAAAAGTACTGGCTTCATCCATCCAAAAATAGACTCTGTTACCAACAATGCCTTGTTTTGCCAGGGTGCTTTTGTTTTGGTCTGTGCAGAACATGTCTTCTTCCATGTTTCATTTCCATTTTTGTGAATTGCAATATTGCAATAGCTAGTCTTCTCCAGAAGGAAAAAGTTAGGACTGCTTTTTCTCCATCCTTTAATTTAGCCTCTTTTTTATTATTTGGGAGTGGTACGGAAAAGTAACATTTGAAGGGAGAGGGGAAAAAAGTGCTATCTCTTTAAGGGATGAGAAAAAAAGTATGTGCCCTTCAAGCCTGCTGGCTTCTGTCAGGACATCAGCATGTTGCCAACCCCAGTAACCGTGGAATGAAATGAACAAATGGGTAAGTTTGACAGATCTCTATAAAACAGCTGTATGGTAGGAGGGCAGAGTTCTGTGATACAGCATGTGTTACATATGTTATATATGTTATATATAGTGGTATGTACATGTGTTTGTGTGAGAGTTTCTGATATAATTCATAAATTGATTGGATCTTCAAGAAACAAGCAAGCAAGCAAAACCCACAAAACTCAGAATGGCCAAGGGGATCTCAGCTCCTCTGTGTGGTGTTTGTGCTGTCAGTGGGATGTCCTTATAGAATCATAGAATCATTTGGATTGGACGAGACATTTAAGATCATCAAGTACAACCACAGCCTCACCCTGCCTAGTCCACCTCTAGATCATGTCCTTAAACACCTCATCTATTTGCCTTTTCAATACCTCCAGGGATGGTGACTCCACCACTTCCCCAGACGACCCATTCTACTGCCTGACAGCTCTTTTAGTAAAGAAATTTTTCCTGATGTCTAACCTAAATCTCCCATGGCTGTCTGAGGCAGCTTGAATCTGGATAGTTATTGAGCTGGGCACATGGAAACTTAATGTGACAGTGTTAGAAAAAACCTTTTGTGATTCTTGTCTCGAAATCTTGCAACATTCATAGTATTTTTTCTTGCAGTGGTGGGTGTAAAGGGCATGCTGAAGAAGTTTACTTGAGGAGTTAAAATATATTCACTGGAAAATAACATGAGTAAAAGCAAATATTAGTAGCAGGTGGCTTAACATTTATATAGAATCGTAGAACCACAGAATGTCTTGGGTTGGAATGGACTAGAAAGATCATCTACTCATTTGAATTTGACTCTCCTGTACCAAATGAACATATGTAGCTTTTTTTAAAACTGCAGTATTTTCCTAAATCATTAAGAGATTTGAAGTGGGCAACTAACTTTCGTGACTTGGTGAGTATTTGATGATGTGTAAAACACACATAAGGTAACTTCGAATTTAAAAATATTTTTAAATTAATGTAATTTTTAAAAGGCTTCCAAGATGAACTGCATTTCAGTGGTTATTTGCCTCCCTGCTGCTTTGTTTTGTGATGCTATGAAAGCCTCGTTATTCCTGTTTAAATGGAAGAACTGAGACCGAGTTGTTATCCCCCAGGCATGGATGAAACCTGAGCCAGGGAAAGTAGAAAGCTGACATTTGCTTCGTATGTATGTGCATGGCAGTAGATCACTCTTTGTGTTTGAAGTGTTTTACCTTTCTAAATATCACATAACTGTGATTTTTAAATCACCCTGGGAGGTGATCTGGAAGGCAGATCTGATCCTCATCCCAGCAAAATCGACACTGCTGTGCACATTGATGTTGCTTACTGTGGAAACGAGCCCAGTTCTTTACTGGGCAATCCATTGCCTACCCCAGGCACTTCAAAGCCATGACCCAAGAACCGGCAATGGCAGGGTTGCCATGGGCACAGTGGAAAAAAATATGGACAAACTATAAGCATTTGGTTTATTTATGTGCTGCTTTCCACTTGTCTGCTTTGTGATTTCAAGCCATTCACGGAAAGCAGAAGGTTGAGAAGCTAATGGGAACTGCAGATGCTGATCAATAAGCATGTAATGGGGATTTTGAGGAGAACATTAAACATCATGAGACCTGCTATGGAAGCATAAGAGCTGTTGGGTCCTGGTGTGGGGGAGCATTAGAGATGAAGCTGGAGGAGCTTGAACAACATGGGCTGTTCTCATCGTAAATGGTTTTACCCTGGTGCTTGTGCATGTTTGCAGCTCCATCAACTAGGTCACTGCAGTGGAAACTGCACATGTCACTGAGCTAGGGAAATGGATAGATTTGCTAAATTTTCTCCCATTACCCACCACTTAGCCATGGTTTAACAGGCTCATGGTTATGCATTTAAGCAAACATGGAAAGGGGTACAGGGAGGTGACATGCTTTACTAGCTGAACTCTGAGTAAACTTTCCAAGCAAGCTGTAATAAGAACTGTTAAATATATAAAAAATGATTAACCATTAGATTTTAATTTAGGAAAAATACATTGTGTGGTAACATTCCCCCATAAAGGCCGTATATAGATACAGTGATATGCCATCCTACAATGAAGTTTGTCATGCAGCTTTGGTCATCTCACACGTAATCTCTCCAGTGCCCCATTAAACACTTCTGATCTCTGGACAGATGAAACGTTTCAGAAATATTTCATCTTTTCCAAGATACTTGCACTAATTGACTTCCCAAACATGTAGGATAAGGCAAAATTTAAGCTTAGTTTGTTTTCAGAAACACTATGCCATGCTGTATGAGGATGAAATATTAAATTATTATGTAGGGAAAAGACGAAGCTTTCTTTGGCTCAGGAAATCTAACACTAGCATTATAATGGTGGAAAAGTTTCAAGGCATATCACTAGCAAGGATGTTTTTGTGACTGTTGAACTCTTGGCCCATGTTTTCAGGTAGCTGCCAGTTGCCTTCACTTCCTCTTCCTCTTGTTGTCTTCTTCTCTTCATGGTAGCAAAAATACCTGGCAGTATGCCTGAGAAGTTGATGCCAGTATTTCATTTTCAGAGATGGATTCAGATAACAGAATCACAGAGTGTTAGAGGTTGGAAGGGACCTTGAAAGATCAGTGTTGTGTAAATGAACATCACTGTGCAAGAGAACACGGAGATGTCTGTGCCATGTGAAAGGTGTGTGATTCGAGGCCATGTCTTCCCATACAGCATCCTGTCTGTTCTGGATGCAAGAGAGGGCTGTGCTCTGAAACCTCTTCTAACTGAAGCAAGGCATGCTTGTGTCCCTTTAAGTTTGTTAATAAACCAAGGTCCTATCTAAATGAGGACTTGAATCTTTTTAGAAACCACATAGTACTCTACTGTAAAGGTAGATCATCTTTTCAGTCACATTAAAGCAGTTATTGATCTTTTGTTCCCTTTCAAACTGCCAGAGAACACACTGAATGAGAAACGGAGCTGCTCATGATTTTATTTTAAATTTCAGCTATCTTGTGACCTTAAACAAGTAACTTTTTCCTTAGTCTTTCACCTTGATTTTATATGCTGTGTCTTAGACTCACTGCACTAAACTAAGGCACTTAAATTTAGAGTATATATTTCTACCATATTAAAAATGCTCTGCCTACGAGATGCAGTTGAGACCTTAGGTGGAATGCGTGGCTCTTCTGTGAGGAGGTGCGTTTATTTCTAGGAGTAAAGACAAAATCTCCTTGGCATAGATGGAGGACCTGAAGCCTGATCTCTGATACAGCATGTACCCACTTCCCAGTGCAAACCCACGCTTAGCAGCTCCTCACCTGCCCTCTGAACATGGTTAGCTCCTTTTCCAGAGGACTTTGGATTAAAAAAAAATATATTAGAAGTGATTAAAAAGTGATATTTCTATAAAAAAAGCTGATAGCAAACACAATTGATCAGTGACATTTAAGAAAACATAGTCCTGCATCAGGACCCAAAAATGTCCTCAGTTTGAAGCGTGTAGACTCTGTTAGGTCCACAGTCAACACAACCCATGCAAGCTTTCCTAGGTAGTGGTTTCGTATCAGAAGTGCTCTTCTGCTTCAGAGACAGGGCGGGGAAAGGGGCCTGGCTAACAGGAATGGTCAGAGGTGCTTACAGTTCCTCTGTCTAAAAAAAAGGAGAAATTTTGTCATTACCTAGAGGGCTTTACTCATTTTAATACAGTGCTACAACTAATGGATTGTCCTGAATTGTTCTGCTTAATTTCAAGTGCCTGGTGTGTGTTAGATTGTACAGTATATGGAAACACTGAAGTACTTATCCAGGAGATATGTAATCCAGGAGATATGTAATCTGAATTCCTCTTTGTCAGCCCCTCTCCAGGGAAACTGAAGTTTTTATTGAAGTAATTATTTAAATAATTAATAGATGAGGTAGTGGTGTATTATTAAAGAGACTTCTGAGACCCATGGAAAATGAAATGCTAAACCCCTTGAAGACAAGTGGGAATAATCTGACTAAAAGCAGACATTTTCCAACCCCCAGGCTTATTTTATAATCAATAGAAAAACAAATTTGTACTGCCAGCATGCAGATTGTCTGATGTATTTGAGATTCTCTTCTGAGTGATATGAGCTGTTCCTCACAAATTCCCCTTTATCTCCATCAGCTATGAAAGGAGCCCAAGCTCAGGAGTATGTTTGTTCTCTATCTCTCTGAAGTCATGAGATGACCTCACAAAGAGAGTGCTTTGGCTTTCTGTCATTTTCTTACTTTCACTTACAGTTCCCTCCCCTATTCAGTGCCAGTTGTCTGGATGTTTGGTTTTTAGTTTCCTTCTAGTTATGAGGCATTAAACACTGTGCAACGTTGAATTCACTTGAATTGCTGTCCGAGGGTGAGCGTTTGGAAGACATCTCTTGCTTTTCCATGAAGAGGTTCCCAAGTTCTCTTTCAGAGCTTGAGATCTTGGATCCAGCATGTAGGGAAAATGCTGTCTGCCCTTACAGATAATTTGTAGAGCACAGGTATTAGGCTTCTGTCTTCAATTTAAGTGCTTGAGGCTGGGAGTCAACTTGGCAAGCATTTTGGAAAACCTGATAAAGAAGGAATCTTGGCCTGCAGATAAAATGGAAATGGAACACCTAATGTTGTACTTTGATCATTATTCTTGAAATCAGAGACTTCACTCTGATAGGTGCTTTCAACACCAGTTTAGGATAAGAAAAGTTTTTGCCTTCATTATGGCAGAGCATGGCCTAAGGTCTTTGACAGGACAAGGGGCAATGGTCACAAGTTGAACCACAGGAGGTTCTGCACAGAAGTGGGAAAGAAATTCCTCATGGTGAGGATGATGGAGCACTGGGACAGGCTGCCCAGGGGGTTGTGGAATCTCCTTCTTTGGAGATATTCAAGACCCATCTGGATGTCTGCCTGTGCAGCCTGCTGTAGGGAACCTTCTTTGGCAGAGAGTTTGGACTCGATGATCTCTTGAGGTCCCTTCCTTCTGTGATTCTGTGATTATTACTCAGTTTGCATGTGGTTTCATGTCATTGCAGATCATGGATGTTGTATCTAACAGTGGTTGGTTGGTCAGATCATGTGGTATGCAATCAGTGCTTGTATTAGCAGGCATGGTTATTTTTCTTTGTGGGTCTGGGCAGATCCAGTTGAGCCCTACCTCTATGCCATACTGCAGTGGGACTGGGTTGCACCAGAACCCCGACACTTCTCTCCTTCTCACCCCTCCAGCTTTGAGGAGAGCAGAGATTCCAGCATGTAGCTCAAACAGGAGCTGTAGTGCTCCCGGAACATGCACCGGCAGCCATATGTAGGTTGAGTTATTATGGCTGCCATCCCTAATACTATGTTTTTCTGTATGATAAATTAAAGTCTATTTTCCTGATGCCTGATAAAGAGAAAACGGCAAACATCATGCAGAGATATCAACAGTAAAGTGTAAACAGCAGCCTTTGTGCATCAACCTGGAAAGTTCTGCCATGCCCAAAGCCTGTTTCTGTGCGTGTGACTACAGATTTGTGCCTGGAGTTGATGCTTCCTCACTGAGCAGCCGTGTTTGCAGTTCAGTTGCATATTTTCAGTTCTTCTGGGACATTGCTTTGTGTTATGGCGGCAGATTACAGGATGCGAGACCTTTATGCAAGGAAGTATGCAAATATCGTCACTTTACATAGAGACCTGGAATAGGAGCTTAAAGGCAAAGACAACATCGGATTTCCTGCAAAATCATGCTGGCAGGGAATTGGGTCTAAAAGGTCATGGCTGTAAGCTGGGTTTGCAATGATAGAACAGCATTTCTGTCAGAGTTAAGTTTAATCATTTGCATTTGCAGGCCCCTTTCCCTAATCCCAGGTCACAGCATTAACCGAGGCAACACTATGCCTGATGTCGTTTTTTCTATTACTTGAGGAAGGAGCAGAAGCCAGCTGTGCTGGCAGTCAGGGCACATACATGGGGAGAAATGTGTTATTAAAATGTAGCTTTCTGGTCCCTAGGTGAATAAAATGAAATAAACTAGAGCCTGGTGCATAAGCAGTATTCAGCCCAAGAAAGTATATTAGAAGGCAATGGATTTTGCTTGTGAAAGGCCATTAAATCATATTCTGTTTATATGATTAATAATTTCTAGTAACTCTCAAAACCATCTGTGTGATGACACACCTGAACAGAATTAGATTTTTTTTTTTTAAACTCTTAAACTTTCTTTGTCCTGCAGAATACCAGAAGGAGGATATTATCTTTGGATACCTAAAACCAATTTACATACCTGGTAGCTTTTTCTTAACTGATGACATTCATTTTCTGTGTCCTTTTCTTTTTAGGAAGCGTTTAAGCAGAATGCTACATCTTCCAGTCTAGTAAGCAAACGAGTAACTACAGGCTTTTCAGTGATAAAAGGGTTTGGCATAATTCCAAATAATGACACAACAATAGATAATAACTAACAAATTTCATTTTCCTCCCTTTTTCTCAGCTATGGCCAATACTTCATATTTAAAGGAATCACAAGGTTGGTTTTGGTTTTTTTTTTTATTTTGTGGTTGGTTGTTGGTTGTTTTTTTCCTGTTTGTATGTCTGCCACTTTTCTAGTTAGAAATGTCTATTAAGATGAAAAAATAGTTTGCAGAGGTTTGTTAGAAGAGTGTGCTGACATGGAAAAATAAGTTTCATCGAAAGCTGTAGCTATCCCATTTACATTTATATTTTTCTGGGTATCAACACTGTTTCTGAAACCAGAGATTCAGTAAATGTCAAATAATTTAATAGACTCTGGCCTCTATTGATTCTTAGACCACTAATTGTTTCTGTTGATTTCACAGCTGAAGTAATTCACTCCTCAAGTAATCCAAATGCTTCCTGTTACTGGAAGGCTTGCGGGTTTGGGTCTGTTTGGTGGACTGTTGGGTTTATTTTTAATACTAAGTAAAAATGACCTCTGGCTGCTGTAAATTTGTTGCCATAAATGATAAAGGCAGGATGAACATTTGGTACCTACAAACCTAGAGTAGTACTCCTTTCCAGGCAGCCACTTCCTTCCCCTACTTTTCTGAGAAGTGTCCCTTCAAGTGTGTTGACTCCCAAGTGGTTTGGGACTGGTGGCCTCTCTCTCTGTCCCAGTACCTTTCTGGCAGATCAGAAGAGGCAGACAAGCATGCATTAACCCCATACAAGGGTGAAACCTCAGGTTACCTGGGGATGCCCAACTCCTCTCTCATCAGTGGTCCAGACTGTTATACCTCTCATCCAGGTCACCTGGGCACCATCGCTAAAACTGCTTTGTTGTAACAGTGCCAGGATTCATGTCTTTTGGAAAAAGGTTTTTCAAGTCAGCTATCAGCATCAAGCTCAATTTTTGTGAGTATCTTCACCCAACAGCTCTTCTCAAAATATGGTAAAATTACATTGCTGCTTCTGTTTGGGATTTCTTAAAAACATTTCACAGCTGGATGCCAATATGTTGGAAGTACAATCACATCCTATGGCCAGATACAAACCTCTACTGTTCCTTAGGAAAGTATAGCAGCCACAGTGCAGAAGGATAGTGAGTCACTGGGGTAAGCTGTAAATCTTTGCATATATTTTGCAGTGGTTTATCGGAGGCAGATGCTCACTATGCGCTAAATTCCTAGTGTTGTTTTTCAATTGTATTTTTCTATTGTTCTTTTGTTTCTGTTGGTTTCACTAATGCAATCCAGAGCAGAAATAGTAGGTAAATACCGGATCAAAGTGAATAGGCTTCAGATGAGTCAGTAGATCAAAACACTTTTATGCTGAATTTTTTTTTTTTTTTGAGATTTATAGCAATAGCAATTTGTTCTGGACCAAATAACTACCAGGAAATGGAGAAGACATTAGGCTTGATTGTGAAAAATTTTCACAAGATCTAGTTTGATCTTCTTGAAAAATCAACAGAAATGTAAAACTTTGCTTAGATTAAGACTCTCACAAAGTCCAAGATTCAAAATCATTAGTTAATTGACATGCGTGGCATTTTTATTGCTATATATCTAAGTGTTGTCCAATTCTAGTACAGCCCTCTGAGATGGTACCAAAATAGCACACTAACATCTGGCAAGATTTGCTTTGAGCTAAGAAATGGTATGAGTTTTATAAAAACATAGATAATCCCCTTTAACTTGTCCTAATGAGAATTTTAGAACACAATGGTTGAAGACACTCTAGTCTGTGTTAGACTTAACTCTTACATGCATATGCACACAGAGGCATTATTTCTTGCCAAATTCACAGTTTGTGGGTGATTTCTGTTCTGTGTTCAGGCTGTTTATGAAGTTACCTGGGGACCTTTTTAGACTGACACATTTAATCACCCTAATGAAATTAGGCTCAGCAGGCAGTTCAGGACAAAATATCCCAGAGAAGGGATCTTGCGTGGTGGTCGGGAGTGCTGCCTTCCCCTTCCCCTCTGCCACCAGCGGTAGAGTGAACACCATGCGGGAGGCTAATCGAGCCGTCTGCCTCCGTGTGAACTCGGCAGGAGTTAATTAGAAATGGTTCTAGGGCAGGATGTTATATTGTAGTGATGAGGAGTTATGAATTCTGCTTCTTAATGAAAGGGTGGGATATCTACATGGTATGTGGGTGTGTATTGTATATATATATTCTGTGCTGACTACTGTGCACAAAGCAGCTCTTCTCCATGCAAGTCTGTGACAAATCCCAGCACTTTGCCTTAATTTATCCAAACTACCAAATTTTGCTCTGTTTTCAGCCTGCTCAGTTTTCAGGGAAAGAGCATGTGGAAGCACGAGAGGGCCAAGGCCTAGCAACAGCTGCGTGAGAGTGTCGAGGATTGCTTTTCGGTGTGCACTTCATAAAACCTGAAAGCATATTCCTATTTGACATCCTTGTGAGAGGTAAAGACTGCATCAGAGGAGGAGGACAAAAGCCTGACAGATAAATATGCCAGTCAGGATTTAAATTGGCTTTTTCTAAAGTGTAGAAAGCAGGTTATGAGGCAAGACAAAGCTATATTCTTTGTGTTAAGAGCAGTAGACATACCACCATCTGGTTTGCTCCATATAACCATTTTTCTCTACTGGTTGGTGCGTCAAATGGTGCTTAACGAAGAATTTGAGGGGTGAGAATAACAAGGAGTTTTACGAGTGTGTATACCTTTTCTGGGTTGAGACACTTTGGTAAAGAAATAGTAGTAGTAGATACTGGCAGGTAATGGTCTCTTACTATGCTGTAATTGTTTCTTCTTATCATTTCAGTAGTACTTGTGCCTTGCAAAGGAGCATATATATATATATA
>VXBZ01005238.1:168678-201369 GCA_013399135.1 Heliornis fulica | reverse complement strand
TATATATATATATATATATGTTTTTGCTATTCAAAAATATGTTGCCTAGCTAAGCTTCTAAAATGCTAAAATGAAAGTTGGGATAACTTTCAGCAACCAGTGATGTTTATTCCAATACGTGGTTCCAGCAGCCTGTGTTTTTTGATGTAGGGACTTCATGCCTGCAGTCGTACTGTTGGGTCTGGTAGGTCTTCCTTGATTTGTCTCCTAAGCTGCTTGCTCTTGGGCACCCAGCAAAACTTTGGTATTCCAATGAGGTCCACTCATTATCTACATACTATACAAAGTACCTTCCCCTGTCTGCAAACCCTAAGTCTGCAACCTGGTGGTTTCATTTGAAAACCCAGTTCCTGTATAACGAGAAACACTAAATGACCCCATCCACCTTTTCACTCTTTTCTCTGTTTTCCTTTTCTAATAATCCTTGATGTTTGCTTTTCTAAATGCTGCTGAGTGTGGCTGCTCAGTGGAAGTTTGCATAAAGCTATCTATCATAACCCTCTTCTCAGAGCAGTAAGTCAGTCAGAAACAATCGCCGTGTATTCAGAGCTAGGGCTGTTTTTCTCCACATATGGCAGTTTGCATCATTGGGCATTTCATCTGCTCAGTGACTCAGTTTCATGTGGTTGTTCTGCAGTACCTCGTGGTCAGCTTTTGTTGATTCTGAGTTATTCATAGTAGTATAATCAGCAGACTTCACTCGTTACCATCTTTTCCAGATCATTTATTGAAGTGGTGAAGAACCCTGGGCCTGATACAGATCCGTAGAGGACTTTTCTAGCCACAGTTTTCACAGAGAGAGCTAATTATTTCTTTTTTTTTTTTTTCTGCCTCTAATCAATAATTTATCCATATGAAGATCTATTATAACAAGGCTTCTTGTCCTTAAGTGCCTTTGGGCTATTCAAAGCTCTCTGGAAATCCAAATAGGCTTTATGGGATGTATAACCCCTGCCTGCACAGCTCTGCCAAGGACCTCTGATGAATTAGTGAGGCAAGGCTTCCCTCCATGGCAGCCACACTGGCTTGTCCCAGCGTGTAACAGCTGCTTATACACCCACTACTCTAATCTGTAGTGCAATTGCCACCAATCTATCCAGTGTCGCAGATTTGAAACATCGGTTGGATGAAATCTGCTGTAAAGGACTTCTGTCTGCATCAGTAACAAACCATTTCGTAATGGATGTAGCTAAAAGTTTCCTCTTCTGAGGCCCTTCTTAGATATTTATAAGTGTTTATCAGATCCCCTCTCAGTCTTCTCCAGACTTAGCTCTCTTGGCCCTTCCTCATACGAGAGATGCTCCAGTTCCATCATCATCTTTGTTACCCTCCATTAGACTCTCTCCAGTAGTTACTTGTCTTTCTTGAGCTGGGGATCCCAGAACTGCACACGATACTTCAGATGTGGCAGAGAGGGACGATAACCAGCTGGCCACACGCTTCTTAATGCACCCTAGGAAGCCATTTGCTTTCTTGACCACAAGGGCACACTGCTGGCCCATGGTGAATTTGTTATCTGCCGGGCCCTTCTCTGTAGAGCTGCTTCCCAGCAGGTCAACCCCTCAGCTGTATTGGTGCCCGGGGTTACTCCTCCCCAGGTGCAGGACCCTACACTTGCCCTTCTTGAACTTCATTTGGTTCCTCTCTGCCCAAGTCTCCAAGAAACTCTTGGCCCAGGGTCAGCCTAAAGACTGGTCTCCATATTTTGACACTGCACTCATATTATTAGATGTGAGTAGTTATTGACCAGTTAATAGCTAGTTATTATAAACCCCAGTTTGACCACTAGACCTTATCACAAAATCTTGACTTGGAGCAGTAAGCATTTGTAGCGTGTTCTATCTCTAGGAATGATAACTGCTGAGAAAAAGCAGATTATAGAATAATTTAATCTTTGGAAATACGCCTTTATTTTAAAAATTAAGCAGTTGCATTCAGTGCAAAGGCAGAGGCTCACAGAGGGGAAGTTGACTGGGTGTGGAAGCCTGACTCTGGCTGTCAGATGACAATATGCTTTAATATTACCTCTTAGGTCACTTGGTGCTATATCCCATATGTAGACAAACCCTAAGACTATGTGCTTGCTACATGTTAGGTCAGCATGAAAGAAGAGCCAGGGATCTCACCCCATTTGCCAAGTAAAGGAGCAGTCCTGGCAGGAGATGGGTGGTCCTGCAGGACAGCCTGGGCATGGATATGGGGATGCTGCCATGAACCTGTCTACCCTGAGAGCATCCTCCTGCTATGCCAGCACTGTGCAGCCATGCCCGCTTTCCACATGCATACAGGCTGGAACCTCTGAGATGTTGCTGTACAGGAGCTCCATCTAGTGCTGACCACTAATTCTGACTCCCTGCGGTGGCTGGATAAATGATCCGATACGAGGGCAGCCAATTTGGGAGGCCAAATTTGAAAGTGCTAGCCCCCTTTACAGAATGCAAAGGGATCCAGCATAACATATGGAAAATGACAATGAAATTAATATTCGTTTGGTTTGGGTTTGGGTTTTTTTGTGTGTGTATTGTGCCGGTGTCATTTTGATGCAAAGGGAATTCTTTGCTATATTTATATCACTAGGAAGTAGTTATTGTTTGGTTGGTTGGTGGATGGGCATATTAATAACATATCAGAAAATTACTAGTATCAGTACTACTCACTGATACATGTTAAATCACAAGGTAGAGCTCAAAAATAAGATTGCCCTTTAGAGGACAACGTGTACACAATTAAAAATTCAGCAAGGGGTAGGGAAAAGAGAAGAAAACCCACAATAACTCTTTGCTATTAAAAGTAATGCATGCTGTCTGTATTGAAGATGTCACCAAACACAAAAGGTATGTTGTACAAAGGAGAAAACAGAGAAATGACTGTTGAGAAAAGAGCAGGAAAGATTTACTAGACAGGACCGGTGATGTTTGCTGTCAGATTTGTCCCAGCAGGCTTGGATGCAACAGTGACTTCACAGTTATTTCTTTCAAGCGCAGAGTTAAACTGTGACTCCCATTAGAGTTAAGCAGGAAGACAACTCTTCAGGGAAAGGAATGATTGCCTGCTCTAATGGCTACAAGTCATCTAAGCATAAGAAAACAAATAATCGCAGGCATTAGACAAATAGTGATTGATGATGTATTTATTTCTATTCAAATTGTTGGTATTTTAAGTAACTTGTATTTTGAAAGCCTAGGCTGCCAGCATTTAAAAGCTAGTTGTAACTGCTAATGTGTAACAAATGATGTGGGAAATATTTTCTCAATTTCAAATCAGTAAAAGTGCTTCTAATGCCTTAAAAATCAAAAGGAAGCTGTGATCTGACCATTAACACGTAGGAGCATTTAACCAGAATAAGTCTCCAAATATGAGAATATTTGACCATTTATTGTATAAATATTTAATAGGCATATCCAAATACAGCCCGTGGTGTTTTGGACTCATATCTCAGTTGCTTCTGTCAGTTACTGAGGCATCCATGTGCTCCTCTGCGGTTTGCATCATTTGCAGTAGCACTGAACATAGCAGGAGTTGCTCTACATTGCTATATACAATGTATATTGCAATGATTGCATGGTTTTGGTTTGTTTTTTTTCTGCATCATAAAATGATTTATTGTGATTTGTTTATTCACTGAAGTAAAGATACTGAGTTGTAAGGTTCAAGTGAGTCAGGCTAGTACTGGTTTATATTCCACCAAGTCTGATCCTCATCTGAACTCTGGAAGGTTGTCCAGGTTCAGCGGGCTTTCTCCTTGACTCTGGAAATGTTTGCGTGAAGAGGAGATGTAACCTGTAGAACCTCACCGGAGACTGCATATGAGAGAGGTTTTTATCCTATCTTGATTGTAGGAGAGAAGTGTGTGTTATAGGACTCAGAGATAGAAAGCAAACCTGAAAATGTTTGGTTTTGTTTTTGTTTTTTTTTAAATAATGAACAAGTTTCGTTCTTTCTTCCCCTGCGATGCTGTGCCTCAATAAGTTCTGGTTTTTTACAAAAGTGCTTGTGGGCACAAGGAGGTCAGTGGTCAGGTCAACAAATCTTAGAAATGCTCCCCAACTCCTGCCTCATGTGTCAGCTATTGAAATTTTCCAGTTTTATCATTCTAATATTCTACCTCCTTTCCTGCAAGGAAGTCTCTGTACTCTGCAACTGCTGTACTGGAAATGATTGTATTTTTGTGGAATCTGTATGCTTTGACTTCAGGTAGACCCCAGTAGTTTTGGTTATTAGTATTAACTAGGATATAAAAGAAACACAGCCAATAATAGAATGGATAGAAGGGCAAAATTTTGGCTGAAAATTAATCTACCATTTGAAAGAGAGCTCATTGTTTCTTTTTCCTCTTGCTGCTTCTAAACCTCTCTTGTGAATACTAGACCTACAAATCGCATTTCATGCACAGTCTCTGAGGGATGGTACTAGGATATGCTTTCAGAAAGGCTTCTGAGGAGATAGAGAAGTGCAAATATGTTAGAAAGGTCATGACTATTAAGTTGCTGAAATGTTTTTTTTTTTTTTTTTTCATTTTCACATGTGGAGTGTTTTATTTCTGTAGATAACAAATCCAAATGCTCTAATTTAAATTCAGGGAACTTGTTTCCCTTGAAAACAGCACTGAGTCACTGATCAAACCAGTTTTGTATAACTCAGTAACATTTATGTAATACCATTCACTAATAAAATTTGGAATTAAACTTGAAACCTTTAAAATGAGATAGTAAGAGCCCTCGTTTGAAGAGGGCTTCTTCTTATTGCTGCTGTTCTGTGTTTACCTTGGGCAAGCACAATGAAAGATGTCGTCCAGGACCAACATCAGAACTATATCAGCACAGGATTCCCCAATGTTCCCAACTTATGTTTAGTCACAAAAACCATTCCTTCCTTTTATCTCTTATCTCAACCTCATAGTGCCACAGAGCTGCATATTCTGCAGCTAATGGAGCAGCACATTTAGCAGCTGATCCCTGAGGAACTAGAGGGAAGTTAACAGAACGTAAGATTACTAAGAAACCCACCTACTGCTGGTGTTAAATATTTGCCAAGAAAGGTGCTTCTAAGATAAGACTAGAACATCTTCTTCCAGTCCTGCAAATATCCTTGCAGCATGGTGCTTTCTTGCTTGCTGTCTCCCGGAGTTCACTGTTCATCACTGGGTGGTGCACAAGGAGTATGGGTGGTGCACAAGGAGTACAGGGGCTGGCCTTTGGTCAGTCCCAGCCCACCTGCTGCTAGCTCATTCTCCCACCTTCCAGGTACGTGACCTCCTTAACCAGGGTATTATGTTAAAGCTGCCTCATAGATATAGGTATTACATATAAGTACAGAATCTTGTAAATATATGGATGTCCTGGCTCTTACTTTCCCAAGCTACCAGTACAAGTTAGCTGAGTTGGCCAAGGCTGTTTCCACACCACCTGACATCAATGAGCCCCTATAAAAGGGGCTGGTGTGGTAGAGACAGTAGTTGGTTGCAGGTGGCTCTTGGGATGGTACAGTGGTTCCCTGTTAGCTTCCTGTGGGTTGGTAAAGTACTCTGTGTTATCACTGGGTGTGTCTGTTATTGTTCCCCTGAAAGTGCTTATCAGTAAACTGTTTTTATCCCAACCCATAGGGTTGGTCTATTTACTCTCCCAAGGAAGAGGAGTGAACAAGGGGCTGGTGGTGCTCAGCCTCTGCCTGGGGCTGAGCCACAACAATGGAGAATCACTATCACTTGAGCAGCTGAGGCTAACCTACAGGCCTCTCTAGAGTTAGCATAGGGTCTGTAAATGGTATGTGGGGACCCCAGCACTTACTGTCCCCATGATCTCCCCCCTGCATTTAGTATGTGGCTCTCAGATGGCCTGATTCTCACCCAGGGGTGCTCAGCTGGCTCTGAGAGCCTTGGGCCTAAGCGGCAGCAGGGGCAGGCAGACTCTGTTTTCCTGCCTTGTGTCAGCTTCATGACTAGGTTTGGACTGGCTGCGGGCTGGTTTAGGGACCTGCCATGGAGTTAGTGAGGTTGGCACAGCTGATATGTGAGAAGTGGGTGTAACCTTCAGATAAAACTGCAGAAGACTTAGAAGAATGACCTGTGCAGGTAATGCAGATTGTTATTCCCAGCTGATAAGAGCAGAGCACAAGAACTCACTGGACCCTGCACCCCACTGAGAAGAGCATGACATTAAGGTTCCAGCATGTCACACTGACATTTATTTCCCTGGTAGCTCATCATGAAAGACATGGTGCATGATCTGGGCAGACATACTTCCCACAGAAGAAAATACAAACAGAGAGCAGCAACCTTGTCCAAGACATAACAAGGTTGAGGTGGGCAGGATTTGTAATCAACAGATCATCCCCATCATACCATTGTATGGAAGCTCCATCCAAAACACAATTTGTTGCCAGGAAGGTTCCCATAAGGAAGAAATTTGATGTACTGATAGCTGGAGTCTCTTGTTCTCTCTGCTGCACAAAAGAGGTCCTGGCCAGACCTCTTGAACACAGACCTTTGTGCTTGCAGGTGTGAGAAAGTGACGGAATGAAAGCTATGAGGACATGACTGAGCTCAATCTGCCCAAGCTTTTGTGTGGGTTCTTTTCATTGCCTGTGGTCCTTGGTAACCAGAATAAGGTGCAGGGTATACATTACGTCATGCAACCGTGTTGATCCAGGACTCTAATACTGAGGTAGGATATTGACCTTCAGGAGGGCAAGTGTACATTTAGTTAGTACACAAAACATTTACTCATTGTTGGCTCAATCTCTGGAATTCTCTTTTTTTTTTTTTTTATTACCTCATCATGGTGAGCAGCATAACCCTGTGAAAAATGAATAGAGAAATGTAACATTCTTAGGGGTCACGGGAAAAAAACCATGATTTGCTGTGTCCTTCACCTAGAGCCGTTCTCTGTGCTGTGCTGCCAGAAAGAAATGTACAGATCTTTTAGAAACAAGTAAATAATAATGTTGTGGTAGTCCTATAAATGGATGCCAGTCCTGGTTTATGACTCAAAATTTAATTTCTTGCACTCTACTCACTACAACTAATTGCTGCATAGAAGAGGCTTGTGACTCAGCCCCAGCTTGTCTCAAAGTCCCTTACTTCCATACTAATTTTTTCATAATTATTTGTTCCTGTAATGCAATCTGCAATGGATTTTTATGTCATCCTTCAGAACCGTTGTTCAGTGAGAAGCTTTGTTGCTGTATATGCATGAATGATGGGGGAACAAATTACATTTCTCACTGAGATTGACTCCTGTGGAGTTATTTGGCTAGGTACCAGCTTGAGGCCATATATGTTTGTTGGAGGTAAATTCTATTTAGATTTGTATTTTCGGCAGTTAATTTTCTTGCAATTTTAAAAAAACATTACTCATTTGGAATTGATACATGTATTCTATCCAGTCATAAATGTTTTTGTAAAATGATTATGAAATGTTGGCATAAAGCATTATGATTAGCTTTAAAATTTTAATTATTTTCTTCTATTTATAGCTTACATTAATCTAAAAAATGCTTTTTGGTTATTAAGAGTATGGAGATTGCATTCAAGTCTTTTCCTCAGCTATGATTCTAAAGTATTTTATTGCATTTTGTTTTAAAAGCTGATATTTTCACTAATTCAGAAGACTGCAATAGATAGGGCATGAAATAGAATACCAGATAGCTGCAGGATTTCTGGCAAAGGCCACACAGTTAAATGCAGATGACATCAAGAAAACTGATATGTAAAAATAGGAGGCATGACAAAAAGTAAGAAGCTTTATTCTGCTTTATCCAAACTGGATTATAAGAAGGGCATGAGGGAAGACCAAGAAAACTATGGACCTGATAGTTGAACCTCAGTACCTGGGAAAATGGTGGAGAGGATAATTCTGGGTTCTATTGAAAAGCACGTGAAGGATGAGGCAATCATCAGGTTTTTGCTGTCAGATTGGTCACTGACTGTTATGCACCCAGTCCCTATTTTTTACTTTCATCCAATATCAAGCTAAATACTGAAGGTGAAACCTGTTTTTGCCATTGTTATGAAATGATGTTTTTTTCAGTCCAACTGATCAGACCTGTATATCTGCCCTAATTGATCAGATGTTAGCAGCATTTTCACAGGATTAAGCTACAGCTAAGGAACAAGATTAAAAAAAAATAACGTTTTTTTAAATTAAAAAGCTGAAGATATTCCTAGCAAGAGGAGGCAGTGGAGCCAATACTCTACCACAATGTGGGAACAGGGTTATTTCTGGATGTGCATCTTGTTTTCATCTTGTCCAGTCTTTGCTTCTGTGTTAAGGTGAAAGGCTCTTCTTCATCTGCAAGGCTGATGCATCTGAGGTGTTGTGGCATAGAGGGTTAGGGCACATTTTGTGACTTTGCATACTCTGCACAAGGTCACACAAAGTGGACCTAGAGGGCTGCTGTGGCCTCTGTTGTTTATGTCTCTTCTTCACCTGGATAATAGGTGTTTTATTACTTGGAGCCAATTCAATCAAATA
This sequence comes from Heliornis fulica, assembly GCA_013399135.1. Lineage (NCBI taxonomy): Eukaryota > Metazoa > Chordata > Aves > Gruiformes > Heliornithidae > Heliornis > Heliornis fulica. The sequence continues at coordinate 192,898 of VXBZ01005238.1, read as the reverse complement.
TGTCTTGCTATTGGAAAAAGCTACTCCTTTAATTTTTATTTTGGTTTTGGCTCTTAATCCTGTCCTTGTTTGGTTTTGGTTTGTTTTCTTTTTTTTTTCTTTCAAGCACTGGTTTCATTCTTGCAAAGAATTTATAATTTTTCTGAAAGGTTAGCTGGGCTTAGTAAATTTTAACTACATGGAGATTGTTGAATTTTTTTATTATCTCTTATGACCTACCCCTTCAATGCTTTCCTTTTTTTCCCTTGTTGTCCTGAAAACATTAGAAGCCAAGACACAGTGATGTTAATTTCAGTGCTATTAAAAAGCTCAGATATAGCACAGACCTTGAAGTCTTACTGTGACAAAAAGAAAAATATTGGAGCTTTTATCTGAACTTTTGTGGTCTGGGATTCCATATTTCACAGCTCTTGTCCTCCAGAGAAAAATAGAGTTTGTGTCATGTCAGTGGAACTTCATAATAAAAGGTGAGTAAAGATGAAATGTCTCCTGCCAAGATGTGTAATTAAGAGTCTCCAATTTTCTTCTGTATAGAGGAGAAAAATGATTTCCTGTAATTTAAAGGCAAGTTTTGTGGGTTTGTCTGATTGCTAATGTTTGATTTATTGACTGACATTACCATGGTCCTAATTCAATAACTGAGCATTAATTCTATGCCAGTTAAAGATGAGACTTTTCTTCATCTCAGAGCAGGAAATCCCACATTCATGGCCAGTTCTCTTCAGATCCATTCCATAAAGCCACCTATCATAATGCTAGAGTGAGTAAAACTGAGAGTCTTTCTTGTTTTAGAGAATAGGCAAAAATATGAGGAAGTGTAAACATATGCTGTAAATCATGACGTTATGTGCTGTAAGAAGCTGCCATGCCATGGGGCATAGCCACATGGATGAGCCTCTAGGTCTAGGTGATAGTGAGGTTGCAGGTGAAGCTGCACCTCAAGTACAGTGTCCAGTTCTGGGCCCTCACTACAAAAAAGGACATTGAGATCCTGGAACGGATCTAGAGGAGGGCAACCAGACTGGTGAAGGGTCTGGAGAACAAACATTATGAGGAGCGGCTGAGGGAGCTGGGGATGTTTAGTATGGAGAAGAGGAAGCTGAGGGGAGACCTTATCACTGCCTATAATTACCTGAAAGGAGGTTGTAGAGAGGTGGGTGATAGTGTCTTCTGACAAGTGACAGGTTAAGGGGAATGACCTCAAGCTGTGCCAGGGCAGGTTCAGATGTTAGGAAGAAATTCTTCATGGAAAGAGTTGTTGGGATGCGGAACAGGCTGCCCAGGGAGGTGGTTGAGTCACTGTCCCTGGATGTACTTAACAGACAGGTAGAAGAGATGCTTAGGGAAATGGTTTAGGAGAGGACAGGTACGGTTGGACTTGACTTTGAAGGTCATTGTGATTCTGAGCAGGCGGAGCTGGCAGCTAGACTTACCTTGGAGACCTCTGGCTACAGCAGAGAAGGGCCCTAGGGAAGTTTGAATGTCTGATTTGGGTTTTCTAGGCAACACCACACTTGCAAGACTGTAGGATACTCTCAAGAAAAGTACATCTCACCTGCCATCCCTTCAAAACAGGGACATTGTGCCCTACATTGCCATCAGAGGTAGAGTAGGAATAATATAACCTTGCTGTAGAGCACTCAGCTAGGAGGGCTGAGGTTTCCTGCTCCCAAGACTGTTTTCTCTTAGTCTGTGGTGATCTTTTGTAAAATGCAGAAAAAGATTTGTATTACTTTACTGATGCCTAAGTTTCAAATCTAAAAACTGGATTTTTGGCTGAGGTACCTACATGAGCTAAATGTTTTTGACAGCGAGAAGCTCTTTATCCCAGCAAAGAAAAGCATGGAAAGAGATAATGCTAAGGAAGTGAAGATAAATAAGTGTGGGCTGTTACCGAGAAGAGAGCGGTAGTTTCTCTGTTCTCGTGTCATTAATTCAGAACCCACTTTTTTTTTTTCTAAATGTTGAGATATCTATTTAATACAGAAACTGTGGCCAAGGGCTTTCAAGGGCTGTGTTATGTAGGAAATCAGATTAGATGAGGAATTATCAGAAAGTCTCCACTGCCTGTAAAATAGTCTAGACTTAAAATAGGTTAAGACTCCTAAACTCTATAATTTAGTTGAGTTTAGTGGAGCTGTGTCATTTTACAGCTGTAAGCGTATCTACATTTTAGGTCTAACTTGCCAGTAATATGCAGAAAGCATTTAAGGATTCTTTTATGATAAGAAAGATGTTTTCTTCATCAAAAAGTTGTCTTCTCATGCTCTTTTGACTTTTCTTCCCCTGAGAAATGAGGCATCCTATTGAAGCAGGCAATGGGTCTTCTGCCATGCCCAGCTCTGCACAGAGGGACTGGAAATTGTTGTCAGGATGGCAGCAACAGCTAGCTAGGAAATGAATTCTTGAATTGTAGGGGAAAGAGAAGCAAAATGCAGTGTCAGGGAAGAACATCCTACTGTGCCCTGTGTGGGTATTTATGTGCGGTGTTTTGCCCAAGTAGAGGATAAATTCCTGTTATTCCCCAAGGGAGTTTTTGACTCACCTCAGTTCTATATCTGGGAAGGAGCTACAGGAGAAGCTGACCATTAAATGGGGGAAAAAATGGATTACAGCTGTGGGTTCCTCTGCAGATCACCTTTTCTGTTAACACGTGCTGGAAGTAAGTACAACTCAAAAGCAGAGGATCTTAGTAGGTGATATCTCAATGCTACTGTGTAGATGGATGTTACTAATGGCAAGGATCAAGGGGAAAAAAATCCTGGAAAGAGCTGGACTGACATATTCAGATTTTTTCATCTTATGGAACAAGAAGAAGCTGCCTGGAAACTATGGGAAAAGATGGTGTTAAATTTCTTCTGAAAAGTTCCTTCTGTCATAAATCGTGGAAATGGGTAGCCAGTGTTTTGTTACCAGAGCTATATGGAAGCTGCAAGAAGAACAGTAAAATAGGAAATAGCAAAAAGCCCCCATTGAGTCACAACTAAGACCCTGCTATGCAAATCCATAAAGAATTGTAGAGGAGATTGTGTCCTCAAACTTTGAAAAGGAGTGGAAATATCCTACGACCCAGATTTTTTAATCTTACGCTGGAAGATGTAGCTGGTCACAGATACATATAGCTCAATATTAACTGTAATAACTTTTATACTTGATAATATGATGTATATATAAATAAAGTTATGACCTGCCAAGTCATGCCAAGGGCTGTCTTGTTTCTGTACTTGAGTGGTCAGAACTGAAGTTATATCTAGCTGATGGGGCAGAAGTGCAAAAGCTTTTTTCATTCTGGGGCTCCTAATCTTGAGTGTAAAACCTTTTGAATGTATAAAAGTCAATGCAATATTTGAAAATGATCATGGATGTTTAAAAAATAATATTACTTAGCAATGGAATCATACTACATTTTATTAGTTCATGTAGAAAATAGATTTTCCGTGGGTAATACTAAACCAGCTAAATCTGAAAACCTCCCTAGAAGAGGAATGGCTCTCAAGTATGAAAATCTTTCAGAATCAGACCAATAAGAGTTAAACAAAATTTTACGTGATGGACAGAGTGACCAGATCCAGTGACCATTTAATCATAAGGAATAATGGAAATGGTTTCCACTGTTGCGTCCAATAATGTAATAGCCAGAAAAACCTTACAGTTTCTTTGGTTTTAAAATGGATATCCCACAAAATAACGAATGTAAGCATTTAAATTTCTTGGTTTATTGCAGGCATTGTGTCCCTGATCTCCCTGGCTGTCCTGTCCTATGAACGCTACAGCACTCTCACCCTGTGCAACAAGCGCAGTGCTGACTACCGGAAGGCATTGCTGGCAGTTGGTGGTTCATGGATTTATTCCCTGCTCTGGACTGTGCCACCTCTGATCGGTTGGAGTAGCTACGGGGTAGAAGGTGCAGGTACAAGCTGTTCGGTACGCTGGTCCTCTGAGTCAGCCAAGTCCACGTCCTATATCATCTGTCTCTTCATATTCTGCTTGGTCATCCCTGTGATGGTCATGATGTACTGCTATGGTCGCCTCCTTTACGCTGTTAAACAGGTAAGCTGCTGTGTGCTGTCGGTAGTTCAGACTACTCTGGGGCATACATTGCAACTCTCTTGTGTCAGGTTTGGAAGCACTGGTGGCAGAGAGAAAAACGAAATAAAAACAACCCCAGAGAGCTTCAAGGGAGGAGGTTTTCACCAAGCTTTTTCATACTTCTGAAGCACCAGTCAGAACAATCAGGTAACATCCACATAGGTACTGACTTAGTGGTTTGGAAAGAATGTGTTCTAGGAAAAACAGCATTATCTGGGTGAAGGTTGTGTTTGTGATGAAGGCAATGCCTGTCTATAAACAAGACATGTTTACCTGTCTATAAATAAGACATTGATGCAAACATTTCTTCCTGGTTCTGCATCATGACATTTTAATAATTTCTGCTTCTTAATCTGTGGGCATCCAGCTACAGTAATGTGATTCTACTGCAACATACAGAATTATCCCAGCTTCTCTTTGTAATTCTATGCCACATTTGAAAGTTTCCTTAAATACTGTTACCAGCTCTGTGTTTATGACTGCTACAGTGCTGACACTCCTCTGACTGGTCTAACACCTACTACAGATATTCCAAGATGAGTGTGCCAAAAAGGTCCTGCCAGGGGGTGTGGTACTGTGAATGTGAATACCCTTGGGACAGTAAAAAAATGGTTTAGTGATGAGTAATGGGAAAGGAATTAGTATATAGGTATCCTCTAAAAAGCAATTCTCATAAGCGTTCAGATGAATTAACTAAAGGTATTAAATGGGGAGAGAAAAAAGGCATTAAATCTCTGAATAGAGGCTCTTGTACAGAATTAAAGTAGAAGTAGTTTACTTCTGATTAATCATAAGGAATTAAGGTTATGCCTTTTACATGATTTGTCAAAATTTTCAGAACACTTGAAGCCCTGGTGGGAAATCCTTTCCTGGTGGTGTGCTCAGTGAGCCCTTTGTTGAATGACACATTAGTACTCCTGTTAGTGCTATGTAGTAGTAGTAGGGAAAAATTTTCTTTTGATTGTAAACAACAAAAATGAGTTTGTATCTGGTCCCTGGGCAACAGTATCCTTTGCCATCACCTTAAAGACAGGCACAGGATCTTGCAGTGTATACTACTACTAATGAGCAGAAAATACCACTTAGTTAAACTTTGGCCTTTTCTTTCCTTCAGTCCTCCCTGTCACTCCTGACAACAGACATCACCCACAACATACAAATACTTCTGTAACACGTGCTTTAGCTTCTAGTTCTAAATGTAGACTTGTGTTATCTTATTCGTCTTTTTATTTTTTTTTTTAAATTCAATTGTATTATAAGTAGTAGATGATCTTACTGATCTGTCTGATGTGGCTCAAGAAGTTGTGGCAAACATGCCAAGGGAACAGCGTATCATAGAAAAGATATGCGCAATCTGTAGCCATTTTGTATTTAGACATGAAGACTGGGAGGACTGGGTGGAAAACTAGGTTAATTGATTAATTGACTGTCTAGAGAAAAAACATTGGAGAAGGAATAACATTTTCTACAATGCTCTCGCCTCCATCCTCCATGTACTTTAGAGAGTGATCAGGAGGCCTCTGGGATGTTGAGGTTAGAGAGCAATGAGAAATTTTGTAACTGGTGGAAGTGAAAAAGAATCAAACCCAATCTTGCATAGCATGTTGGAGGACAGGTCTTAGGAACTGATGCTTATTAAATGCCAAGGAACTCCAGTGAAGATTAAATTTTCTCTCATCTATGATGTTATGATTCATGGTCATAAGAACTGCCCAAGCATTTGTGAAAAGCTAAATGCTGAAGTTTTACGCAAAACGTCTAATCTTTTCCTTGCCTTTGTAAGGTTTCCTTAGTAAATTATATTTCAGCAAAAAGAATATCAATCAGAAAACTCACCAGTCTTCAGGTTTCTGTGATGTATATACTTTCAGTACCATAATCATTAAATCTTGCATTTTATGAATTTCGTGTGACATATTTGTAAATTTCCAAAGACCATAACGTGACAGCTACCTAATTACAGACTCCTTTCCCTTCAGTCTAAGATTCTCTAGCTATTCTGAAATACATAATGAAGATTATGAAATGATGAAGTGTGTTGTGTTCCAAACTGGAGGAAGAGATGAGCAATATGCAAATTAAAGTATAGTAGTCTTTACATAAAACTATGAAGAGTAGGTAGGGTAATACAAAAATAAGTTGAGAGGGTACTACATCCGTTGTAGTGCTGTTACTTTCCGGTGTGGGCAGAAAATTCATTATCTTGCAATATTCTGGCCTTACAGATTAAAGTCTTGTTATGACCCTCTGTGTAATATATTAGAAGAAATGGGGGAGCACTGCAGGTGTAGTAAGTGCATTATCCCAGCTTCAGCTGTTTGGGAAATTCTCTAAAATATGCATTTCATATTTTTGCAAGATACATAGACTTTATGTTAGAGTATTGTAGCGATTATGGTATTGCACCCTGAGATTCAGAGTGCAGAAATTATGCTTTTATTAATACTGCAATGTAAATTAATTGAGGTGGAAGAAATATCTTAATAGATTTGGCATAGTTAATGCAAGAATTGGCACAGTGCCTGCATTTTCTCTTTGCAGGGACAGTAATTATAGGTCTGCTTTTCTATTTTTCTTCTCTAAATTTAGTCAGGTGCTGTAGCATTCTGTCACTGGAGGCATTAATAGATCCTATGAAGTCATCTGCAGTCTGTGTAATGGTAAAAGGCACAAGGATTTCAGTAACACAGTTTTTATAAAAGATTGTCTTTTCAGGGAATTACAAGTCAATAGCATCTCTGCATGAATAATGCTAACAGCAAATGTCATTAAACATTATTACAACATGCCTACTATTATCTCAGAGCTCTTGCCATTTATCAAGCTCAAAAATGCTTAGGAATTCTTTCCTTTAAAGGTATGGGATTTAATTCTGTGCACCACCACCACCACCACCCCACCCCCCCCCGCCCTCCAACACACACCCCCTGACACCAGAATGGCTTATCTGGGATGTTGAGTTTGGTTCTGCAGATGACCTTTGCTGTGCTCCTTGTGCGACTTGCTTGGAGGAGCCAAGCTCGGCCTGGCCAGTCAGAGAGGTGGGGCAGGTTGAACAAGTCCCAGGGAAGAGTTAAGTCTGAACGGTGAGAGCGTTTCAGAAATGCTTGGCAAAATAATGCTTTAAATGGAGAGATGGAGAAAACCTGTGGCTTCAGAAGCTGTTAGGGAACAGATCATCTGTGCATCAGATTTGAAGACATAGAAAATCACAAATATTTTATTACACTTCCCTCTGAGTCCGTATTTTCAGTCATGCTGATCTTGTTTTCTGTTTTTATGAAACCTTCCATTTCTGCAGATGCTGAAATTCAGTTTCTTTTTTGTTTTCCTTCAGTGATCATGCATCTGATGCCTGTAAGTAGAAAGGGGCAGTTTCTACCTCACAAAACATTGTTCACATATATTTTATTAATGCGCTCTCTACAGAACCAAGGAAGGAAACTGAGAATTGTTTCTTTATCATTGTACAATTAGATTATTTTCTCAGTTTTTGGCTTATGGTGCCTCTCTATGACTCTTAGCGTTGTGCTCCCCGTGGAAAAATGTTCTTTATGAAGCCAGTGTCAGTTGTTTATACTTTGAAAAGTGGGCTCCCAAATGTGGAATTACAGAGATTAGCATTGCAGTCACTGTAGCGCAGAAGGCACAATATGATTAAAATCCTCCACTGAGGGACCCAGAGAACTCGAATGAACCAGTCTAATGAAAATTAGCAAAACTTTATAAAAGAGACCTCTTTGGTTTGTATTATTTCCTACTTGCACATAAAAATACTGTCCAATGTCAGGAAGAATCACAGAACAGTGGAGTCCCTCAGGGGTCAGTACTGGGTCCAGTACTGTTCAATATATTCACTGACGACTTGGACGAGGGAATAGAGTGCACAGTCAGCAAGTTTGCCGATGACACAAAGCTGGGAGGGGTGGCTGACACAACAGAAGGTTGTGCTGCCATTCAACAGGATTTAGACAGGTTGGAGAGCTGGGCAGGGAGAAATTGAATGAGATTGAACAAGGGCAGGTGTAGGGTATTGCATCTGGGGAGGAACAACCCCAGGTACCAGTATAGGTTGGAGACTGGCCTGTTGGAGAGCAGTGCAGGCCAGAGGGACCTGGGGGTCCTGGTGGACAGCAGGATGACCATGAGCCAGCAGTGTGTCCTTGTGGCCAAGAAGGCCAATGGCATCCTGGGGTGTATTAGAAGGGGGGTGGCTAGTAGATCAAGAGAGGTCCTCCTCCCCCTCCACTCTGCCCTGGTGAGACCACACCTGGAATATTGTGTCCATTTGTGGGCCCCTCAGTTCCAGGACATAGAACTCCTTGAGAGAGTCCAGCGCAGGGCCACCAAGGTGGTGGAGTGGAACATCTTCCTTCTGAGGACAGGCTGAGGGAGCTGGGGCTCTTCAGCTTGGAGAAGAGGAGACTGAGGGGTGACCTCATTAATGTTTATACATATGTTAAGGGTGAGTGTCAGGAGGATGGAGCCAGGCTCTTATCAGTGATGGCCAGTGGTAGGACAAGCGGCAACAGGTGGAAGCTGGATCATAGGAAGTTCCACATGAATGTAAGAAAAAAACTATTTCACTGTGAGGGTGACAAATCACTGGAACAGGCTGTCCAGAGAGTAGGAGACATTGAAGACCAATCTCTGGAGACATTCAAGACCAATCTGGATGTGTTCCTGTGTGATTTAATCTAGTTGATCCTGCTCTGGCAGCAGAGTTGGACTGGATGATCTTTTGAGGTCCCTTTCAGCTCCTAAGGTTCTGTGATTCTGTGAACAGTGTTTCCAGTTAAGTTTCTTGATTGGTTTTGTGGAGCCTCTCTTCTTGACCCTTCTCATTGCCAGTCTTCTTTCATCAAAAGCAGTGTCTGAAGAAAGGTCTGCAGCTCTTTATGAAATGTAGCTGGGACATGGAAAACAATAGAAAAGATTGTTAGCAGATCATGAAGACTTAAGCATATGGTGGAATACACCTCTGAAGTTTTGCTCAGTGCAGCAGACTCTATTAAAGTGGGCAGAGGGGCAGTGGTGATACTGTCTCATTGGGTTCTGGAGTGGATGGACTTGTGACCTGGCCTGTTAGTACAGTGAGGAAACAGTGAGGAAAAGGTAGAGATGTAAAATGTTTATTATGTTCTTTCATGTTAAAAACAAACAAACAAAATAAACCAAGAAGAAAATACACAGTTAAAATTTTAGGACTAGGTCTATGAGATGGATGTTGGCCTTCCCAGTGTGCCTTGTCCTCAACCCTATGAACCTATTAATGTTTAATTCCTCATAACCTGCTAGCTTAACTAGTGACCAAAATGTGAGTTTGTGAGTTACCTGACTATTTTCCTTTGCAGCAACTTTTTTTTTGTTCCTTATGAAAAGTGCCACATGATTTCTGACTTCCATATGCCATAGGAGAACCAGATCACCGGTTTTATCTCATCTTCTGACCCCTTTCTGAGTCTTGTCACCTTGCAGTGGAAGGGGGACAGTCAGGGCTATGCTGACAGAGAGTGCCCTAGTGCTCTCTCTTTCACTCCTTACCCAGGCTTCAAGCCACAAAATTTAGTGATGGAAATGTGCTTCTGTCTCTTATTTAAGAAGTAATGCCCCAGAGTGAAATTGTGAGTTGATCATAAGCCTGAAGAGACTAACTTTGAATTCTGTCTGGTAAGATTTTGACTCTAGTATATATTTTTTTAAAGCACTCGATATAAAAGACATTGGAGGTTTTTGAAATCTCCTGCGCTGGCATTGAAAGTCAGAGAGAAAAAAGATGAGGGGTAGATTTCTGTGATGTCCGATTCCTTAATACCGCTTTATGTCTGTACAATTTGGAACAGTTAAAAATAACTGTAAAAGCAATTATGGCATCATTGTTCATTAGAGTAGTCAGGAAAGGATTATAAAGCAGAAGAATCCCTCCTGTGACTGTTTCTAGGTCTCCAGCTCATTTTGAAATGATTGTTTTGTAGGAAGACAACACATCTGGATGGAATGCTCCATGATATAAATTGAAAATAAATTATCTTCACATAATACAAAGAGTAGGATGGAAAAGTTATAATTGTTCCATCATTCCTTCATATGCTTCATATGTCTATTTATAGAGAAACTCAATTTTCTGAAACTTTGTCTTTGATGGTGCTGAAGTTATGACTGTTGACTGAGAAAACTAATAAAGCAATTATGTACAATTAACTCCCTCTCATAAAAGCCCTAAATAAAAACAGGTTTGTAGTCATAGGCCTTCTTTTAGAAGCAAGGCTCAATACCTTTTCTAGCTATTCGATGCAACAAAGAAGTCCTAAGAAATGTAATTCAGATGAAGATTATGTAGACCCGATCCTTTGGTTCCTGTAGCTCATCCCTTTCAAATGTGATTAAGTATATTTAGGATTTGACTTAATTCCAAATAAGTTTTTCGCTAACTTCACCTCTGCTCAGTCAGCTGTACTCCTCAGACAGTTGTGTCTTGTTATTTTTTTTACTCTATGTTCGTAAATTTCATTTGTTCCCTTTGGGACTTCACATATGCTTTCTCTCCTACCTTCCAGTGGGATAGAGGAAGAATGATAAATAACTTTGTCTTTCCTTTTTAAACCTTCTCCTAAAGATATAATAATTACATAAAATTATCAAGCAAAAAGAGATTCAATTTCCACATGAATGGACAGATGATTTCTGTCACATCATCACAAGGATATGGCAACTTAATTGAAATATGTCTCATGTCTGTGGAGATAATTGGAAAAAGTCTTAGAAAAATGTAATAAAGGGCTTCTGGCGGACCAAATGTCGCAAAGTAAGGTAATCTTACAGCTTATATCCAGCATTGTCAAGAAAATAATCAAAATCAATATTTCCAAGTTTTCCAAACAGCCTTCAGCTGGAAGATAGTAGTCAATATTCAACCTCTCCTTACTGAACAGTCATTTAACCTTTGCCAAATTCTGTATGTGCAACCACTGCACAGCAAAGACACAGAGCTGGTAACAGNTTTTTTTTTTTTTTATTCTGTGATAACAGGAACATTCTGTGATAAAACCACTCAAGACATGCAGTTTTATTGTTTGATCTGGGATTTTTGGTAGAAAAATCTTGAAATTTTGAGAGGAATTGGCATTCCTGTGTAATAGTATGTTTTGTAGATAATTTCTGAAATAAAAATGCAAAGCAGTTGGCTTTTATTTGTTGTTTCATAGAAGAGGAACACCAGAATTCATTTGGCTGTACGTAGTATGTATCAGTGACTGGTTCTTTGAAGATCTGATTATTCTCAGGTTTTATTGATTCTGCCGTGATGAAATTTCTCAGGATCCTGTAGATAAGGTGATATCTAGGACAGCTATTTTGAACATTATAATAAAAAGGCATGAATTAATTGAGAAGAAAGGCAAAAAAAATCATTGCTCTTTCCATTTTGTGAGAAGGTAATTAATTCTGTTGGATGTCTAATTTGTTTAGAATCAAGTTGCAATCTGTAAATGGTCTTGCATAAATATAAACTTCTTAATTTATGAACTCTTTCTCTGTTAAAGTTTTTTTCTGATCCTTTCTGCAACGACTCTCATCTTTCACAAACCATGAGTCAGTTTGCTTCCTTCTTCTTCTGTATCCCAACACCACTTTTTGCACACATAGATCTTTTTTATCTAAGTCAAGTTATTTCCTTTTTTTTTTCCCTTTGACAATTTGAAAATCCTGTGAATACATACACAGATTTTTCAGTGCTTTGTAAAGATGATTCTACTATTCTTACTTTGCAGAAGGAAAGCATGTAGTATCAAGAATTGGGAGAATTCAAAGCATTATCACCATTTAGGCAGTCTACTTTTTTTTGTATACATTCCATCTGTAGTGAAAGAGAAAGAAAGTCACATCCAAGGAGGTTTTTCCCAAGTAGATGACTTTTGTCACCTGCAGACATGTAAGTTGAGTCCCACCAAAAGAAGTAAATTGTTGTATTATAACAAAGGAAACAGTTTCATCTTGAAAAGATCAGTATTTTTTTTTAATAGTGCCTGTTTTCACAGATTTTTTAGAAAGTCTGATATGATAGTTAAGTGATTATGGCATGTCATTCGTGTTCAATCCCCAGTCATAATATAGAATAGAAGCATAACTATTGACAAAAAACGTGGTATTTTGTCACTGAGTTTTGGAATTCATTTAATGAGGGCTTTGAAAATATTTGTTTCCACTTTCATAAGCAATTGTTAGATGTCAGCATTTCACAAGTCAAACAGTTCTATGGTTACACAGAACTTCCAACCCTTCCAACGTGAAGGATTCTATGATTCTCTAGATGGAGCTTTGAGCAACCTGGTCTAGTGAAGGCATCCCTGCCCACTTCATGATCTTTGAGTTCCCTTCAAACCCAAAGGATTCGATGATTCTATACATTTATCTTCAAGGATATTTCAACAAAGCAATCACTGATTATTCCGGCCAGCTGATTTGTATTATTATTTGTTTTTTAAATGGGAAGCCTGATGGAATAAAAAGTTGCTTTAACTCAGAGGAAGATGTACACCGTGCTTAATTTTTAAGGGACTAACTTATTCTTGTACTCTGAAAACTATTCGGATTTGCCCAGGAGGTAAGATGACTGTTTTGTGGCTATCACGAAGACACTATAAATACAGACTTGATTTTTAGGGTTCACTGCTTTCAACCGTAAAAAGATTTCAGTTTTATGCACTACATTAATACCAGTTTTTATTGAAGGAGTCTTTCCCAAGGGCACAAAACCCAGTGTTTTCTGTAATAGCAGAGAAAAATGTGAAACCCTGTGAAACCCTGAAAAACAAAGGAGATAGCTAACATTATTTCGTGTATAGCTGCAAGGCTTGTAATTTCAGCATCTTGGCTTTTAGGAGAGTAATGGTATGGTGAGTCAATCCAATGTAAAATACCTTTCAGAGTATGTAGAGACTTCAGCTGCCATCAGGTCTTGAAGAGACACACATCTAGCTCTAGACAGGTATATTCACTCAGGGTTGTTCTCTGCATTTCTAATTAAAAAGTGCCAACTGACTGTTGAAGCACGTGTGACCAGATTAGTCTTCATTTTTTGAGGCCTGAACATGCTGGAATAGAAACAGGCATGAGAAAAGGTTATTATCTTCTTTCTCCTGTGCTTGCATAAGTGTAAATCATTAGTTTAATTGTTTGCATTTTGCAGAGAAGCAGTGATACAATGTTGGCATAAATCAGGCACCGTACAGATTCATTGTAAATCAACTTAATGGCTGGTCAGAAAATAGGATTTCATTGGCTTTGCCATTTTTCATTCTTTAGATAAACTAGGGAGGAAATAAGCCTGTCACAATCTTTAATAACTAGCTAATAGGAATTTAAGATCTGATGATTTAATCTCTGGATGCATTATGCCTATAAAGAATAGTCTGTGGTCTCACAAGTCTTTCAGTTTACAGTAAATGGTGTTCATCAATACCGGAGCTCTCACGATCTCTCAGTTAAGGGGCTATTTTGGTGAAGATTTTTCCCAATAGGTAAAAGCATGAGATTTGTTGTTTCCAGTTATAAAACTGGAAAGGTTAAATGTACAGAAGGGTGTTTTGCAGAGTAAAGAGTGTGTTTCTGTGTACTTACATTTCAGCACTGAGAACTAAGCTACACTTACTCTCCGGTAGTTTAATTCCACTTAAGGGACCAACTTGTGACCACGGACAGACTCCCTGCCAGAAGACTTGGAGCGAAGTAAATTCTCCAACATGTAGCTCTGTGGCATTGTCCCCCAGAGAAACACTTCTAAGGGTGTATCTGCGAAGAGACACTGCTATGCAGTGATAAAATATCAAATGCACAATGCCCAAGGGCTTCCATCTCTGGTGTCCACCACATTTGTGATGCCAAGTTAATCACGCTGTTGCATGAGCAGCAGCCCCCAACCAGTCCCCAACCACTGCTGTGTGTGAATCATAGAATCATAGAATCATAGAATTTTAAGGCTGGAAATGACCCCTAAGATCATCCAGTCCAACCATTAACCTACCGCCACCAAGTCTACCCTTAGACCATGTCCTCAAGCACTGCATCTACCTGTCTTTTAAACACCTCAAGAGATGGGGACTCAACCACCTCCCTGGGTAGACTGTTCCAGTGCTTGATGACTCTCTCAGTAAAGAAGTTCTTCCTAATATCTAACCTAAATTTTCCCTGGCACAACTTGAGGCCATTACCTCAAGTTCTGTCGCCTGTTACTGGGGAGAAGAGACCAACCCCCACCTCACTGCAACCTCCTTTCAGGTAGTTGTAGAGAGCAATAAGGTCTCCCCTCAGTCTCCTCTTTTCCAAACTAAACAACCCCAGCTCCCTCAGCCACTCAAGTCAAAGCAGAGTGTCTTGGTTCCCTGCACATAAACCATGATGTATATAGCAAAGCCTCTGGTCACAGTTCAAAATGTAGTTCTGCTTTTTTCCTGGTGGAGCAAAGACAGTCAACACTGATGTTTACTTTCGCTTTTCCCACCATTGTTCCACCTCCATGCTAGTCCTGTTTTATTTGCAGCCACAGGATTTAGCCATGGATGTTTGTAATAGCTGTTACCATTCCTTGTTTTAGCCCCCTGCCACCGCTGAAAAATCCTGGGAGCTCAGGATACAGTACCTGAGTCCATACATGTTGGTAAGAACTTTACCTGAGAACTTAATCAAACAGTGAAGAGTGATGGCATGCCAGTATCACATGACGCATCCACACGCTACAGAGATATGAAATGCATGCTGTTGTGGTTTAACCTGGCAGGCAACTAAACCAATGACAGAGCTGTTTGCTTACTTGCCCTACCAGTGGGATGAGGGAGAGAATTCAAAAGAGAAAGGTAAATCTTGTAGGTTGAGATAAAGGCAGTTTAATAGAACAGAAGATTACAATGATGACCATAATAGTAATAGTAACCCCGTAAGTGAGGAACATCAACATTTCTCACCACCTGAAGCTGATGCTCAGCTTGTTCCTGAGCTGCCCTGCCTCCCAGCCCATCTCACAGTTATATACTGAGCATGATGTCATATGGTATGGAATATCCATTTGGCTGGTTTGGGTCAACTGTCCTGGTCGTGTCACCTCGCAGCTTATTGGATCGCCCTTGCTTATTGTTGTCAAGGCAGTATGTTATCTACGTTATTCTCATCCTAATTCCAAAACACAGCACTACACCACCTGCTAGGAAGGTTATTAACTCTAACCCAGGCAATAGCAGGACAGATTCAAATGATGATTATGTGCTTAGAGAGTAGAAATCAAAAGCATGAAAAAGAAGAAAAGGTAAATGCATAAAACTAGAACAAACATTGTTTCAAAGTTTCTAATCTGTTGTTTCATCAGTCTGTAATCTTGTTGTCTAGGTAGGATTTTTTGGCTAGCTCAGTTGAATCTCTGCATAAACATAGATTCAGCATTTATGATCATTGGAAGGCAATTAAACTGCCAGGCTTTTACTGTCTTAATAATATGAATTTATAAAATGAAATAAATTTATGATTAAATAAATTCATAATTTTTACCACAATTAAAACAAGTTAAAATTTACATTTACCTGGCACTAAAGCTGTTTCTTTCACAAACAACAGGCAAGAAAGACCAGTTCATCTCTGTCTTACATCTCCAATGTTTTCTGATCCTGTAACTGCAGCTTAACTCTACTAAAGCTATGGTGGCCTAACCTACCTGTAAAAAATACTAATTTGCTAGACTACTTCTCCTAATATTTTTATCAACTACTTTATCCTTTATTTTTTCATGGTGAATATTGCACCATGCTAAAGGGTTAGACTAAAATGATACATGTATGATACATTTATTTTCAGTGGATGAAAAGCTAGGTGTAATGGGAATATAACAACTGGAATCATAGAATCACAGAATCATTTCAGTTGGAAAAGACCTTTAAGATCCTCTAAGTCCAACCATAAACCCAACACTGCAAAGTCCCATTTAAAGTCCCATTAAACCATGTCCCTGCCTCCAGGAATGGTGGCTCAATCACTTCTCTTTTCCAGTGTTTGACAACGCTTTTGGTGAATAATTTTTTTCCTAATATCAATCTGAACCTCCTCTGGTGCAATTGGAGGCCATTTCCTTTTGTCGTATGGCTTGTTCCTTGGGAGAAGAGACCAGCACCCACCTGGCTACAACCTCCTTTTTAGGTGGTTGTAGAGAGTGGTAAGGTCTCCCATTAGCCTCCTCCAGGCTAAACAACCCCAGTTCCTTCAGTCACCCCTAGTAAGACCTGTGCTCTAGACCCTTCATCAACTTTGTTGTGCTTCTTTGGACTTGCTACAGGACCTCAATGCCCTTGTAAGGGGACAAAAACTGAACACAGTACTTGAGGCGTGGCCTCACCAGTGCTGAGAATGGGGACAATCGCCTCCCGACTCCTGCTGGTCACACTATTCCTGATATAAGCCAGGCTGTTCTTGGACACCTGGGAACACTGCTGGCTTACATTCAGCCAGCTATTGACCAACACCGCCAGGTCCTTTTCTGACAGGCAGCTTTCCAGCCACTCTTCTGCAAACCTGCAGCCCTGAACAGGGTTGTTGTGGCCCAAGAGCAGGATTCAGCACTGAGCTTTGTTAAATCTCAGCCCACCAATCCAGCCTGTCCAGATTCCTCTTCAGGGCCTTTCTACCCTTCCAGAAGATCAATATTCCCACACAATTTAGTATCATCTGCAAACTTACTCTGTTTGCATTTGATCCTCTCATCCAGATCATTGATAATGGTATATAATGACCAGCAACCAGCTAGATTTAACCTCATTCACCACAACTCTCTGGGCTTGGCCATCCAGCCAGTTTTTTTACCCAGCGAAGCCTACATCAGTCCAAGCCATGAGCATCAAGGTTCCCCATGAGTATGCTGTTGGAAACAGTGTCAAAGGCTTTACTAATGTCCAGGTCAACAACATCCACAGCCTTTCCCTCATCTGCTAAGCAAATAGGAGGATTAAGTACAGCATTTTGGTAGTGATGCAAGGTTATGTTGTATTCACAGCATGTATGTTAATACTTAACACTCTTTCACGTAGTACCCACTCTAGAGGCAGAGCAACTGAATTTTTTTCTGCTCATGTGGACTCTGCACACAGGAGCATGAACATGGGTAACTCTGCGTGTTCAATGCTGATATGTTGTTACTTAGTCATGGAATTTCCTTGGCCTTGAAGCAAACCTCACAAGCTGCCTACATCCGCACTGCACTACGTTTGGTCTTGAGAGTCCTCTGGACCTTACGTGGTGTGCCTGTGACCCTCAAACACAAGAGTTCATATTTCCTTTTTTTCCCAAAGAAAAGAGTCTGAAATCACGTGAGGGCTTCCTTCTAGCTTCCTAGAGTTATGAGCTCTTACAGTGTGGATCTGAGAGTTGATATACTCTGCCCTGATCTGTGCAGAGGTGTTGATGAGTGCAAATCTCTGCCACAAGTCAGAGGGCTTTGTGGAAAGATGAAGCCAAACCTGTTGCAGCCTGTTCCACACTACCTGTTGGGAAATGTCACTGATCCTTTCTGTCTTTCACATAGTGGCTGAGGGCATCGTCTTAGAGATTGCTGAGGTAAATGTTGCCGGGGAGCTAAGCACACCAACAGCTATTGAGGATGAATGATCGAGGATGTTATGAGGATGTTGTTAAACCTAGCCAGCAACTAAGTACCATGCAGTCACTCGCTCACTCCTCCCCTCAGTGGGGAGAATCAGAAAAAATGTGAAACTTGTGGGTTGAGACAGAGACAGTCTAACAGGGTAGCAAAGGAAGATAAAATGATAATAATGTTAGAAGGCTACACAAAAAGAATGATGCACAATGCAATTAAGCACCACCTGTTGACTGATGTCCATTCCATCCCTGAGCAGCAATCACACCCCTGACCAGCTTCCCACAAATTATACATATCTATACTGAGCATGATGTCCTATGGCATGGAATACCATTTTTGGCTAGTTTGGGTCTGATGTCCTGGCTGTGTCCCCTCCCAGACTCTTGGGCACCTCAGCCTCCTCACTGATAGGCCAGTATGAGAAGATGAAAAGTCCCTGACTTAGATAAACATTGTTACTAATAAAGAAAACATCAATGTGCTACTAATGTTATTCTCATGCTAAATCTAAACCACAGCACTATATGCGCTGCAAGGAAGAAAATGAAGTCTGTCCCACATGAGGCCGGGAGGGGACAAGAACTTTGTCTTGCTTTATAGTTTTGTTTCCCGGTATATACATAAACTATTCATGCTTTTAGAAATATGTGCATACTCCATGACTTTCTTTTACAGAAAGATTTAATTTTAATATATGTGTTAAAGAAAAATGGAGTTTTATTTTCTTCCTTAAAGGCAGCTTTTATGAAAAAGTTCCATGTGTGCATGTGGGCATTTAACGCAACAGCATGTGATAAGTTTCTTGCTTTCTTCTTTGACTTCAGACAATTGTGGTTACTATTTATAAATAGGAATGTTTGAGAAATACACTTTCTTATCTATTTTCAGTTTGAGATTTTTGAAGAGATTTCTTTGCTTGGAGGAGGGGGGAGATCTTAACCTCACTATTTTGACAGATCTGGAAATCAGTAGTGTTTTATTTTTACATAATCCTCTACTGGGACTTTTAGATATTAAAAATAAATTAATCTCCTCTTGACCCTGAAACAACTCAGGGTTCTCGTGCCTTTGTACGGCAGTTGTATAGCCAAAATATTGTGGAACAAAACAGCCTAGAAATCCTTGGAGCTGATGAGCTAAAATGCCGGTGAGATCTAGTGTTCTGGATAAAATAGCTCTGTGAGGTAACTAGGCACTAAAAGCCCAGGCATTTTAGATCTCTGTCAGGCATATTGTCAGGGAACAAGAGAGAAGCCCAGGGAAACTTGACTACCACCATAAATGTCTCAAATTTGCATGTTCCCACAGGATGATTTCATTTTTGCGAATAGGTTTCTCAGTGCAGAAATCTCACACTCGGGATAATTTTGTCCTTAACTGATCTGTAATTGGCTTCTTTGCCAATGAAACACCTCTGCTGTTGCAATGCAGCCTGCTTATAAAACGCCAAGAGGGTTTCTGTCGGTCTACCTAAACCTTTTCCCACCTTCTCCGTCTTCATCACCTTGTTCAGTATGCATGATGTGATATGGTAATAAATGTGCAGCTCTCACATTCACATAATAGTTCATTGCCCTTGGGATTTAACAAGGGTAAAGGTGCAAACAGTGGTAGTCAGCTTACTGGGTCTCATCAGAATGGCAAAAAAATGTTGAAAAGTCACACTAATTTTCACATTCCAATTATGTGTTCTGCCATGTTCACACAGTCAACCGGAATCAGTAATATTGCAAGGGTGATTTTTTTTTGTCTATACTTGTTTTTTCCTTTGTTATTAGAATAAAAAGCTAGCATATTTTATGGAATTGTTTTCCTTCACTAAATTGGTGTGCCTTTGCACACTACTTGTCTCTATCTCATGGTGAGTCAGTGGAAATTAGCTTCTGTGTTCTGTAGTAGATTAAAATTGGGGTCATACTTCAATTTACATCTTACTATGCAGCTGGCTCTACTTATTTAAGTGTAGGTGATGGTAAAGCAAGGGCCACTGTCACAAGTGAAAAATGATGCCAGAAATAGGTCCAATAATATTTTAAACACAGAGACTTATATTTCAGGCAGCATTTTATTAAACTGAGTCAATGAAAATGGATTGGCAATACTCAGAGTGCCTTTAATTACTGGCCTCGATAGAATACAAACCTGCAGTAATCATACCCAGCATAACTCGGTTGGATTTAACACTGGGGCAGTCAGATGGTAGAAAATTAACCTTGTTTTTGCACACATAGCAGGGGTTAAGGTGTGAAGGCAGGGCTGGAGTGGCACAAAGGCAGCAGTGCCACTGCCTTGATGGCAGCAAAGGCTCAAAACAGCTTGTGCGGGCCAGGCAGCTGCAGCCAGGCAACTCTGGGCCAAACACGTTTCGTCCCGACAGGGAGCATCTTCCAGCAGAGTGAGAACAGTCCTCATGAGGTAGAGTTGAGGCTTCTGAGGCACTTCTTTATTTAAAAAAAAAATTAAATACTGACAAAGATCTGGTCCTGCTAGAAGAAGGGAGATACCATTCAGGCACTTCACAGTTCATACCTGACACTTCAGTTTTGCAGGGAGCCTCCTTTGCTGAAGGAGCGCTTCTCCCCACCTTCCCAGCAGAAATGATACTGATTTATCACACAGTTCAGGGGGTTTTACGTCTCTTCTTATCAGGCAGGGGCTGACCTTTTTTCCTTTGTGGTGGGTGACAGAACAAGAGGAATTGGCTCAAGTTGAACCGGGGGAGGTTTAGATTGGGTATTAGGAAAAACTTCAGAGAGGGTTGTGAATTGGAACGGGCTGCCCAGGGAGGGAGTGGAGTCTCCATCCCTGGAGGTATTTAAAAGACAGTTAGATGTGGTGCTGAGGGACATGGTTTAGTGGTAGATGGCAGGTTAGGGTGATGGTTGGACTTGGTGTTCTAAAGGGCCCTTTCCAACCACGCCAATTCTATGATAATGTGTTTCAGTTGAATTTAACTTTTTTAGTTATGCAGTTGTCAGATAAAATCTTCAACTGCTTAATTATAGAGATCATCAACTTAAAAATCTCAAGAAACCTTGCGCAGTAAATCGGTATTCCTTTGGACAAGCAAATGATAGGAAAGAAAAAGATACGATCATAAGTAGTCAATGTTTCCTTAAGAGAAATATATATATGGTCTATTGCTATATTTCTCAAGTTATTTTTAAGAAGATGATGCTTAATCCGTTGATTCGCCCACTTTTCTATTTCATACAGCTTTCCTTGTAACTTAACCACTGTCTCCTTGGTGGCCTTAATTAATTATTCCTTTGCATTCCTTTGTTATTACAAAACGTGAAGGCAGAAAGAATTAACATTCACTCTTAATTTTTAAGATTTAGGCTTAAGAGACTTCACTTTCCTGTTCATTAAGTGTCATCTTTTTTTTTCTTCCCCCCTAGTAGTCATCTGAGTTTACAGTGAATGGGTGGCTGACTTCAGTAGTACAACTGACATCTGCTAAACAGTCAGATTAAACACAGCTGAGTCTGCTGCCTTTAGGGTATATTCCATACCTTCTGCTGTACTTAAGAAGTGGTAATCTGAATTCAAATGGGAGATCTGTCAACTAAAGATCTTCTTAGACAATTAAAGGCATGTAAGGTGTTTACTAAGGAGATCTCAGTGATACTGGACTGGTTTGTTTCTAGTCACTGATGAGGAAGAGGAGGCAGTATTTTGCAGTGTTTCAGAAGGCTTAAACGTCCATGTTATCTGGTGATGTAACACTTCACCTGAAACCGCACCAAACGTGGAAAGAGAAAATACCTTTTAGGTGACCTATTAAAGATTAAATATAAGCAAAATGTGAATAAAACTAACCTGCGCAGAAGTAGTAAAGTCATAAATATTCTGAGCCTAAATGAAAAAAAAAAAAATAATTGAACACTCCTGTGATGAAGGGGCTTTCCCTACATGGCAAATAACAAAGTATATGCATTTTTTATTTGTATTAGCATTGAACATGCTTAAAGATTGGTTATAAGTCTGTAAAATGGTGCATACATGCCATTGCCTTGCACAGAAAAAGAATGACTATTGCCACTAGTTTCTGATCACAGGTACCCTTAGTTAAACACCAGTAGTACTCTGCTCTGATGCCTCCCGCAGGAACTGGGCCTTTAAAAATACCTACATCTGGAAAAGTTCACCTGGATATTACTTTCTAGATTCTCTATTGGTATGACTTGCAAGTGCTTGCTGAAAACCTTTAAAGGCCTTACCTGATACTTTTCCCTCTCTCGCTTGCTGAGCAAGTTCAGGATATTAGTTCAGTCTAAATGTCAAGTTGAAAGAACTGACTTTCACATCGTTTCAACCTGCCCTTTCTGCATCAGTCTTTAAACTCTTTACAAAGAAAATTTGTAACTGTAGTTGGCAATCTGACCTTAGCATTTTATTAATTGCCTGCTACTCCTGAGACCCTTTTCTTTTTGCATGTTTTCTTTCACTGTTCAGTATTGAAAAAGCTCTTCTGCCTCGCTCATGCTCCAGGATGGTCAAGGCTCAGTAGGTGTTTAGTCATATCAACCTGGCACATTTTGGATTTTCTCAATATAAAACTAAATGGATTTGCTTTGAGCTCCATTGCTTGCTGAGTAAGTTCAGGATGTTAATTCAGTCTAAATGTCAAGTTAAAAGAAATATGATTCCAGCCTGCTGAATCATCTTGTTAACTCAGTATTCTTTTTACTTTGACCTTTCCTTAGGGGAGGTACAGGTATTGCTCGATTGCTTTTGGTCTTTCCAGAAGAATGGTGGAATTTTATAAGACTATATCATCCTTTTCTATTTGAGGTGATAAAATTCACACTAGACAGGCTTCATACTGGCTCTGACTACATCCATCCCTACTTATTGCACTCTGCAGGATTCTTCAGTCACAAAACTCAGAAATGAAAGTATTGTTCAAAAGTGAGCTAAATTTTCAATATCCATATTTAGCAAATAATGACTTGAAGGGGCCTGTGGTTGTTAGTGAATCACTGATGGATTAGTTTGTATCTTGGAACTAACCTTCCCAGGCACATGTTGGACCCCTTGAAAATTGAATTAGAGAGGAATCTAGAGAATTATTTTAAATAACTCTGTTGCTTTTCCTGGATGAAATTGTCAAAACAAAACAAAAAAAATAGTGCATATCCAGAGCAAAGGTAGACTGTTAAAGAATGTTATACTAGTGCCAAGCAATTCCATGGAAAATAAAGGACTTTTTTTCCCATTGGAAGTAGTATTAATTTGCAGATTAAGAGAGTGAAACAAGGATCTGACAACTAGCAATGTGCAGGGATGCAGAATGTCCATCCTCAGCACGTGACTTCTCTAGTAGTTCTGTCACAGTCCCCTTTAGCAGATGTGAAACCAGTTATCATAGCAAATATCCATGGACATCATCAGCTGGGAAATGCATGCAGTTCATTAGGAAACAAGGGAAGATGGCCAACAGTGTTTGAAACAGGAGACCTGGGAAGGAGGGAGGTAAGTCACAGAATCACAGAATATTAGGAGCTGGAAGAAGCCTCGAAAGATCACTCAGTCCAACCCCCCTGCCTGAGCAGAATCAACTAGAGTAGATCACATAGGAACGTGTCCAGATTGGTTTTGAATGTCTCCAAAGAAGGAGACTCCACAACCTCCCTGGGCAGCCTGTTCCAGTAATCTGTCACCCTCACAGTAAAAAAGTTCCTCCTTATATTAAGACGGGACTTTCTATGTTCCAGTTTGGAACCATTTCCCCTTGTTCTATCACTGGCCATCACTGAGAACTGGTGAGTCCTCACCTGGAGTATTGCGTCCAGTTCTGGGCCCCTCAGTTCCAGAAGGACATGCAACTCCTTGAGAACATCCAGCACAGGGCCACCAAGATGATTAAGGGAGTGGAACATCTTCCTTATGAGGAAAGGCTGAGGGAGCTGGGTCTCCAGCCTGGATCCAGGCTTTTCACAGTGATGGCCAGTGATAGTTGCTTTGGCAGTGTTGTTATAGATCAAGGGTGGGGTGGGCACCATTGGGTGTGGTAGTGCTGGAGGAGAAGAACAGTTTGTGAGGACTATGAGAGCAGCAGGTTATTTGTATAGAGAAAAGTTACTGTAGCATAAATCATACATATAAGTACATATACAATGAAGGGCTCTCATAGAATCATAGAATCATAGAATTTTAAGGCTGGAAATGACCCCTAAGATCATCCGGTCCAACCATTAACCTACCGCCACCAAGCCTACCCTTAGACCATGTCCTCAAGCACCGCATCTACCCGTCTGTTAAACACCTCCAGAGATTGGGACTCAACCACCTCCCTGGGTAGACCGTTCCAATGCTCGGTGACTCTCTCAGTAAAGAAGTTCTTCCTAATATCCAACCTAAATTTTCCCTGGTGCAACTGGCTTCCTGGCTTGGATCAGGAGCGGTGTGGCCAGCAGGACCAGGGAGGTGATTATCCCCCTGTATTCTGCACTGGTGAGGCCTCACCTCGAGTACTGTGTTCAGTTCTGGGCCCCT
>VXBZ01005238.1:153264-168290 GCA_013399135.1 Heliornis fulica | reverse complement strand
ATCTATGAAGATGTTGAACAGAACTGGTCCCAACACCGAGCCCTGGGGAACACCACTGGTGACCGGTCACCAGCTGGATTTGGCTCCATTCACCACCACTCTCTGGGCTCTGCCATCCAGCCAGTTTGTAACCCAGCTCAGAGTGCACTTGTCAAAGCCGTGAGCAGCCAGCTTCTGGAGGAGAATGTTGTGGGAGACGGTGTCAAAAGCCTTGCTGAAGTCCAAGTAGACAACATCCACAGCCTTCCCCTCATCCACTAAACGGGTCACCTTGTCATAAAAGGAGACCAGGTTAGTGAAGCAGGACCTGCCCTTCATGAACCCGTGCTGGCTGAGCCTGATCCCCTGGTTGTCCTGCACCTGCCGCATGATGGCACTCAGGATGATCTGTTCCATGATCTTCCCCGGCACCGAGGTCAGGCTGACAGGCCTGTAGTTTCCCGGATCCTCCTTCCGACCCTTCTCTTCAAAGAGATCATGAAGTCCGTTTGAGTAATTTAATGAAAAATTCAGTTCTCTGTACAGGAAATCAAAAGTAAGATATTATAATGTACTAGGAAAGGGGTTGAGAGAAACATCGTCAGTATCAGTATGTCATTGTGTAAGCTCGATTGCTGCAAGGAATTCCAGTCATATATTTGAAAAGGATATAGGAGAAACAGAAAAGGCACAAAAATAGGTAGCAAGAGCAATCAGAATTACAGAATTAGTTTTCAAGGTTATATTGAATGGTGAGAGCAACATCCTTAGAAACCAGTGTTCAGGCATTACCAACTTTGAATTGTGATGCTACATTTCATAGTGGTTCTACATTTTGACTTTTTGTCCTTCATTCTGGTGCTTGTGATGTAATTGTACACTTAAATATGAATTTCTAGGAAGTACAAGAAGAAAATGTTCCTCATTAAGCTGAAACAGCTGCTATGACAAACTAGAGGTGTCTACAAGCTGTAGTATGCACATAATCTCTTGCACAGGCTACATGTCAAACTCTGCCCTACATGTAAATAAAGGCATTGCCATCCACATAGGTTTTTGGGGATAAGAGTCACTGGTCCCACTCACCTTCCAGGTTAAATTATTGCAATTAACCAGCACTTATAATTAGCTGTATTTATGATTCTGTGCATAATCGCTTTTAACTTAAACTGTCTTCAGTTTCAGAAAAGAAACCTGTAAAGGAAAATAAAGCTCAAAAAACTATTTCTTTAAGATGGGTTTTCTACAGTAATTTTCTGTTTGTTTTATTATTTTTCATATTATGTTCCTGTTTACTTTTGCAATGTTATTTACAGGTTTGTAAGAATTCAACTCCAGAAAGGTTTCTTAGATTATCTAGTGTTCCATCCAGTGGACAAAGTGTTTCTCTGAATTTCTCCACATTCAAACAACTATGTGTTTGACAAAGCACAAGTGCAGCATCCAGAAATGCATCCATCCTTGGTTGAAGGAGATTAAGCAAGTTTCTGCTACTTTCTTGAAAAGACTGTTTTGGTCTCACTCCAGTTGCTAAAAAGGACAACCTTTATTGTGATTTTTTTTTCCACTTCAGTTTCATGGCATTGGATACAAAGTACTGAGTGAAATCTTTTAGTCTTGGCATTTTCTATGGCCAGCTGGAAAATTACAACACTGTTAAGTAACCATGTGATTCCAGATAATGGAAAACAGTATTTATTACTCAAACTTACTCTTACAATATGATTGGTTCTTTGAGACCAAGCCTATTTAGTGAAATATTTTAGAGAAAATATTTGTCTGAAGGATTTAATGCACTGAACCTTTCATCTCCACAAAGATAATTCATTCCAAAATGAATTTAAACATTAGGAAAATGGTAGCAATGTGACTGAGCATTTCCATTATCTTTAAAGCAAAGTCTGTGATTAATTTTTCAGACCTTTAAATAAAAAAATACCAAGAAGGATACAGACTCACACTGCTACATTGTTTCTTTTTCTGTATTCCCTTTGTATGGGGAAAGATAACAGGCATAATTGCTGCTGAGAAACTGATCCTTGAACTGGCCAGTCATTTAATCACTGATAATGTGTAATTGGGACCAAAAAGAAAGATGTTTTTGGGGAAGAGAAGCCTAGGAAGAGACACTCAACTGTTTCAACCTGAAATCCGAGACTCCAAGATTATTATATGATCTAAGCTGGAAAGCAGCATGGCCAATACACAGTCCCACTGAATTCCCTGCATCACCTCTGAATTTCCATTAATACATCCATAAACAAGCAAGAGGTGACTGTGTCAGACCAAGTCCTTCCTTCCCCTTGCCCTTCACTTTTCCTTTCTCCTCCTTTCAGTATCAGTCACCAGAAAGCTTACTGATAACCATTGTTTACATCTAAATTAACACAGATGTTAATGTAAGCTACCTGGTCATATTTGCTGACTGAATCATTCCAATGACACTCTATCTTTAACCCCTATATTAGATTACTCCTAGGTTGCTCCTGAGCAAAACTTACGGCCATATGAATGGATACTATCTTAGATGTAGTCAGTGTCTCTCACTGACAGAAGACCAGTTTGTTATCTGCTAAGCTGCTGATGCTTCACTCTTACAGGCTTTTAACCACTACATAGAAATATTACAATATGCTAAAGAATAGCTATCATCTAGTTCATAAAAGCCTGCTGCTGTACTCTTACATCTGTTCCCTCAGGGTGTGTGAGAACACGTGGCAAATGGCCCAAATGAACCATTACAGAGTGGTAGTGATTCTTCTTCTAGGATACAAAATATTGATTGTTTTCAGTTGCCATCAGTACTGTTACTCCTCTCATTCCCCTATAACCCACAAGTTTGTGCTACCTGCAGAAACCATTTACAAAAGTGCTACCTTTTGTATAGCAGCAGAGAAACAATAGTATATTGATGCACTTGCTATACTCCTTTCCTTCCACAAGCTAAAAACAAATTTTGGCAAAACACCTAATATTACTTAGAACTGAAGTTCCAATAGCAGCTATCTTATATCCTAGTCATCTCCTAAGAGGTTACTTTAGTCTTTTTCTTACTGAAATTGTTTCTTTGCCATAGTAATGCTAATCTACAAGCTCAGAGCACTTGGAGCTGTCAAGTTTCAAAAGAATGAGTGGTATCAAAGCTAATACAACATGATGGGCTATTGGTGTTTTTCACTCTTTTCTTCTGAAGGGAGTATGCCTATAAGAAACCAGCCATCTCCTATGTTTTACTTTACATATGATTGCAGTTCACAGATAAGACTGAAATAGAGTTTGCCAACTAACCAATTTTTGCAGTTGCACATTTTACTTTTAACTTTTAATATATTTCTCTTCCCTGTCAAGACTGTAATTCAGTGTCAGTATACTTTACAACTGTACTTCAGCACTATCTGTATCATGCTCTTTCTGCAGAGGCAAGGCAGGGATTTATCTAAGTGTTTTGAAGTTAACACAGCTCATCACTTTTACAGATGCTCTCCTAGAAATGCCAGTAGGTCTCTAGCAGGCTATTAGTACTATAGAACTGCCACTTCTTCCCTAAGTGACGCTGCTCTCTCAGAGAAATCACTGACCTGCCTTAAAGTCAGCTTGGTGAACTTTGTTTCAGTGAAGACCAGTGGTGGACTATTGCAAAGTCAGCTGCAGATATTCTGTAGGTTCTCAGTTATCAGATGAATGCTCTGTGCTATGGGCAATTTTAACAATTGCCTGGCATTCACAGGCTTAGTAGCTGCCTAACCTCATGCTCAAAGTAATTACATGAAAATATCTTTGAGAGGAAAAAATAATATTTCAGAAGCCTGGTTTTGTCTGTCCTTGTTGTTATTTGTGTTGAAGATGAAATAATTGTGCCATCAGAGGAGGATTAATTTATTTCCTTGATGCCATTCTAGGAAAAAATAAGTATATATAGATGGTGAAGTAAAATATGGAGTCAGGAGTGTGTCTTCAGCATGAAGTGACACATACAGCATCTGGAATACAAGTAGATCCTGGAAGGGGATTAATCTTAAAGATCCAGGAAAAACTTAGACACTAGTATCTGAATTGTTAGCTTAGCTATTTTGTACAGACATAGAAAAGCAGAGTCTGCAATGAGACCATTGTTCTCTATGCTGAATCCTATATGCAGTTCACCTGGTGGACCTCCTGGAGCACAGGGGAGCCTGAGCGGTGGTCCTTCACCCTGGTGTTCTGCTCCTGACAGAGACTATGGCAGATGTTGTCTAGGAAGAGTGTGGAAATCTGGCCCCTCTCTGTGGCCCGTTGCCTCAGCATTCCCCAACATCCACTAACATACATATTTTGTCTAATCCTTCCTGCATCTTTACCTCAAATTGATCTAAGTCCTCTAACATATCTGCTACACAGAATTCACATGATCTTCCCAACATCTTTGGAAGTTTTCCTGGTTTTGGCATGGATAATTTTCTTCCTAGCAGCTGGTATAGCACTGTGTTTCAGATTTAGGATGATAACACACTGATGTTTTTGTTGTTGCCAAGCAGTCGGTGACTTTTCAGCTTCTCTGAAGCCCCTGAAGGCTGTGGGCACCCAAGAAGCTGGGAGCAGACACAACTTGGACAGGTGACCAAAATGTGCAAAAGGGATATTCCATACCATATGGTATTGTGTTCTGTATATAACTGGGGGATGGGCTGGAAGGCCTTTTGGGTTGGTTTTTTGGGTTTTGGTTTTTTTTTTTTTAGTCCTATTAGATTGTCTTCATTTCAACTCATGAGGTTTTTTTGTCTCATTTCCTTTTCCATTTTCAATTCTCTCCCCCATCCCACTGGGAGGCGGAGGAATCAGTAAAGTGCTATGTGGTTGTTTTAGCTGACTGCTGCATTAAACCATGATGTCAGTGAAGTCTGAACCAAGGAATTCATTACACTTCTGTCCTAGATCTGTTTTAGTCCTGGGTACATCTTTGTACCTTGATCATCACATGGTCCTACCAGTTGGCTATCTGCCTTCTTGTTTTTCTGTATATTCAAAGAACTTCCTAGTGCTTAGGCTGTTAGCATCATTTGTAAAAATGGAGAGGGGAAATAATATCCAATAATTTCATAAAAGACTAATGATGTCAGTTACAGAAAATAAGGATTTATTAGAGAAGACAATCTTTGATATCCAGCAGTTCATGTGCTACAGTAGTGTCAGTAAAGGAGTTTTATTTCACAAAAATCCACTATCTGGACATTTTCAACTACCTTCTTTCTATAGATAATCCCTTAAGTCCTGATTGGTCCACAGACTGTTTTAGACTTTTTTTTTCTTTTTGTTTAGCTTTGTTCTTGCTCTCACTACTCTGAAAAAAAGCTTCAGTCCCTTTGCAGATGAATTTTCTGGGTCAGAACTGCCAACATGAGTTGTTCAAAAGTTGGCCAAAATGAACTGTACTCATTTTTGTTTTGACAGGTAATCTGGTCTAGTGGATAGAAAGAAAACTGTAGTCGTGATATCACAGAATCACACAGAATAACAGAATGTAGAGTTTTTGATACATGGTGTTCTTACAGCAACTAGGGAAATACTGTCTTAAAGGAGTCCCGATAAGTTGCTCATTTCATGAAGATCTGTCAGGTGTTTCCAGCATTTCCATTTCTAGTTTGGATGATGAAGCAGACTTCTGTGTCTAAAACTGTTATTTGTCAAGGCAAGTGCATTTTTAGCTTAGATGAGAGAAATCATACAGGATGGATAAACACAGGTTGAGAATCAGTACAGGATCTAATTTGCAGAGTGAGTCACAAACAACATGGGTTGAGGAGCACAATACCTTTGTAAACAGAGTAGATCTTAATAGTGGGACAGGTGAGCAGATCTGTGGAACACCTGACCTTGGGTGTGTGCTGCTCTGTGTGCTGGGTTTGTTAAACTAAGGTAAGTAACTATTTGAGAACAGATATGTGAACAGTTTTCCAATGTCAAAACACTTCTAAAGAAAAGAAGCCTGGACAAGCTGGAGAAGTGGGCTCATGTGAACCTCATGAAATTCAACAAGGTGAAGTGTAAGGTCCTGCACCCAGGTTGGGACAATCCTTGTCACAAATACAGGCTGAAAAATTAAGTGATAGAGAGCAGCCCAGCAGAGAAGGACTTGGGGGTGCTGGTGGATGAGAAGCTCAGCATGAGATGACAACGTGTGCTCGCAGCCCAGAAGGCCAACCGTATCCTGGGCTGCATCAAAAGAAGCATGACCAGCAGGTCAAGGGAGGTGATTCTGCCCCTCTATTCCACTCTTGTGAGACCCCACCTGGAGTACTGTGTCCAGTTCTGGAGTCCTCAGAATAGGAAGGATATGGAACTGTTGGAACGGGTCCAGAGGAGGAGGGCCATGAAGATGATCAGAGGGGCTGAAGCATCTCTTCTATGAAGACAGGCCGAGAGAGTTGGGCTTGTTCAGCCTGGAGAAGAGAAGGCTCCGGAGAGATCTTAAAGTGGCCTTCCAGTACGTGAAGAGGCCTACAGGAAAGCTGGGGAGGGACTTTTTAGAAGGGTGTTTAGTGATAGGACGAAGAGGAATGGTTTTAAATTTGAAGGGGTAGATTAAGATTGGGTATTAGAAATAAATTCTTCCCTGTGAGGGTGGCGAGGCCCTGGCACAGGCTGTCCAGGGAAGTGGTTGCTGTCCCCTACCTGGCAGTGTTCAAGGCCAGGTTGGATGGGGCCTTGGGCAGCCTGGTTTAGTGAGAGATGTCCCTGCCCGTGGCAGGGTGGGGTGTGGTGATTCTAAAAACAGTTGTGACTAATTGGGCTCACACACCGTGGAGAGACAAAAGGAAACAATTTCTAGAAGTTAAAGCTTAGACCACAGATGTTACTGAAAGGTTTGTAAGGACAAAAACATTGAAATCAGAGAGCTGGTTGTCGAGGGACATGAAATGCCTTTCTGTTAGATAGCAGCTTTCTAGCTGGTTGAGGAAGACTTGACCTGCATTAGAATGCATAACAGGGAAGGAGGGTATGATGGACACCACTGGATATATTAATTCTTCCACCCCTCTGTCTGGATGATTTTAAATGTAGTAAAAATAATGATTTTCCCAACATTTATTTTCAAAGATTGTAAAATAAAATCATCAGGGCAGCAGGGAATTTCCAGTGCTAGAGGAGTTTATGGCAATATGATGATGAAATGTTAGAAAAGAAGATAAATTCAGTCTTTTTTACTCTACCAGCTGCTATTTATTTTAATGTACATCTGACAAAATAAAATAAACTTGCATAAAACCAGATTTTTGAATATGTAACATCAGATACAATCCAAAATTTTGCAGAAAGACCTGACCCTGTCAAATTTGGTATTTGTTTTCAGTTAGTTAGAGAATGCTTTATGATATTTTTATTATACTTTGTGATGCACTCTTTAGTGTTTCTGTCCTATCAGAAATCATGCACTTTCAACCCCTACAGTTCTGCGATACTGTGGTTCTTTCATTTCAAGTATTATATCCAACTTTAGAAGACAGACAAAGGACAAAATTTGGCTTAATCTGGAGTTGATAAATCATGTCAACTGGTAAAAATATAATTCAGAGACATTTCACTTAAAAAAAAATTTACTAGGAATTTTTTTCCATAGTCCTTTGCTCTATTTTGTAACGATGTTTCTGACTCCACTTAAAGTCATGTAAAACTGAAACGAAGGAAAAAAAAGCATTATATCTCCCTTCACCCTTAGTTATCAGTAACGTTTAAGTTTGCATGCATCACTGCTTCCACAGACTCCATCAAAGAGAAATCATAGGGTAGAAATTGAAAGTTGATCAGTGGGCCCGTCCTTTTAAGTTGCAAGCACTTGGAAAACAATGTTTTGACCCATACAAGAAAGCATCTTATTTTTGTTAGTCGTGCTTATAATTTTAACAAGGAATAGTATTTAAAATCCAACTTTCCATCTTTTCTGTATTTTGTAGGAGCTGTAGTCTCCTACAGAAATGAAAATTTTAACTAGGAAAAAGGAATTGCTTGTTGTTTGGGGTTTTTTATGTTTTACAAAATAACTGTAGTTATTCTAGGTAGATCTAAAAATCACACCAAACACCTCATACTCTTTGGTTATTTAGACTGGCCACTGAATATACTGCTTCTGAACTCACATGGCAGGAACAGTTTATTGCTGTTCATAAAGCAGATTTGTTTTACTTGTATAGTAACCTCTTCATGAATTATAAATCTATTCCATATTTGCTAAACCTGTGCCATATTTTTTAATAATAAGTAAGCTTGGGTCCATCTCTACACATGCAGTTCTGCCATATATATACATATAGACATACATATATATAAACATATATCCAGTATAGCATCAGCTTGTGCAAACTGACCAGATGCATAGAAATGTTTGCAATATACTGTATAGCCCTAACTCTCTTAAAAGCCAAGTGCCTCCTCACCCTGGTGTCCATGTGTTGTCAGCTTAGCTACCCCTGGCAGGCAGCGGAACGATCTCAGCTTCTCATGCACATCAAATTCTGGAGAACCTTTACACTCCTTACCTGGTGGATAGGGGCTTGGGGACAGGATTACATAGTATTTACTATGGCTTCAGCCTTGTTTATTTCTGTATTATTTTGTGTTTAATCACAAGCACAAATTGCTGCGCAAAGACTGCCATAAGGGGTAATGTATTGAACTCATAAAATTGTTACAGTTTCATTCTGCTTATCTTGCCTTTTTAGTAATCTAAACCAAATATGAAACTTTACGACAGTTTAAATGTAAGGTTCCTAACTGGAAGTCTTAAAATAATATATAATTTATAGAGGACTGTCTGTAATACAAAAGCTGCAGAAATGGAATTTATCTTCATTTTCTGTGAGTGAAGATAAATGTTTATGAATACACAGGATGTGTACAACTGACCAAGCCAAATTCCCCTTGCTTACCCTCTCTGGCATATCAGAATGAGAGCTGGAAAGACCAGATTGTTCCAGGTGCAACACAATCCTGTATACACAGTCTCCCAAGGAAAAAACCAGACATGTACACCTGAGCTTCAGTCTCACTGCTTAAATTTAATTCATCCAACTTAGCAGTTTACATTAATTTCTCCCTCCTACTCATCATTCTGTGCTGAAGAAAAAGATGATGTGCTGTGGAGTGAGATTAAAATTCAGGAGGGTTAACAAGGCTCCTGCTGAGAGGAGAGGGATTGAAGACTTACAGACTTTGTAGGGTTGTTTCGGTTTGGTTTTTTTTTTTTTTTCCTGAATAAATCTGTGCCATAATAATTGTATAATAATTTGCGGGAAAAGGTCTGCCAGTTTCAGCATAATTGCTATATTTTTTAGATGGCTCTGAGGATTTATGGTCTGCATAAAGTCCACAGAATTTGACAGGCAGATAGGAGCACATATACTAGGCTTATTTAAATATAAATAGCTATATGTCAAAGGCATACCCACATGATACTGTGCTTTATCTTACATGTCAGTAGAAATTTTCAGTGGGTGGTAGGGGTTCCCTTAGTAAAGTGTGGGAAAACTTGACCTCTTCCCAGGAGAAGGGATGATTGTGGTTAAATGATGAAAGACTGATGGTGCCCGGTATATTTTAGCATCTAATTTGAATTCAAGGAGAGCAGTTACCAATCCAAAGGAAAATAGAGCTCAAGTTCTCACCCACATGTGCTATCCTGGTGAGAAGTACTGTTCAGTGCAAGTGAGGGCTTTATACAGGCATGCAAAAATAGATCTGGGGTATACACAAGCTCTATTTTTAGGGAAAACATTGTCCTGACACCTTTAAAAAAAGAAATAAAAAATCGCCCCTCACCCCCCAGATTCAGAGGAAGTATTGGTATTTGATGTAGAAAACACTGCTGTTATTCTAATTCAAGAGGGGAAGGGGGCAGCCATACTTGCATCATAGCCTTCTTCTCCAGACTTGATTGATTCCTGTGTAAGGGTTTTCACCCAATTATGGACAAGTGTATATATTATATAATGTACAGTATATGTGTATATATCATGTGTAGTGCATACAGACATATATATATATCATCTACAGTATGTGTTGTATATACATTTTTAACATATATACAAATACATGTCTATATATTCATACATAAACAGTCTTTTTTAGCGAGAAGGGGGAGGTCATAAACCAAGCTGCAGATGCACCTGAAGGGCGGGCGGGCAGAAGGGTTTTATGTCTTTTGATTCCAGCTGAACAAGTTTTCTGATCTCAGCTGACATTTACTCTGACTCTGATATTTATTGTCTTGCCAATTACAACACACAGGCTGTTATTTCCTGCTTTAGCTGTATCAGTATTCCAGTTTTTCGGAGCATTATTTTTTGTCACCTGTGATTGAAAACACTTTTCCTTTAGGTGCAGGCCAACGTGCATTCCATTTCCTATGTAGATGTAACATTTTATTGCTTAGCATCAAGTAGTGACTTTCAGACCTGGAAAGAAATATTATACCTGTCAGTTCATCTCTTTTTGAGGACTTCCACCATATTAGTGATTTTGCAGATAAACATTCATTGTGGTGCTGTCACTGGAAGTAGGTACAACCTAGGAATTAATGTCTGCTATTTACCCATTCTTCTCTAGAAATTCTTCAATGCAAAATACACCAAAGTCAGCTTTAAAAAAAACCAGATGTTTGTTTTTTCCTTTCCATTAACTTCAACTGGGTCGTTAGGTTGGTCAAAGCAATTGCAAAGGATATCAAACCAAAAAAACCACCTCACCCAGAATTGGAAAAGTAAATCTGTTAGAGGTGTAATTTGTTGGCAAGCTTTTCAAAAAGAAGGGTTAAACTAAATTACTGGCTTGATTTTCTGAAAGTGATCTCAGCACCTTCCACCTTTATAAAAGCAAGTGGTGTTGCTAAGCAGCAACACATGTAGTAATATTCTTACGTGTTACCTTTACAAAACCAGCTGCATTTCTACTCTGTTATTTGAAGAGTATCCTCCATACCTTCAGTTTTTCCTCCCCAAGGTGGAATGCCTCAGTTTTGCCCTCCCAGATGGATCCAGTATTATGCACCGTGGGTTATAAGGTCGTTCTCAGTCCTGACTTGGTTCAGCAGCTACTGACTCTCCTTCAGGAGTCTGTGTTTTATTTGCTGCAAAATGTCCCTTTTATTACCATATTTTGCTTTAATTCAATCATGCAACAAAACTTACTGTTTTTTGAAATAGCTACTCCATGCAGTAGCCACCTATACTCTCGTTGATAGCCCTTACCATCAAAGTCCTCTAACCATGGGATAATCAAATCTGGACACAAACAAGATTGGTTAGTTCTCCAGGGGCTGTCGACTGTCACTCTTCTGTCAAATCTCTAATTTTCCTTCTCTCCCACTAAAAAACACATAATTTTCTCTTTTTGAATACTTGCTTTGTCTGCTCAAGCATTGCAGTTCTTGCTGTCAGGTGCCTGGTGGTGGCCATATGGATGCTCCACACCAAGTCAGAAAAGATTCTGGCTTTTGACAGTCAGAAAATGTACCAAAATTTCCTTCTTTCCTGAAATGGGTGCTGCATCCAGGTAACTGTGACACAACCTATGGCCTGGTACTGATGTTCAGCCACTGTGAATGAAAGGACCAGGAAAAACAGGAGCACTCATCCCCTTTGTAGCACACACTGGAAGCTTAGTGAATCCTACCTTTAAAGCTTTGAAGTTTCTTTATCATCCATAGGATATAATCTGTTTTTAGGGTAATACAAGCCAATGTATTCTTGCTGAGCCTGTTGATAGGGATGACAGTTGGTGTGAGTCAAGGCCAGTTACAACATCCTTACTAGAACTGGACTTAGATAAGCAATCAAATACAAGCAATACAGTCTGTGATTGCCATCAGTTTGAGAAAATTAGACCTGATGGCTTCAAGGAAATGGCTTCCTATCTATTACAGTCTCCTAAACTATCTAGGGAATTCATATAAATAGGGGAAGTCATGTTAGACACACAAAATTTCAACAACCTGAATATTTTACAGCAGACAGTTTCATGTGATCATCTTTCTGACAGAAAATTAATTAGAGTTTAAATAACTTCGGACATTACATTTGATGCTTCTTTCATCCACAGGTTTTTTCAATCAACTCTATCTTCCAGATAGCAAACACACTTCACTGCCCTTTCAATTTCCATTTTCCACATATCTTATTTCCTACACATGTTTGATTTGTTTCAGGCAGGTAAGTGCCATAGGAGTGTTGGTGCCAATATCACAGATAGAAGCTCCGTGCAGTCCCACAGTTACTGAGGGACGTATATACAAATAGCATTTTTGGAAGCTCATGTCATCACATACAATATATCTGCTTAAATGAGCTGCCAGGGCTGGAGGCTCTTCAGCATTGTTACAGTGATTTGATTTTACCTCAGAACCACGGGGGTTTTTCTTTACGTGGCACAGGTTTTAACATTTCTGAATTGCTTTACCTGTTGCTGCCAGACCTTAGGACCATTCAGTGAGTCAGTCTCTAGACATGAGGCAGTTTTTTGGGGTGGGTTCCTTACAGCATGCTGGAGGCAGACCACTCTCCTGGCCTTGTGCTTCCCATGGAAAAAACAGCGGCCACAGCTGCTGGGGGCAGCTGCTTGGCTCCGTCTGTCCTGGCTGCTGTAGGGGCAGGGACATGCTGCTTGTTCTCCAGGCTGGTGGGATGCAAGGCAGCTGCAGAGAGACCTCCCAAGTCTGCGTTAGCCCAGCGCTGAGCCCAGGGCACAGGCCAAGCCCCAGGGCAGGCTGAGCTTGGTTCTCATGGCCGAGAGAAGCGTGTTCTTAGCTCTTGCACTGGAATTGGCTCATGTCCTGCCAACTCAGTGCATGGGAAACCCTCACGTATGTTTTTGTAGCCATTGTCCTTTTTGTCTGTATCTATAGAAACGAAAGAGGTATAGACCCAGTTGGGGAAGAGAGGAGTATCTAGTGTACTTCTCTTCCTAAAACCAAACTGTTAGTCAAAGATGAACGACAGCTGTGCATAATGCACCTTTCATTTTCTCATGCAGGCTGATTCTGGAGAATCCACAGTCTGGAAAGAAGGTCAGGATAAAACATGAGTTGTAAATGATGGAAGTGACAGCATGAACTGCTGCCTTAGTGCATGGGAATGTGTTCACTCTCTAAGTCAAAATGCTGCTAAAGGCCCTTTAGCTAGCACAGTGAAAGAATTTCTGCAACTAATAGGATTACAGCGTTCCTTAAGTCCGCAGCAGAACTTCACTGGTATTAGCAGCAATAGCAGTTGTGCTTTAAGGGCAGCGTACAAAGCAATAACTTTTGTATTTAAAGCATAGCTTCCCTTCACCTTGAGGCATTAAGATGGCTTTTGCTATTGCTACAACAAAAATTCACAATAAAGCCAGACTTCAGCTGATAAAATATCCTTCCTACAGACTTCAATTCCTAAACTTAATTGTGACATTAAAATAATTAACTGTAAAGCCCCTTGTGTGATGTTATAGCTTTCTCCTTCTGTATTTCTTGCTATTAACTCATTATGTGTCCCCAGCTGAGCAAAGCGCTCATGTGCGTGCTTAAATCTCTGTTCAGTCAATGAAAATGTGTGTGTAAATGCTTTGTAGAGTCAGGGTCCATTGGATTCTAAGATGACTCGAAGCAGATGTTGCTGTTTCTACAGAGACTATATAATTCTTCAGTA
This sequence comes from Heliornis fulica, assembly GCA_013399135.1. NCBI lineage: Eukaryota > Metazoa > Chordata > Aves > Gruiformes > Heliornithidae > Heliornis > Heliornis fulica. The sequence goes on along the minus strand of VXBZ01005238.1, from coordinate 154,662 downwards.
TCCGCTCATGTTTTGAAATTAGCCACCTAAATGTTGATAGAGAAATTGTTTTTAGGCCAGCGAGCTGTCTTTCCCCATGACTGTCTATCTTAAAACAACAAACAAAATATTTCATCTATTTTAGGATTAATCCATAAAGTATCAGTTCTGTAGCTTACACTGAAAAGTAGATTACACGGAACTATTTTTTCCTACAGCTTTTTAGAGCTTTTCATGTTTTGGAGTGTGGATTGTTGGGTTGTTTGGGGTTTTCTTTTGGCTTTCTCCTTTCTTTTTGCTTGAGGACAGAATCCATAGTGGTGGGAGAGAAGAAAGCTCATTATATCTGAAACTTAAGTCACTGCTTAGTTTGAGGCACTCCTGGTAGAGGGTTATTCATACCAATAAATGGAGAGCATTTCTAATTTTCTTTTATTAGAAACATGACAGAGAAGACTGTCTTGACTGGTTCATGAAGGAAGAAGAATTGTCTTTTTCCAGCTTTTTCTTCAACTTCAGCTTTTGATTTAAACAGTCTAGATCCCTTCTGTTCATTTCAAAAAGCTGTAGTAGACTAAGTGTTCTAAGATTGGCAGACTTCCCTCAGATGATTATGAATATTTCATTTGTCTCTGGTTTTGGTAGTACTGTTGAATATTTGATCATGTCAAAACAAGCACTGAGAACTGGCACTTAAAGAGGTTGGCAACAAACACTGCTGCTCATAAATAGCCTTCTCTTTACTGTGCAGTTCGAAGTAGTGAGGAAAACATGGTTATTTGAGTGTAAAATGTACAAAGATAGATCCAGGAAAAAAATACATCAGCCATGATAAAGAAAGCACTGCACCATGTTTCCATATTTCTTGTTTAGAGTGTGCTAGGTAAAGGATGATTACAGCATCCACCCTTTAGATGCACAGAGTACAATAAATTATATTACTTTATTATCTTAATAAATATTTGGAGAAAGAGAAACTGATTTGAAGAACCAAGATGCTATGATGTACATGCCCTCTACTTCAAGTGGTTCTGAATGCTGGATTATTACCGTATAGTCTCTCCATCTAGTGGCTAGATGGATGGGATATCGCATATTCTTCATAACCTTTCAAGATGTTCACAGCTGAAAAGGACTGGGAACTGTGAAAATATAAAGGAAATGCTTTGTGAGAGAAAGCACAAAGTTACATTAGGTAGCTATGTGTAGCAAAAGCTATTAAGGGTGCAGTGCAAAAAAAAACCCACCCAAAAACCCAGGGGAATTCAATCAAAACAGGTTAGATCTTCATCACAGATTTACCTTCCTAATAGCTAACTTTAGCCCAACTCTTTTGCCTTATAGAGATAGATAGATAGATAGATAGATAGATAGATAGATAGATATTAAAATCTCCACAACCTTGCCCATGGATGTATT
>VXBZ01005238.1:142017-152556 GCA_013399135.1 Heliornis fulica | reverse complement strand
TTTCTTTTGGCTTTCTCCTTTCTTTTTGCTTGAGGACAGAATCCATAGTGGTGGGAGAGAAGAAAGCTCATTATATCTGAAACTTAAGTCACTGCTTAGTTTGAGGCACTCCTGGTAGAGGGTTATTCATACCAATAAATGGAGAGCATTTCTAATTTTCTTTTATTAGAAACATGACAGAGAAGACTGTCTTGACTGGTTCATGAAGGAAGAAGAATTGTCTTTTTCCAGCTTTTTCTTCAACTTCAGCTTTTGATTTAAACAGTCTAGATCCCTTCTGTTCATTTCAAAAAGCTGTAGTAGACTAAGTGTTCTAAGATTGGCAGACTTCCCTCAGATGATTATGAATATTTCATTTGTCTCTGGTTTTGGTAGTACTGTTGAATATTTGATCATGTCAAAACAAGCACTGAGAACTGGCACTTAAAGAGGTTGGCAACAAACACTGCTGCTCATAAATAGCCTTCTCTTTACTGTGCAGTTCGAAGTAGTGAGGAAAACATGGTTATTTGAGTGTAAAATGTACAAAGATAGATCCAGGAAAAAAATACATCAGCCATGATAAAGAAAGCACTGCACCATGTTTCCATATTTCTTGTTTAGAGTGTGCTAGGTAAAGGATGATTACAGCATCCACCCTTTAGATGCACAGAGTACAATAAATTATATTACTTTATTATCTTAATAAATATTTGGAGAAAGAGAAACTGATTTGAAGAACCAAGATGCTATGATGTACATGCCCTCTACTTCAAGTGGTTCTGAATGCTGGATTATTACCGTATAGTCTCTCCATCTAGTGGCTAGATGGATGGGATATCGCATATTCTTCATAACCTTTCAAGATGTTCACAGCTGAAAAGGACTGGGAACTGTGAAAATATAAAGGAAATGCTTTGTGAGAGAAAGCACAAAGTTACATTAGGTAGCTATGTGTAGCAAAAGCTATTAAGGGTGCAGTGCAAAAAAAAACCCACCCAAAAACCCAGGGTAATTCAATCAAAACAGGTTAGATCTTCATCACAGATTTACCTTCCTAATAGCTAACTTTAGCCCAACTCTTTTGCCTTATAGAGATAGATAGATAGATAGATAGATAGATAGATAGATAGATATTAAAATCTCCACAACCTTGCCCATGGATGTATTATGCACAATTGTACGTGTTAGTGCCTCATAGGTGTGACCTGGATATATGCCTCTGTCACTCTGGGTCTCCCAGTTGCCTGCAAGATGTAACAATGCTGCCTCTGTGTATACCCATCCCTCAGGTCTTTTCTGGCAGCTGTGCCTTCTGAGCAGGTAAAGTGCCACCAGTACTCCCTTGTGCACAGCTCATGCCCAGATAAATCCAGAGAGAGCTGAGCAGGGGCTGCAGATGTCAAACTTTTGGCTCTGGAGCACAGGAGGGGGCAATGCTTTCTCCTGTGGCAGGGTACTGCCAAGGGTTCTTCTTTCATGTAGACTCACATGGTGGCAAAGAGAAATACATAAAAAGAGTAAATCCCTTACTGGAGTTCTGTTATGTGTGGGTTGGAAAGCTCCAGTAGTAGCCTGAAAAAAACCCACATGCTCAGCTGTGGTTGCCCTGGCTGCTCCCTCCAGCAGCAGGCTGACTGGACCTCTTGTCTTGTCAGTAGTGAAGTCTGGACTGATGCCTGCATTCCTAAATCTGGTAACTAGAACCTGTTACTCTAAACTAATTTCACATGGCCCATAGTTGTATCATTACTCTTTCCTGAACTATTGTACCACAGTGTTCATGTGTTTGGAAGGTGCTTGGTTAGCCTTCAGCAAGGAGGACAGACCAATTCTCTTTTCTCAGTCAGCCAAGCATCCTATAGTGATGGTTTTTCCCCAGGTCCCTGTTGTGACAGACCCACATGTCTGCCTACACCCCTTTTGAGCCTGTTCTGTGAGGTTCGTGGAAGAGTACCTGCTACAGCAGGTATGTGGGGTTCTTCTCTTAAACCTAACAAGCTCCACATTTAGATCTGAAGCTGACCCCTTACATTTCCTTTTGTAAGGCCTCCTTTTCAGTGGTTTGTGACCCCTCAAGACTTTGGGCAGTGCTCTTGACATTTTCCAGGCTTTGTGCCAAGCTCCCCAGTTTGTTTTCCGGTACATGAACTAGCACTGCAGCCCAGAGCGATGTATCTGCTACATCTTGTCAGCTGGAAGGGAATGCAAATTTGAGATCAACCAAAATATGTGTCACCCTCCTGAGGACATTTCTACCACTACCATCCTTGTCACTGGATACTCCTGTGGCTTTTACATGCTCTGTGGCCTATTGCATCTCATGCACCTGCTCAGCACGCTTCCATAGTCATCTAAGTGGTGGTGTCTAACTTGCATGACAGACTGAGTGGAAAAATTGGGTAAAAGAAAGTACTGGGTATGTAAACAAAATGCAGCTTTGCTACAGGGCAATTAGCAGATGACAGCTAATTGTGCCAGTCTTATGCTCAGTGCCTGAGATCAGACAAACTTGCCTTAAAACCAAAACACTCTGCTTCTTCTCGATGTAAAAGTAGGGGAAACACAACATTATCTCATTAAAAAAAACCAACCTTCAAACCCCTGTCTCCTTTTCTTTAAATATACTTCCATACATTAGAATGAGACTCACAAATTCGGCAGGAGACAATCTTTGTCCCAGAAAAAATAGTTGTGTTTACAGCAAAGATGTGTGTTTTCCAGCCATCCTAAATAAATACTTCATCCCAATAGGCCAGTACTTCTTGTGCGACTTTAAAGGTGTGATTTAGATCTTTTATGTATTTTAAATGAATATTTTATATATATGTGTATATATATATATATATATATATATACACTGTATCTTCAAATTTAGATTGGGCTTTAGAAATTCAGCTCTTCTAGAACATNACTGTCTACTGCCTACTGTAATATTTCTATAGGTTTCATCAGCTATAGCTGTACTATGCTGGAGGCCTTCCAGCACCTGTAAACAGAGACATTTTAAAGATAACACCTTCTAAAGGTAGGCTGAAAAGCTACAAAGGCAATGAAGCCAATAGCTCGTGTATACATGTAGTGTGGATCTTGAAAAGCAAAATTCTGGAGTTGCTTCCTACAGAGCAGTGTAACACTTCTTGAAATGCTCTGGCATTTCTTGCATTATTAATGTATCCCAGAATGTACCAGGATGACACCACGACCACCCGGAGACCCTCCTGCTTGCCTTCACCACCACCAAAGCAGCCGTGTTTGGGGAGGCAGAAGGAGTATGGCAACCAAGATCACAGAATCACAGAACATTAGGAGTTGGAAGGGACCTCAAAAGATCATCCAGTCCAACCCCCCTGCCTGAACAGAATCACCTCGATTAAATCACACAGGAACACATCCAGATTGGTCTTGAATGTCTCCAGAAAAGGAGACTCCACAACCTCTCTGGGCAGCCTGTGCTAGAGTTCTGTCACTCTCACAGTGAAAAGGTTTTTCCTTATATTCACACAGAACTTCCTATGATACAACTTCCACCTGTTGCCCCTTGTCCTGTCACTGGCCATCTCTGAGAAGAGCCTGGCTCCATCCTCCTGATAACACTCACCCTATATATATTCATAATGAGGTCACCCCTCAGTCTCCTCTTCCCTAAGCCGAAGAGACCCAGCTCCCTCAGCCTGTCCTCACAAGGAACGTGTTGTGCTACCTTCATCATCTTGGTGGCCCTGTGCTGGACTCTTTCAAGGAGTTGTATGTCCTTCTTGGAGGGGCCCAGAACTGGACACAATACTCCAGATTCCACAGTTCATCTCTTTTTCCCCAAGATGTGGCACTAAGCAATACAACTCTTCTCCAACTATTTCAGCTGTGCAAGCACACCTCTAGCACCTCATGTGTCCTGTTCATCAAGCCAGGCAAAGCCATCAGGATGAAGTCTTCATCCTGGGGCATATCTAATTAAAACATTAACTGTGATGCTGCATTTTTCTGGTATCATAAAGAAAAGGTGAAATTACTGTTGATGAAGAAACAAATGAGTTACCTAAACATAAAATACAGTTAACAGCTAAGGCCACTCTAAATCAAGAGAAGCATCTACTAACTTTGGGCTTCATTGAAAATGTTGTCTAGAGGCCATTCGTCCTTTGGACTTGTCATACCATTCTTGTCCCCTCTGGAAAGCTGGGACATCCAGGTCACCTGGGATTTAGAGCCATTAAAGAAGGACATACTTTATGATCTTTCCTTACTTCTGGTCCATTGCTTGCTTTTCTTACTGCAATTCTCTACTTTTAATCTTTTCTCTGCAACACTGAGAATAATAATGTTCTTTTGAAAAGAAAAAAAAAAAAGACAGAAAAGAGTGGTTATTTCAAAAAAGCCCCAAAGTTCTAATTTGCTCATTCCCAGGATCTGCACTGTAAGTAAATCATATTATGGAATTATAATATGAGGCACATAAAAATCAAAACAGTTGGCTGCGTTGGTGTAAACACAGAAGTGAAAGGCTCTGTGATCATGACAGCTAAGTAAGTTTGCTTTCCAATAGGCTTGTCTCTTGACAAATGAGTTTTTAAACTCAATTATAGAAGACTGCAGCGGAAGGTCATCCTTAATAGATACTGGGGACACATTATGAATGTCCTATTTCAGGAACAGCTGTAATTAGAGCTTTCTCCTTTTTAATTATCAGAAGGGGAAAAAACAACAACAAAAAAAAATCTAAACAGAACCTAAACTAGAGTGAATCCTCCAGTGTCTATTTGAGTACATTTCACATTGCATTTTTCTTCTTGATGGGGATGTTAATAAGGATCCTTCTGCTCTAGTGACATGCGAAAAATTCAATGTCAAAGACCTCTGTCCACCTAATAATTTTCAAAACTTTAATAAAAATTTACAAGGGAGGTATTGGGACCAACCAGACAGACCTATTAACATATTGACACAGACACAGTCACAATGCAGGCTTCCCTTCCTATGGAAACTAGCTACAGATGTGAAAATAGAAGGATGCATACCAAAATCTTACCCACAGGCACTTCATTTATACACATCCTTCCTTCCTGTCTTTCTGGTTTTGGTTGGTTTGTTTTTTTTTTTTTCTGTGCAGTGGTTATACTCTTGAAAACTCTTCAGGAAAGAGATATTATCTAAACACGGACGTAAGATGTACTGACTGATGGCTCTGCCTTTATTGAAGATTTTAGCTGTGGATACTGTGGCTGACTGGGGCTTTACATTCCTCAGTTAATATTAAACTTGTAACATAGCTGCAGCTAACATGGGAACCAGAATGCTTCATCAGAGAAAATTCCCATTAGTCATTAAAAATTTAGTTCAAATAATCAATAAAGGATTTCACCATTATCTATTATTAATCCTTTTTCTAAAGCAAAAGTAATTATGAGATAAAAAAGATCTGTTCTTGAAGAAAAAAATAAAAGGATAGTCCCCAGTGTTTCAGAAAGGATGGATTTTATTTTGTAATTGCCTTTTTGCAGAAAAGACTACAGAGGAAAATTGCTTGTTATTTTTTAGCCACTACATTACTGTGTGTTTTATTTACTTTCAACAGGAACATTTCCATAGAAATTCTAGATAGAATGAACCATTCTAGAGTTCTAAAATCATAATTAACTGAAAACAGTCAGTGTCACCATATTATTTTGCTGTCCATTTGCCCTTGCCCAGGTACTCTACGTATGTCTTTAACTTGCAGTCCAATAAATAAACACATACATTATGCAGTAGCATCCACTCCACAAAGTGTGAGGTAAATCTCTGGCTACTTCCACCACATTACCATGTATGAGTTGTATGCCAGGCAGCAGGAGATGAAATTTGGCTTGGGTGATGAGTGATTTCCACCTTTTACTGTGTTCTGTTCATTTAGAGAGTTGTGCACAGAATCACAGAACATTAGGAGTTGGAAGGGACCTCAAAAGATCATCCAGTCCAACCCCCCTGCCTGAACAGAATCACCTCGATTAAATCACACAGGAACTCATCCAGATTGGTCTTGAATGTCTCCAGAGAAGGAGACTCCACAACCTCTCTGGGCAGCCTGTGCTAGAGTTCTGTCACCCTCACAGTGAAAAAGCTTTTCCTTATATTCACACAGAACTTCCTATGATACAACTTCCACCTGTTGCCCCTCGTCCTGTCACTGGCCATCACTGAGAAGAGCCTGGCTCCATCCTCCTGATAACACTCATCCTTTACATATTCATAAACATTAATGAGGTCACCCCTCAGTCTCCTCTTCCCTAAGCTGAAGAGACCCAGCTCCCTCAGCCTGTCCTCATACGGAACGTGTTCTGCTCCCTTAATCATCTTGGTGGCCCTGGGCTGGACTCTCTCAAGGAGTTCTGTGCACACTGGTGTTCTGCATCAACTGAAACCCATTCTTTCCAAATATATTTTCTTTTGTTAGGTAAAGTTTGGCTGTGCTGTATTTCAGGGAGATGCCTGTTTTGCTTATTTATATTTGTAGCTTTACCAGTGTTTAGTTCCCTTGAGTGCAGTTTACTCTCAAGTAAGGCATTCAGGAGGCAAAAAGATCTCAAAGTAGACATAAATTACATTTGGCTGAGTACAAGGCTCAATCGATATACTTTAAATATTTGAATACTTCCTGAAATCCTGCTGGCATATCTGGGTTTGCTAAACAGACACTGGGGGCAAGTTGAGGAATTGACCACAACTCCAGGAGACCAGCGTGCTGAGGCTCCATCTAGATCCAGTGGAGAGAGACTGGCTCCAAAGTTAGCTGCCTTGCAGAGTTTACTTTTCTTTGTTGGCTCCAAAGACACTTAGGGACACCAGGCTTGCTATTGTGGAGCTTACCTTTCTGAATGTTTCCTAAGGAAAATAAAAACTGGCTGCTATTTTAATTTTTAACCTCCATCTTGGAGCTCTGGATTCCAAAAAGGCATGATGTGTTAGTCCAGAACAGATCAAAGGAGAGTACATTTTAAAGTACAGACTGTGCTAAAGTACATATTCTTCTCACAGCAGAGTTGGGTTTGCCCACACTGTTAGCTACTGGTACATTCATTACAGCAAGATGAGCTGTTGTACCATCACATTGAAGCTGATTGTTTAAATCTCTGATTTCTGTTAACCCAGTTCCCCTCCATTTTCCCCCAAGCCCCAGTACAATAGCCGAGCTACATCAGTATTTGGCATGCTTTTTTAAGATCCCCCCAAAAAATAGTGGTTTTGATGATAGAGGGACTCAGTCTGTTTTATCAAAATGTTAAACTATCTGGAAGAAGTAGTCTAGAAAGGGTGAGTCCTACCTTGTAAAACTTTGTGGAATACTGTCTGCAAGGCTTCTCTAGCATCCCGTTCTGAGCACAGCCTTTTCCAGCAATGCACCAGGACAACTGAGGCTTTGTCTAGCCAAGCCTTAAGAACATCCAAGGACAGAGGTACTACATACAGTTCTAGCGTTACTTTGTTGCTTCCACACTTGTCCATCTGAGATGACAGATGCTTCTGTTGGTTCACTTGTGGTTTGTAATGCTTTGCCAGCTCAAGAAAGTACTGGAACTGCTTGAGTGAAAACATTGTACATATACAAAATTCCACACCTGAAAAGGAAATAGAGATGACCTACCAGTTATTAAGGACTAACTTCATCACCTTCCTGCTTTTGCTCCAGTCTCCACTGGGAAGCTGATTTATTCTGGCATGCAGCATTAATGTCTGCAGGACTTCTGCTGGTCCCTGCTGGAGACAATAAAGTCTTCCAACTGTGTTCACTCACATTTGGGCTTGGGTTTGCTTTACTTCTGGAACTACAGTCATGATTATCATCCAAGACCAGTAGTCCCAGGCTATTAAAACAATCATCCCAACAGCTTGGTGTTTTAAATCCTCTCTCTTATCACCTTTTCCTAGGTTGGAAAAATTCACAAGAATGCTGCCCGCAGAAGAGAATACCATGTACTGTTCATGGTGATCACTACAGTTATCTGTTACCTCGTGTGCTGGATTCCCTATGGAGTTATAGCATTACTTGCTACATTTGGTAAGCCAGGTGTGGTGACTCCAGTTGCAAGCATCATACCTTCCATCCTGGCAAAAAGCAGCACTGTTTGCAATCCAATTATCTACATACTTATGAATAAGCAGGTAAGACATATTTTATTTTTAAATTTTATTTTCTTAAGGGTGTGTTGGAAAAGAAGACGCTGGGAGACCGAAGGTAGTGAGCTACCTTTTATTGTCTCCACTACTTGCAGGAACTGCATATGATTTTATACTTTTTAGTTACATTACAGCAATTTGAGTGTCAGTACATGATTGGATAACAACTTGTTTTTGCAAGTAGTGATTGGTTAGGCATTACGTAGGTTAGTATCTTCTGTTATGGCTTGGTTACAGCCTATCTGAGGGTCCAGGCACAGATGTTCAGTCTCCTGTTTTCATCTAGTGTTCAGCCACAAGGTCACGCGGACCTGATAACATACATACTGTTCCGCTCACTCAGAACTTTGCGTCAGGCCAGAGATACTCTGCACCATCGTGGCCTTGTACTGCTACCTATTCCCCAACAAGGGTGTGCTAGACATACTGTGGCTACCAGTCCTGTAGATGTGACTTCAAGAGAAGGGAAATTGAGGCTTTTCCAAAGGATATCACTGGGGTCTTGGGGTGGAAGTGTTTGCAGTACCATGCTGCTAGATAGGAAGAACACCTTTGCTTACTAAAATTGTGTGTGTTCTTCGGAGGACACACTGGGTTTTAATTTGTATGCTGTAGAGTTGCCAAAGGTATTGGCATCTATTTACAAGAAGAATACTCAAACATTTGGGGGAGAGGGAAGAATAGATGGACAAAAAGAGAAAGGGTTTTCATGACCTTGAAAACATTATAAAGGAGGAGACCATTTGCAAATACCAATTTCATGACACACGCCCTTGAAAACAAATGGCCGTTGCAATTACAGTATTTGTGTACCTCGTACATCCTTCCTGATAAATTCCCAGTTCAGCCACATGCCAAAACGGATAATGAATTTTGTCTCATGAGGACCAAGGCCAATTCCAACACTTCTAAATTTCCTAGACCTAGTTCAGACCCCTTGTTCCTGTGAATAGCATTTCAGTACATAAAAGTAAACTTCCTAATGTTTCTGTGTTTACAACACCAACTAAAGTTTGATAATGGCAGATCTGGAAGTTTTAAAAATGTTTAGCAGTAAGAAATTTGGAAAATATGCATAGTTGATGAAAATGTCCTTTTTCCTTTCTTGCTCAGCGTATGCTGGAGCCTCCCCTAGTATGTATAAACAGCAGCATTATATTATTATGGAGACTAGGCAAGGGAAAAGTGGAATGCAACAGCCAAATGTATTCCGGTTTTGCTGCAGCCTGAGATCATTCTTGGCCTTGTTCATCTCACCTAAATTTCTTAAACAAGAAAGGAACCTACTCCTGGAGTTTGTGGCAAGCTCTCACGCAAGCCACAAAACCTTGCTGGTATCAGAAGGAAGAAAGTATTATTGCCTTTCTCAAGACCAGGACTTCATTTCCAAAATCTAGTTTGAGCTGCCATTGAAAAAGACAGAGAAAGTGCTAATGCTCAAGCAAAATAGCAATGTTTTCGCTTTCCCTTTCCCTTTCACGATTCTTTTGGAAACTCGGCAGCATCATCTTGCCTTGGTTCTTCATTCTCTGAGCGCTTTGTCTGAGGTCCTTGACTTGCATGAGGTCATCTGACAGTGTTGTGATCACTGGAGAAGGCTGTAATAGAGAACATAAATACTTTCTGGCATAATCTTTACACATGGAGCATATTCCAAATAGCAAGAGCCTGGAAGCCTGGGGAAGGATACGGATTGTAAAACACATTAGCTCAGTACTGAGCCGTGGGTACCTCCATATGTTTCAAGAACAGGATAACATGCACAGTTACCTGTGGTGACAACCTGGCATCAACAGATACACACACAATTAAGGCTGTTTTTATGTTCTCAAATTGCTCCAAGCAGTTATTGAGAGCTGTGAATTCTGCAGCATCAAAGGCTTATTAGACAGTCACGCTGCTGTGGGTGTGCTGAGGCAAAAAGTAAAGGCTCACTGTTGAGCAAAAGTTGATTAGCAAGAGTAAAACCAGTGTGCTTGCACATCAGAAGATTGTGACATGCGGTCTAAAATCTCTTTCTTTGGAGTACCTGCCACTTTCAGCTATAAAGGAAATACTTCTGAATGCTTGATTTGTTTCTCGGTATGTGGTTGACTTTTGATCCAGTTTATCATCTGTTGTAAGGCAAGATCAGTGTGGGATGTTCTGTCTACAAGAGGAAGATATGTTAGGACACTTTTGAGGCAAGGCATGCAGCTTCTTAGCAGCAGGCACTGAAAAGGCTGTGCAAGAAATCAGGAGCATTATGACAGGGAACTGGAAGCAGTTTCTTAAATGTCTTTCCTTCCTCTCCAGTCATATGTGACACCAGTGTATTGTATTTCTCTCTCCAAACATGGAGAATGTTTCATGTGTTTCCCACTGCCTACTGTTCCACAGTTGACACCATTTAACAAAAAAAAAAAA
>VXBZ01005238.1:100490-141959 GCA_013399135.1 Heliornis fulica | reverse complement strand
CTCTGTTTCCCAGTTTACACCCTTTTAAAAAAAAAAAAAAAAATGGAAGGGGGCAAAGCTGGATCAGTCTTGAAGGGTGGATCATTAGTTGCCAGCTGGTAGCTGCTGTATTAGTCTGGTATTTTTTACAGTTGGCTTCCTTATTGTTGCAAAGTAATACAATTCTTTGGGTTGAAAGAGACCTTTAAAGGTCATCTAGTCCAACCCCCTGCAATGATCATGCTGCTCAGAGACCCATCTAACCTGACCTTGAATGATTCCAGGGACAGGGCATTTAGCACCTCTTTGGGACAACCTGCTCGGTGTTTCACTACCCCCACTGTAAAAAATGTGTTCATTATATCTAGTCTAAATCTACCCTCTTTCCACGTAAGGAAGGTGTTCCGCTCCATCATCTTGGTGGCCCTGCACTGGACTCTTTCAAGGAGTTGTATGTCCTTCTGGAACTGAGGGGCCCAGAACTGGACACAATATTCCAGGTGCAGTCTCACCAGGGCAGAGTTGAGGGGGAGGAGCTTGACTTACTAGCCACCCCCGCCTTCTAATACACCCCAGGATGCCATTGGCCTTCTTGGCCACGAGGGCACATTTCTGGCTCATGGTCATCCTTCTGTCCACGGGGATTCCCAGGTCCCTCTCACCTGCAATAGTCTCCAACAGGCCAGTCCACAACCTGTACTGGTACTTGGGGTTGTTCCTCCCCAGATGCAATACCCTACACTTGCCCTTGTTAAATCTCATTCAATTTCTCCCTACCCAGCTCTCCAGCCTGTCTAAATCCTGTTGAATGGCAGCACAACCTTCTGGTGTGTCAGCCAACCCTCCCAGGTTTGTGTCATCTCTTTATTCCCTCCCATGCACTCTATTCCCTCATCTAGGTCGTCAATGAATACACTGAACAATACTGGTCCCAGTACCAACCTGCGAGGGACTGCACTCTACAGGCCTCCAGCTGGACTCTGTCCCATTAATCAAAACTCCCTGGCTTCATCCCTTTGACCACCTCCCAGTCCAAGATGCCAAAGTAGGCTGTTTACTCCAGCATCATATAAATATACTGAGAACATATGGCTTAATTTTCCGTTCTCTCTAAATAAGCTGACTTTTTTGCTTTGGGACATGCCTTGAAGATTGCAAAACAGTACTGGTTGACTGCAGCTGTGGTGTAAGATTCCATCCATCATAAATCAACGTGGAATACTGTGGAACCATCAGCCTCTGAGTCAGCCTTAAAACTCATCCTGCAGAGCACACCTTTGAATTAGCTCTCAAGCAGGTCTTGAGTCACTTTCATGGTCCAGGAACGCCAGAGAAAAAGTTTTGTCTTTGCCATTGCCTTCTGTACTGACCTGAGGCAATGAAATTGCTGAGGAAAAGGGTGAATTTCTTTCCAGCCACAGAGACCCCGTCAGGTGGGATGGCATGGGGCACGCTGCTCTCCTCCTTCCTCTGCTCTGCTCCAGGAGGAGAGAGATGCATCATTAAGATGGACTGTTACGGTGCTGATAACCTCATCCTAAGCAGACATTCAACTTCATTGACAAAATGGAAAGCATTAAACTACCTCAGACCAAGAGATGTTTGGAGGGAAGGTGGAGGAGACAGTAGAGAAGGAGACTGTTTTCTCTCACTATGGATGTCTCTTTTGCCCCTTGGCACCATGGCTGTGTGTGCCTGGAGCAGCCTTCCCTGAAGGGCAGGCTCCTAAAGGTGCAGCACACAGCCAAGTACATGCCAGTTGGGCTGGCACTGCCCCCCAGTTGCCAGAGCAAGCTGGACAGGGTCAGCATGCACAGACTTTCAGTACATCAGTCCTTTACATTTGCACAGTTAATGTAGTTTTGCAGATTTTCTGTTTCAGCTTCTCCTGCCTCTCTCAGTGCATTTTCCTCCCATCACAGCTCCCTGTCAAGTTTGCATTGTCCCTCATCAAACTTCCACCCATGCAGCCGCCCCAAACAGATTTGTAATGACAGCTCCAGCCGCCTCCCTTTCACCATGGCAGTGCTGAGAGAAACCTGCACTTTCACGGGCTACACGCAAGCAGGTATTAAGCATGCACCCAAGAGCTGTGGAGCTCCCCTGCTGCCACCAGCTTGCTGTGGAGGACAGAATCACTGGGGGTATCTTGCTCTCTTACACTACACAGAATAGTACAGGACCCCTAGTGCAGGAATGCTTTCTGGCTGGTGTAACTGTACGCGAGGACATACTTCACCAAGAAACAGGGGTAATTAGCTGGACAACATAACCGTGTGGCAGCTTTTGAGGTTAGCCTTATCTCATGTATCAGAAGCTCGTTTCTTATTGATAGAGAAGTCAGGATATGAATAATGAGTGCCTGAGAGGATATGGTTATGGATGAGACAACAGTGAGATTGAGTGAATCTGCACTCGCTATTTCACGTAATTTCAAGTTATCACTCAGAGAAAATGGGAATTTGTTCCATTGCTACTGACAGCAATTTAAATCAAGTTAAACCTGTATCACTCAAAGATCTGCAGTACCAATTTCCTGGAAGCCACTCATCAGATTATAAATCACAACCTTTGCTTATGTAAAATGGCCTTGCTCCACTGCACCTAGTGAGCTTCTGGCTAATTACTTCCCCACACTTGGGTAGTGACCCAAGGCTCCCTGGACTACCGAAACTCAGGCTAGCACATCTCATACTGCTTTGCATATTACAATTGGGAAAAGAGCTCACCCAAAGCCTGTGATCAGCAATGTGCTATTTCTGGTGTCAGAAAGCGCCTCTGAGCAAAAGTGAGGAGGGGGAGGGGGGGGAAGGGTTGTGTCAGATGTGCGTAGAAGTCCCTGATTAGTGATTTGATTTCTACTCTCTGTCTTCTTGTATTAAAATCATTGCACTTTTAAAAATAGCCAGCCCTGTCATTTTCCCCAATGATTTGGAGAAGTAATGCTGAAAAGGATATAATTAATAAAAATAATTAAGAAAATAATTAATACTGTGACCTATCCAAAGTTATCAAGTATTGGTTGAGGGGACAGGCTGGATGAGGCAGAAATTAAATAGAAAAAAAATGCACAAACTAGGCAAAATACATAGATTTCTCTTTTTTTTCTGGTGTACAATGAGATTTGAGGAATAAAAATGTAGAGTGTTCTTCAACGAGACCTGGATTGTGTGTGTCCAACTGTGCTTCTCACAGGTGAGCACTTACTGGGGCACACAGCCCTCTTGTTGCAGCAGGACTGCTCACACATTGAATTATCCTTAAATTTATCTTCATTCTTCATACATACAAGGTAAAATAGTCACCTGGGCCCAAGCTGAGAGCCTCAGTGGAGAGGCTGTGAAGAAGCAGGAGAGCAGTGCTGGGGTGAGATGTGTGATAACCGTGAGTTAACCCAGTGAGGATGTGGCATTTTCCCAGCAGGATAGAACTGTGAGCAAAAGGAAAGGCTTTTCCATATTATTTTGCTACAGGAGGATGCATGATAGCACATCACCCAGAGAACAGCTACTGACTCAGATCACAGGTCAGACACCTCCCAGGCACGCTGTGTCTGGGTGGATGGTCACATCCAGAGAGTGGTGGTTAATGACTCGAAGTCTAGACGGAAGATGTTGATGAGAGGTGTTCCTCAGGGGTCTGTGCTGAGACAGGTCCTGTTTAATATCTTTATTAATGATATTGACAGTGGGATCGAGTGGGATCACCCTCAGCAAGTTTGCAGATGACACAAAGTTGAATGGTGAGGTTAATGTGCCAGAGAGACCGGATGTCATCCAGAGGGATCTGGACAGGCTGGAGAAGTAGGCCCAGGTGAACCTTATAAGGTTCAAGTGCAGGGTCCTGCACCTGGGCTGGGACAACCCCCATTATCCACACAGGTTATGAGATGAAGTGCTTGAAAGCAGCCCTGAGGAAAAGGATTTGGCAGTAATCGTGGATGAAAAGCTGGACATGAGCCACCGATGTGCATCTGCAGCCCAAAAGGCCAACTGCATCCTGGGCTGCATCGAAAGAAGTGTGGCCAGCAGGTCGAGGGAGGTGATTCTGCCCCTCTGCTCTGGTGAGACCCCACCTGGAGTACTGTATCCAGCTCTGGAGCCCTCAGCACATGAAGGACATGGACCTGTTCGTGCAAAAATGATCCAAGGGCAGGAGCACCTCTCCTATGAGGATAAGCTGAGAGAGTTGGGCTTGTTCAGCTTGGAGAAGAGGAGGCTCCAAGGGGACATTATAACAGTCTTCCAGTACTTGAAGGGATCTATAAGAAAGCTGGGGAAAAACTGTTCATGAGGGAAGGTAGCGATAGGACAAGGGATAATGGTTTTAAACTAGAAAAGGGGGAGTTTAGGTTGGATATGAGGAAAAATTCTTCACTCTGAGGGTAGTGGATCACTGGCACAGGTTGCCCAGAGAGGTGGTGGAAGCCCTATCCCTGGAGACATTCAAGGTCAGGCTTGATGGGACTCTGAGCAACCTGATCTAGTGAAGATGTCCCTGCTCACTGCAGGGCGGTTGGGCTAGATGATCTTTAAAGGTCACTTCCAACCCAATACATTCTATGATTCTATGACTGTCCTTTCTTTAATGATAATCTGTCTGTTCCTTGTATGCACAGTTTTCTAGCAACCCTTTTCAGTCCTTCTTGATCTTAACTTATGCACTGAGCAAGGAGGAATGCATACACACTGTGGGAAGCAGAGCTATAAATGATAATTGTGAAAAAAATAATAATACCCTTAACATTTCCCAACTGGCTGTGTAACAGCTGTATCTTCACAGTCAATTTTCACGTGCAGTTTTCAGTATTTCAGTATTTCCAACACAAAGTGGTTCATTTTTAAAGCTGCAGGAATATGTGGATCAATTAATGCTTTTCTTTGCCTTTTTTATATTTTTTTTAAAACTGCTCATTTTTCCCACTCGGAAAACTAAGATATTTTAGCTGCATGAGGACACAAAACTATAGGTCTGGAAAGACAATATAGAATGCAGGGACAATTGTGTCAAGCCTCATTTTATGTACCAGTTGGAACATATCTAGTAAGTCCTGAAAAGAGACCCTGTTCATGCTCTTCTGCAGGTTGGTGGGCTTACCCTAAGATTCAACATCATAAGTTGTTACAATTCTTCATTAAAATTAATGTATATGTTAAAGCTCATGATCTGGTTTTCACCTCCTCACTGGTAGCTGGGCTGACTTTGAGTAAATAATAGTCAAAGAAGTGATGCTGCATTACTTTCTCAGTCGTATGGAAACGACAAGGATTTTTTGTCCAAATAGAACTGTAGACCCGAGCTCTTAAGTTGACAACAGGCAAAGTCAAAACGATGTCTTAGTGTGGAATAGTATATGCTAAACACAGTACTATAGTACAGTTCGGAAGTGTTTTGACTTTATTTCTCTCCCAGCATGCAGTGTTATGACTTTACAAGGTTGAGGGGCAATGAGAAGGAAAGTCTCAAGGGCACCTTCACTGCTGTCATAAGGCATACCTGAATTTCACACAGAGAGTTCAGAATTGCTTAAGAAATTTATCTTGCAGTTCATGGCAAAAAAAGATCTGCTCAGGTAAATAACCTGGGCACTTAATTAGTGTCCCAAGCAGCCCCAGGCAGCCTTCATGCTACCCCACACTACAACCTTGGTGCAACCTGCCTAATTATGTTGACATGATCTCAGACTTGTCCTGCCTGTTGTATGGATGCTCTCGTGGGGCTGGAATGGCTTCAATATCACAGGAAGTTTAGGACTTACTTCTTTATACCCAGGGAAAAGGTAGGCAGCATTAACATTAAACCTGCAGGGTAGATTGAGAGAGAAATGGAAGTTGCCCATACCCAAAGTTTTCTACAGGAGCAAGAAATGTGGCATATTCACAGCTAGAAAAAGGTGTTGTGATTCCTATAAGCAAGGCCCCTTGGTCTCCTGTGTGCTCTCACACATATACACCAGCAGAAAATCAAATTAAGTGGGGGTTTTTGGTTTTTGGGGTTTTTTTTTGGTTTTTTTTTTTTCTTCAAATGTAGATCTATCCTCAAGAGAGAGTCTGGATTGTAAAGAACTCAGTCAGTACTAAGAGAAATGCAGGAAAAAAGGATGAGGTATTAACGGCTGTGCTGTTTGTCACTCATTACTTCAGTGTGACCTAGAAGTTTGGTGAAAGCACTTGGCATTTTTATATCTTTCTCTGAACTGATTTCCAAGTTTGGTGTGGACAGTTAAGGTCCTGCAAAGGCATGCAGAGTATAGGGGTAGATTGAACTTGTGTTGCTTTTCAAAATAACATTGCCAAGCCACACTGAATAGATCATAGAATCATAGATTTGTCTGNTTCCAATGCCTGACAATTCTGTGAAGAAGATTTTCCTAATACCCAATCTAAACCTCCCCTGGAGTAACTTGATGCCATTTCCTCCTGTTCTGTCATCCCTCACTAAGGAAAAAAGGTCAATCCCTGCCTTTCCACAAGCTCCTTTCAGGTAGTTGTAGAGAGCAATTAGATCTCCCTTCAACCTCCTCTTCTCCAGACTAAACAACCCCAGTTCCCTCAGCTGCTCCTTAGCATTTATTCTTCCGTAGGATGTTATGCGATCTTCTGTTGCATTGATCTCAGCTGCAATGCCACATCAAGGATCAGCTTGAATTTTAACTCAATGCCTTGGTCAAGCTGAGGTCAAGCATTGTTTTAGCCTCAGAATTCCCCATTTTAATTCCAGTGTTTCTGATTTTCTGTAGTATGTCCACACTTTGCAGGTAGGACTCCAGTTACTTTTTTGCTCCAGTGTACCATTTCAAAGCTGAAATGTAGGCATAGGTCAGCTGAAGAGAGTCTCTAATGCGATGTAACAGATCATATAAACAAAGAATTTAGTTGCTTTATGAGGACAATCAAATTCAACAGATGGAAAAGATATGAAAAATTAAGTGTAGCCCTGGAGGTAACCATACCTCTCATTTTCCTCTCCTGTTAAATCACTGTATCAGACAGTGAGGGGAGTATCAGACTAGATATTACGAAACATCTCTTCACTGAGAGGGTGGTCAAACACTGGAGTGGGCTTCCTAGAGAGGAGGTGGAGCCCCAAGCCTGTCAGAGTTTAAAAAGCATTTGGACAATGCCCTTTATAGCATGTGTTAACTTTTGGTCAGCAATGAAGTGATCAGGCAATTGGACTAGATAATAGTTCGTTCCCAATGCAACTCCCCTCCCTTCCCCTCCCCTTCCCTCCTGTCCTACTGATGTCAAACCTAACCACAACTACAAACACCTTTTGTACTTTTGTTTGCTATACATAATCTCATGCTCAAAAGCAGTCAGTGCTCTTCATACTCTGCAAATACCTGTGACTAAGAATATGTCCAGCTGCCATCACTAATGTTTAGTCATTAGCAAAAGCAGTCCTGTGTTTCATTGGTTGCATTTCCTTGATTGCAGGCAATGGGCCACTCGTGTGCCTTGAGCATGCAGTAGCTAAAGCAACACCCCAGTGAATGACACATTGGCTTCATAGTGATTTGCTTTCATATTTTCCCTTGTAATGACTCTTTTAGCTTTCTGAAATTATGAAAGATTCAAATAAACTCTTAATTATTCACAATTATTCAAATTCTAACCCTTTTGGTAATCAGGCTTGAGATTGTGTATTTCATCTGGGAAACAACTTGGTTTTGGATGTTAGCAGAGGACCAACACTTCAACACATTAGGACTTATTTCTTGGTTTTGTCTTGTTCACAGTGCTTAACACTCTTGAATACTGTTGTCTTCAGAATTTGAACTGAAAACACAAACATCTGTTCTACAATGATTTCTTAAATCCTTTTATCTAACTAGGACCAAATTTTCAGAAAGAAATATATAGAAATATGCAGAAGTCCATTATATGGGGTAAAACTGCTGTTTACTGAGTACTTTTTAGATGATCCAGCTTCAGATGTAATATTTTATACCCGTAGGGGAAATACATACTCAAGACCTTCCAGCTCACCCAGGGCTTTGTACGACTTCTGTGTGTGCTGGCTGTAGAACAATAGGAATACACTACAAGTAGAACTTGAAGATCCTTGGGGTGCCTTCCAACCCAGGCCATTCTGTGATTCTGTGATCCATTCTGTGATTCTGTGATCTAAAAATGGATAAATTTGTCTTCATTTTCACCTTCACTGCCTTTGTTCTTAGTGATGACCAACCTCAAAATCAAGGGATTCTACATGAGTTTTAAACAAAAAGACAGGCAGTCTTGTAGCTTGTTGGAAAATGTGTTATCTGCAAAACTGCAAGCTCTTAATTTTTTCAATTTTATATTCAACATAACAAAAAGAAAATAAGGACAAAAGTTCCCATTTCAGGCCAGATCTCCATGCCCAAATGTCTACACCTAGATTCTTGTAAAATATATCTTCAGTAAGAAACACTTTCACCCACGCAAAGCAAGCTCCCCTTTCCGGGCTGCATCCCCCATACAGCACTGCAGCAACAGCAGTGAAGTGTATAGCCCGGTCCAGCGATCTGGTTTGTAGGGGAACAGGCAGAATGAAGCTGAACATAGTTCCCTGAAGGCATCTGCCTGTAATTGGGTATTTGACCAGTCCAAGGTTTTCTCTGGAACGTTTTGGTAATTTGTTTCGGTTTTGTCTGAGATAAAAAAAAAAATTGTAGAAAAACTAGGAATTCCATCACAAGAGAAGTTCTGATTTCTCAACTCAGTCATTGTTGTGTTACACATAAAACCAAACATCTGCTACCAAAACACAGACACAACTTAAGCAACCTTTGGTAATTTCAAATTCTGTATTGAATAAGATCAATACATAGTTGGATGCTAACCAAGATAAAGTTAAAAAAAAAAAAAGGATGGTTCCCATCCCTTTCTGCAGTGTAGCTCTCTGGCTGATAAAAAAAAAACCAAAACAAAAACCAACCAGACAAACAAACAAACAAAAAAAAAACCCCAAAACCCCCCAAAAACCCCAAAACCCATACAAAAAGTGAGCTCTGTAACAAGAGCCCTCATCCAGCAGCCGGATGTGTATCTGGTAATTAAAAGGCTCTTCCAGCATTCCCATATCAGGCTCCCTGCAATTTGTCATTCACAGCAACTGATGGAAAGATCATTTTGGAAAACAGAAGGTGAAGCAATAGGGCAGGTGGCATGGGAATCTGGGGGAAGGGAGGGTTTGTAAGAACTTCTGTTTTAGCCAGAGACAAAATTACAAGACTATAGAAGTACAGAATCACAGGTTCACAGAAGGGTAGAAGTTGGAAGGAACCTCTGGAGATCATCTAATCCAAAACCCCTGCTAAAGCAGAATCACCTAAAGCAGGTTGCACAGGATACCATTCAAATAGAACTTCCTGTGTTCCAGTTTGTCTCAGTTGCCCCTTGTTTTGTTACTGGACACCACTGAGAAGAGTCCGGCCCCATCCTTTTGACACCTGTCCTTTTTAGATATTTGTAAGTGCTTATCAAATGCCCTCTAGGAGTTCTCCAGGCTAAAGAGACTCAGCTTTCTCAGCCTTTCCTCATTCAAGGGATGCTCCATCATCTTTGTTGCCCTCCACTGGACTCTCTCCAGTAGTTACTTATCTGTCTTGAGCTGGGGATCCCAGACCTGCACACAATCCTTCAGATGTGAAGTATTCATACTTCTTTACAGAGGATTTGCCCAGCAGGTCAATCTCTAACCTGTACTGGTGCTTGGGGTTATTCCTCCCCATGTACAGGACCCTACACTTGCCCTTGTTGAACTGTATTAGATTTCATCTCCTCCCAAGTCTCCAGTCTGTTCAGGTCTCATTGAATGACAGCACAACCTTCTGGTGTGTCAGCTACTCCTCCCAGTTTTCTATCATCAGCAAACCTGCTGAGGGTACATTCTGTGCCCTTGTCCAGTCAAGAATGACTATGCTTAACAAAACTGGGCCCAATACAGACTGCTGGGGCATACCACTTGCTGCAGGCCTCCAACTAGGCTCAGATCTGTTCCTCTGATCACAACCCTCTGGGCTCTCTCAATCAGACAGTTTTCAACCCACTTCACTGTCTGCTCATCCAACCCACACTTCCTAAGCTTGCCTATTATGGGAGACATAGTCAAAAGCCTTACATAAGTTGAAGTAGCCAGTCATGTCCCCTGTAAGTGTCTACGCTTTGAGATGACATCCAGAATGAGCTGTTCCATGACCTTTCCAGGGTTTGAGGTGAGGATAACTGGCTTGTAGTTACCTGGGTCCTCCTTGCCCCTTTTTGAAGACTAAAGTGACATTGGCTTTCCTGCAGTCCTTAGCACTAATGAAAGCTCAGTAGATAATGAAGATAATATTCCCAAGAGCCACTAAAGGCCCTTTTGTGTATGTGATAACAGAGTGTAAGATGACAAGCCCACCCTCAGGCTAAAAGATCCTGATTGATTCACAAGGGAAATAGCCTTTCTATAGATTTCAGCTTGTGCTAGTAAGGCTTTGGATGTCCTTAAGCATTGTTCTTGGTCTTAGCCTAAGCAAAACTCTGTTAAGAATATCTGGAAAAACTGTTTTCCCTAAACTCGTGTTACAACCATAGCCAAGGATAGGGAACTCATAACTCACAGAAAAAAAAACCCAAAACCAAAACCCAAAAACAACCAAAACACAACCCACAATAAGATCACATTTCTGCAAGTATTTATCAATGTACTTCAATCATAGCAGAATTGGGGCAGGAATATGTCTGCATAAAGCCATCACAGTCAGCTGGGGTCTTTCCTTTAATCCTTGTGGGCTGATCCAGAGTACAGAGATGAAGAACTGGAAACACAGGAAGAAACTGAGTAGGCAGAGCAGCGTATTGACTATGACAAAATAAACAAATTTTTCAAGTGTCAAAATACTTCTTGCTGCTATACTTTGAACTTTCAGCAAAACGGGAGTTATTTCAAAATGATCTGGAATCATTCATCCCATATTACAGTAGTAATAGACCCTTCATTTCTCCTCACAAAGTAAGATGTTACTGTAGGGACTGGTAAATTTGCTGCTGCCTCTGTCAGTCAGGATCCATCAATCACACTGCGAAGCCCTAAACATTTCCCATTTAATGAAATGAGAATAGGAAATAGAGGCAGGATCTATTTTGTTGCTATTCACTGATGTTCTTTGCCTGGTTTTCTTCCTCACTTTCCTTTAGGAAACTCTTCTTAAGTTTCTCTTAGGAAGGAGGAATTCACTTCACATATGTTACCCCTTCTGTATACTCTCTGGGGTTTAGTAGCTCTATTTAAAGCAAGAGCCTGTGCAAAGTAAACATGACAATTAGTTGTTTGGGGTTTTTTTTTCCCTGCAGTGATAAACCCCACTGAAAGCATCAGTACTGTCTTAAACCAGTGCCTATTAAAGAAATAGTAGCATTGTTAATGTTGTGCTTTCATATGTGCAACCAGTCCCTTTGAAATTCAGCAGCCATGCTGATTACATTGAAGTATGAGAAAATAAAAGTTTCTTTCTGTTTCCTCTAACAAAATAACTATTCCTAGTTTTTAATCACTCTAGCTTTGATCTCTCACTTTGTTTACTTTCTATGAGAACATATTTCATAAGGAATTAAGATAAGTACTCTCAAATGATCAAGGATTATCTAAATAGTATGCTATATCAAGGAAAGTAAGGTGCTATTTCTCAGACATTGGTATATGATCTTCTCTTTCTGCCTTCCCTGCTCTTTTACCATGGAACTACTTTGTTAGTATTATTTTGGTAACAGCTTATTGATTTGTTTTATTCTCATTTCTCCTGTTCTTGGGATGCTGCAGCTGCTCCTTAAAATGCCTTAAATTAGATCCATTATATAGCTTATGATTTCATTTGCATAGAAGAAAGTAAGCACAGAAAAATAACTGGTGAAGAACCCGACACCTCCAGAGAGGAATATTGCTAGGTAAGAAAAATAATTTTGCTCGATCCAGTAGGAAGCTTTAGCAAATCCTCCTGCCCTTTTTCAAAAAAAAACCCCAAAACCAACCAACAAACCCAAAACAAAAAAACAGGCTCAGAAACAGGCAGAGAACTACCTTTCCTTCCTGGTCATCTGTCCTCGTGCTGAGGATACAGTGCCTTAGATGAACCTCCTGATTCACATGCCTCACAAACAGCAAACTTGGGACTAGGGATAGACCTTACACACTTGTAGCTTGCACAAGATACCCATTTCATGTTTCCTCCCTTAACTTGCTAGACAATCTCCTTACCATCCCTGTCTTAATCCAAGATATAGATACTTTGCATCAGAAATGACACTTAGTCTGCAAAACATCGGACAACGGAACAGACATGAACTCTAGCTTCTTGAGGCATGTTCTTGTTACATGACATTGAATTGCTGTAAGAATGGCCAATAATGCTTAAAAGAGAGTTTTCTAGCTATACAAAAAACAATTCAGAAGCCCCCAAACCTCTTACACTTCCACACCCTCAACCCCCACAAGGACCTCACCTGCACAAGAGACATACCTGCTGCACATGGCAGCAACAAAGCAAGATGTAACCAGTACAACACATGCATAAGGACCGAAGGTGGAAAACCCCCACTGTTTAGAAGGTGGGCAGCAAAATATTTTAATCTGGAGGCTCAGTTGCAGTCAGATAACTGTCTCAGAGCAAGGCAATTAACAGCAGCTGACACAGCCTGGAGTCAGCACTGGGAGCAATTTTCCCTCATGACTGCTTCCATAATGTGAAGGCAGCTGTGATGTCTGTTTCCTGCCCTCGTGAACCCCTCAGGGTTTCTGGAGTCCTCTCACCAGCATACAAGGAGTTGTTGCTGCAGTAGTTCTCTTTTCTGTGAGTATCCTGCAACCAGAAGGGTATTTAACTCCTACATGTCTATGCACAGAAACAGGTCACCAGAGGAAATGGGTTTTCTTATTTTACTTATCATACAGATGACAATGAGCACATAGAGGAGGTTGCTCACAGCATAGATAGCAATGTAACTCCATGATTCTCCTGATATCAATCATTTCTCAGTTTAATTTGTGGGATTCATGTGTTCACAAAGAAGTTGAGCCTCAGCAGAAGTTTATTACTGTTCATAACTCAAGGTTACCTTAGTTTTTAATCTTAAGTTCACATCCCAACACATTAACCTGACAGCAGCAAGATGAGCACCAACAGATGAGTTGGGTTCCTCTGTAAATATAAAATATTAGAAAACCAACAGCCCAAACCAATTAAGTGACTATTAGGAAAAAGCAGCAGTTCTGCCTTTGCATATGGTATAGTAGATGTTCTCCTTTGCTGTGCTTTATCATTCCTTGTCTCTCCCCCTTCCTTCCCGTGGACCCCTTTCTTTCATCATTTCAAGAGCCCATCAATCCCATTAGCAAAGGCTCCCCCAGTGATCTGTCACAACCTAGTTGTGCTGTCAGTTCTCTAGTGGCTGCTCTGCCCCCAGGGAAAAACCCCACTACATCACTGCATTACAGTTGGTTCCCTGTCTTTTTAATATATTCAACCAGCATTTACGTCAAACTTAATAAGCATTTACTTGGACATTAGCATATTTTTAGAAAAGGGAAATGACAAGACATGCACTTGTGACTTGCCTTGGGTATCAAGACATAAAGCTTAGGTGTTAGGCTGTTCTTCCATGGAAGTGCAGTAATTTCTTTGAAGTGCTCTATGTGGAGTAACTTATCATTGTAAGGAAGTAGAATATAAATAAATATTAAAGGAAGATACATGTATGAAGTGGACATTAGTAGGTTTTGGGGTGCAGAAAAAGCCACACTATTCTGATGAAACAATCAAATTGTCCACTCATGATAGAAGGTTCAAGCTAGAATAAAGTCCATCCAAACCACAAGTGTTAGTGGACTGTTTGTATTGAAGCAGTCCCACAGCAAAACACTACTTAATCATTTCTGCAGGTGCATTTTCCTGCAGAAGGAGGTGGCAGGTGTCATTATTGCAAAAGTCTGGCTCCTCTTGCTTGTCAGGCTGTTCTAAAACAGGTTCATGCTGCAGTTAAGACAGAAAGTTTGAGCCATCGTCCTGAGACATGTCTTTCAGCCAGATCACAATAGATGATCTAGTAATGCAGATAAGAGTCTAAAACGCCTGTATGAAGTTCAGCCTGTCAGAGTACTATGCCCCTCAGAGCTGCTCAAGCGAAACAGCTGACTTCTATGAACAAAGAGATAAAAGGTGTCTCCTTCAAAGGAGTATTCCTGAGAAAGGGGCAGCTTGATTCTGGGAATGAATCCTGAAAAAGGATTGCCTCCAAGGTTCTCTGCAAATACTATCAGAAAGGTAATGTCAAAACTCCTATAGCTGGCACTGCTAAAGTGCAAAGGGTACAGCAAGATCATAGAATCATTAAGGTTGGAAAAGACCTCTAAGATTGTCTAGTGCAACCATGCCCCTATCACCTGTCTTACTTACTAAGCCATGCCCCTAAGTACCTTATCCCTCCTTTCCTTAAACACCCTAAGGGACAGTGACTCCACCACCTCCTGCACAACCTGTTCTCCATACCCAAAGCAATATAGTTAATGGGTTTCAACCTCCTGCTGGGATATGGTTTGTATGCAGTGAAGCAATATCCTCTCCCATGCTGTAGACAATACAGTTTACTGAGATTTTTATCTGATGAAATACAATGATTGTATTTTCGGTTTTTTTTTTTAATGAAAAAAAGCAGAGCAAAAGCAAAGTTGATAGACTTGAAAAGCATCAATTAGTTGCTTCATTCATGCATCCAAGCACTCAGTTTATGTCCTCATGTAGCTTGTTGTTCTCAGTTTTTTGCAAGGTGTTACTAGCGTATCGTGACATATAGCAATCATCCCCTCAACACTGCCTGCCAGGAGGTGGTGTAATACACAGGATGAACGGTGTGATTACTGGCTGCCAGGTCTTTATGTGATAGCAATCCTACTCTCAGCGTTCCACCAGCGTGTAGCTAGCTTTATGGTCAGCATGGACTCACGGTGACTCCCTCAGCTGACAACAGTGCCTGTCATGTCCACTGGCTCAGCTCCAGACACCTCGTAGTTCCAAGACTACCCGAAAGCATCAGAATGCATCACATTTAATGGATCTAAGCAGACACACACACTACAAATGGTTAAATTATATGGTATTTCATCACTGGCTGATTGGCGAGTCATGTATCCCCTTTGGCAAGTTGTTTTTCATTTTATTTAATAATTGATAAAAACGTCTGTTCTCACTCTTTAAGACATGGTGCTAGATCCCTGGAATGGGTGGCACAACCATTACCTGAAGTTTAACAACATTTTCAGTAGAACATCAAGTCACCAGAGTATCATCTCCTTAGAGAGCTTGACTCTCTCGAGAGATTTACTGCCAAAGCTAGAGCAGTATTGTATATTCTGCCAGGGGAAACCTGGAGCACCTAGTTGGCTAAACATGTTTATTTTAGAATAGAACTGGCTTTACAATATTTGCCTCTTTTCCACAGTTTATTGTGAAAGCTACTCATCAGCCTATCTGTCTGTTTCCATTTGAGATTTCACTGCAAACCGACCAGCACCTTCCCTGTTTCATGCCATCTGTGTAATTCACTCAAGGCAGTATGAAAAGTCCAGGACTCCGAAACAAATGAAAACAAATGTTTTATTTACAGGAAAAAGTCTGTACACTGTGCATACATAAAAATATACAAAATCATAATAGAAAATATAAAAAGTGTTAAAATGTATACAAACACTGCTTAAAAATGTGACTCCTGTAAAATCTTAAGCTTTGTTATTAGAGTACACATTCATTTAAAAAAATCATCGTACAAAATAATTCTCAAAGCTATTAAAAAAGTACACAGTCTATATCTGAATAGTTCCAATGACTACATATTATGAGTGATGAGATGATGTGGATAGATGTAAGGCTTTTACACACAACTCTTATTTCAAAACCAAAACTGAATCTGATCACTACACCAGAGAGAAGAAATCTGCAGTGTCAAAATTCAATCAGTGATGCAGGTATGCCCTAACATGGGCTACTTTAAATTTTGAAACAGTTAAATCAGGTATCCTCCTTGTCTGTGAGAGGATACCTCCAGGGAAAGATTTACATGCTTTCTAACGAGTCTTCTGAATTACCTATTTCACAAAGCAATTTAATTTATTCAGTATTCATCAACTTTTAAGAGCATGAAGGGAAAAATAGTAGCCATTTATTTTTGCAGTCAATGCATTTAATATTCTGTTCATGGTACATTGGTGTCACAGTCCGAATGGCATTTTCCATCCTTAAAAATGCTGAAGAAGAAAGAAATAAAAAAAAAACCCAAACAAAAAAAAACAGTGTGGATTGGTCTACATGTGTTTCTAACTCCTGTTTAATTCTATCCATCTCTGAAATGACTGTGTTCAGCCAGAGCAACCACTGAATGTAGACACTTGTCTTCATTTAAGAAAAAACCCTGCCTTGGTTTGGCTGACTCCAGCAAGAAATCTATAGCAACAAGTTCAGAATTTGGATGTTTTCACCAAAGAAAGTGCCCTGACCAAAGACGTGCAATGACTTCACTAAATTTGTACAGAGAGAGTGTAGATTAGTGTGTGTAAATCACTCCCCTCGCATCCAAAGGTATAAATTTCTTACACCATTGTAATTTCACTGGCTTTACCAGAGTTTAAACAGTATAAAACTGCACAGCAAGGTAGAAAAAGAAGATGTAGTTGTTTAATTCAAGCACTGACTGAGCAGTGAGTTTATGCTCAAGAAAGCTTTAGAACTATAAAGGAAGGGAACAATTATTTTTTCTGAGAAAAGCCTTATTCTTGAGCCAAAATCTTCCAACTTTTTTTTTCCTTGAATAAACAAAGAATACCTTGCTTTAACCATCCAAAGGCTGAATGCATAAAATGATAGAGCACCGCCAGTCAGAAAAGCTACAGAATTCACAGTGGAAAAAAGACTGTAATGAAATTCAGCATCAACTCAGCACACTTTTCCTTAAGCTGCTGCTGCGTTTCTGCTTTGTTCCAGCTAAGTGCAACTTCTGGCCGCAGCACCAGGGCACAGAAATGAGGCTCGAGAGCTTCTGAAGGCAACTTACTCCTACTTGTCAGTAAAACTCCATCGATTTAAAACCTGCATCATTGCAACAAGTGTGGAGGGAGCTCAGCCCTCCACTAGCAGAGGCGTTTGTTTGGCTGACGATGCACCTCAAGACCTGAATTTGGGCAACCTTCTCATCTCTGGTGCTGTACCACTGTTGTCAGGCTGCGACAGCCACAAGGGAGAGCTATGAAACCATGCCTGGATCTTTTTTTCCGATCTGGACAGGAAAAGACATTTCCTTTCACACTCTCTGACGCATGTATCTAAACCCAGCACTCTCATGTGTTGTCAGTACTATCAACAGACAGACAGTTCGGTGTTACTATGCGCTTCCTCGTTATAGAAGTACTGAGCGTGATTCTTTGTAAGGACCTCTCTGCCCTAGAGAGGAGTGGGGAAACGCCCATAAATGCAAAAATATTTGGTGCATTCCTACAGAAGCCAACAACGCCAGTGCTACCGACTGTAAGCAGTGGTGAAGGGCACACCTCCTTTGTGCTTGTGCCAAAAACAGAAGGAGGACAAGACAAGGTAAGGGGAGTAAAATTGCTTTAAGCAGCCACAAGGTGTTTGAACAGGCAGACCAGTGAAACATCACAGTGGAAATCAGTGTCAGGAAGCCATACCAGGGATCCTTATGTTTTCAAGATGATGGGCATCTCAAGTCAGTCCGAGAAAGTGAGCCTCTGTAGCACAGTTCTGTGGCATCTTCTGAGGTGATGGTGCTACAGATCCCACATTTGCACTTGTGTAAGGAGCACTGGCCACTTTATAAATCAGGATACAGCAAAGAAAAAATTCTGCTGGGCAGGCTTGAATGTCCACAGTCAAGTAAACTAAAAATATACATTTCTTTTTGTCACATCTCAGACCTGGTTCTGCACTGTTATTTAAGCAATGTATTAAGTAGGCATGCTTAGCTCGTTACACGAAACTTTGTCATTTACCTCGTTCCATAC
The DNA here is from genome assembly GCA_013399135.1 of Heliornis fulica. Taxonomy (NCBI): domain Eukaryota; kingdom Metazoa; phylum Chordata; class Aves; order Gruiformes; family Heliornithidae; genus Heliornis; species Heliornis fulica. Next base: position 123,950 of record VXBZ01005238.1, on the reverse strand, counting down.
AACAGCTATGTTGATTATTCTGACAAATTACTAAGGGAATAATACAACATAATCCTGCTGCAGGTGGTTGAGAAATGCAGTTAGTATTCTTCTTGAAAATCAAAGTTAAAGGTTAGTGGTTGCAGACCAGTCAAAGCGATATGTTTTGTTTTTTTTTTTGTCTTCTTCTCAGAATTTGAGAATTTCCAGCTTATGGAAAAGTACCATATTCACTAGTTGCAGAAAGCAAATCAACTCTCTTCCTTTACAGACACATTGTAGATAACCCAGTGTATAGGAAAGAGATTCTAAGTTGATTGCTAGATTGCACTGTTCAAACTTCGTATGTTTTGCCAACAGGGTCCCAAACATAATTAGTTCTATGTTGGTTATCTATTCTCCACAAGATTAAACAACAGTCTTATTAACTTTCAAGTATAAAACTGCCACCATATTGTAGGTAGTAAAGAACTGGCGTCCGGAAGATATCGCGATGTACGGGAAGATGGGTCCCCCTCTCCTAATAGCCAGTAGCACTTAGTTTATGATGTAAGCAGACGGATGTGACGTTGTAAACCCAAGCCATAAAAGGCCGTGTTGCATACCAATAAACGCCATTTGCCGTCCACCACATTGGTGTCTGTGAGCAAATGTCCCGAGCGGCCAGGGGTTGGGCTTAGAGTTGTTAAAGTTGGCCACCGTGCCGTTCCTGAACCAGGTCGCCATGCCAATAAAGGCAACACCATATATAACACTAAAAAAGAAATCAGTATGTAATATATCCAGAGTCTAAGGCTAGTATAAGTAAAATCTAGTCATTTTGACATGTATCAAAAATGATTTATGGACATAGCTATGCACACAATATAGAAGTGAAGTTTTTAGATCATCTGGACATACTTTCTGTCAACAAAAGGAATCTTAAGAGGATCATAAAGACCAAATTAAGAGAATTCATAGGAAAAGAAGGCAAAGTCCTATGCAAGACACATAATCTCCACTTTTGAGGAAGGAAAATCATCAGACCCGAAGAACAGAGTGAGACATGAAGGATTCTGTGACTATATTCATATTACTAGTGAAGAGGAAATATTGACAAATATTGTCTGCACTCCTCAAATGCCATTCTGTTGCTTAAGACAAAACACAAAAAATACTTTCCACTACACTCAGCTGTTCTTTTCAGCGCCTCTTTGAGCTGGCCACCTTCTTACTGAGTGGACGTGAGAGGATAGAGCTGTGGTTTTGTGTGCATGGGCTTTCTGATGAACTAAGGGAAAGGGTACAGTTTTGTGGAAAACAAAACCCCAAAGCATTAACCTCCTGCCACTTGGAAAGTCTGAAAACTCAAGTCTTGCCAGGAAAAAAATCATGCTTTCAAAATATTAGCAAACAGGCAGATTTTCAGAAATGCCTTAGAGGATATTCTCTTTGTAATGAAGGAAAATATCAAATTATCTCCATATGCAATCCACAGTCAGGTTTGTTGCAGGCATTACAGCTTCTCTGGGGTATAGTCTTTCAAACATTACATACAAAATGCTGATAACTTCTTTTGTCAGAAAACTCCCTAGACTTCCTTAACTTGTGAATAATTGAGTTTGATTTGGATCACAATGACACACACACCTAACAAATGATGCCTGTAATCTTGAATGTTATCTCTGCTGCAGAAAGGTGAGCTCCCTCTTCACTTGCCTTCAGTGTGATGTGTGAGCCTCCCCCATCTTTCTCTGCACTTTCTTTATCTGTGCAGACCAGGGGAAGGCTCCGTTTCCACCTCACTTAGACCCTCTTGGTAAGCCTTTCAGGGAGAGGTTTATTTTTTTTCCTGAACGGGTTACAAAGATGTCTGTTGGACTATAAAGAAGTGAGGCATTTCCCTTTCCTTCTGCCCTATGCAGTCGGGGTGAGATGGGGGTCTGGCATCAAAAGTACCTCCAGTAGTTTTACTAGTTGGCTGTGAGTACATCCATCTCCACCTGCGCTGACATCATGGCCACTCTAAGACCCCTGTATAGTTGGTGGGCTGTAACTGAGCCTGTGTAGCAACTGGAGTTAAAGCCCACTCTAGTCAATGACTGCACAGCTTGGACTAGCCTTTACTTCACTCTTGGAGAGTGTGAAAATCTCACGGAGCCACGAGAAACACTGCATTGTTCAACTGGCCGCTCTGCACACAAACAATAGGGGCTGTTTCACAATGCCAGGTTTAACAGTTAAATAAGTTCATTACAAAAAAGTTACAGTCTAGCATACATGGCATCAGAGACCACTGACAAATTCTGACAGTCACACCCACGACAATACATTATATTTCTGCCTAAGTATGTCCTTTGTACCTTCCATAAGCAAAGCCTTTTTTTTTTTCCTTTAACTATTTGCAAAGCAGTAATAAATACTCAGGCTTAGAGAAGACATATTTCTCATGCCGCCTACTTAATTACAATTTAAAGACTCAAGACTAGATTGGTCTAAGATACAATTTTCAAGTATTTTCTTCTTGTTTATAGTACGACAGTAGTACCTTATTGCACATTGTTTCTGAAGGACTCTCTTCTATAAGTGTGGGAAATTATTTCGTTCAGGGCACTTGACAGCTCTGAACCCTGGCAAAATGACTTTCCCCTTACGATATAGGTCATCCTGCAAACCTTTGTTCATCCTCTGCACCAGCAGCTTCTCGTAGAGCAGTGGGTGGTAGGCCCCTAAGGTACATGCCGCATCGTAGTAGAGTTCATGGTAGTGACACAGGTCAGTCTGTCGAACTGAAGGGATGTATTCGTACACGTGCACTTCGTTACACATGGACATCATGATGAGGATACCTGGAGCAGGAAGTGGAAACAGCAGTGAAGCTCAGATTTCACCTTTCTCAAGGAAACTTCCCTGCAGTCACCCTGTCTGCTTTTCTTTCATGCTTTTCTTTGCTGTATTACTTCAGAAAATCATTACATGAATCACACAATCATGGCATCACCAAGGCCGGAAAAGACCATCAAGATCATCAAGGCCAACCATTACCCTACACCACCGTAACCACTCAACCACCTCCCGAAGAGCCTGGTCTACCCGTTTTTCAAACACCCCCAGGGACAGTGACTCCAGCACCTCCCTGGGCAGCTTGTTGCAATGCCTCACCACTCTTTCGGTGAAGAATTTTTTATTAATATCCAAAGTAAAGTAATATCCAAGGGAAATAATAGTTCCTTTTGTTATAGCAGCTTTCACTCATGCCTCCAGAATTACAATCCCTGTAAAGTTGACAGGGATGGACAACAATCATAAGGAAAAAGCAGAAAGCCTACAAAGGGCTTGCATACCACCATCAGCCTCCTTGAGCAAGAAGTGCTCTCTGCCATCTCCTCCCATTTACCCTGCCCTGTCCACAAAACATCCCACATAACAATTTAGGCATGTGCTACATTTTTTTTGAGTCAACTGATCACTTTCTTTGTTTTTCCTGCATATTACCAATTCTTGAAGCTATTTAGCAGGACAGAGCAGGTCTTTACGTCTGTTTGCAGAATACAAAGCACACACATAATCACAGAGCAGTTGTCTGTTGTTTGTACACAGATCTTCTTGGTAATTCCACCATTTCCACAGCTAAACTCTGACGTGCCATGTGCACGAGATACAAAAAAAAACCAAACACAGGTATACCCATTCTATCCTCCTCTGTGCTTCTGGATATTTGTGTTTTGCAAATATTTACATACTTACTAATGTTCAAGGCTATGAAGAATCTCACTGATTTATCTTTTATGTGCACCATGGTCAGGGGAAGGAAGAATAGAAAGATGGGCCACTATCACCCATGTTTCTTCCCCTGACAGCTTTTGGACGGTTTATTTAGATTGCTGGCAATATTAGGGTATCACTTTTCTCCCTGAAACATCTCCACCCTATTACAATGTTTCTTGGTCTGGAATTGAGCTGATTCCACATTCCCACCCAGTTGCTTCTTTCTAGGCAGGAAGACATAACCAAGAAGGCAGGCTAAATACATGCAGAAGGGCATGTAAAGAAACATGAGCCATGTAGTGGTGTCACAAAAGTCCACAGCTTATGACAATTTTTTGAAGAGTCTCGGGGAAGGTGGCTGAGAAAGGTGAATTCCTTCTTAGAGCAGTACTGTCATGAGGAAAAGCTTCTGACCATCTCCTGCACAGCAATGAGGAATCCACAAAATGTCAACCCATTTTTTCCTGCCACATATCACTGGCAGACTACCATCAGCATCGTCAGCAGTGTCTAAAAAAGGCCATGTGGAAATTACTCTCCCTCTTAAAGCCAGGCAAAGGTTCGCTTTGACCTCAGGTTCAGTCCAAAGATGCTCTGACTCTCCTTATCCCAGACCAAAACCAGACCAGGACAGATTCAAGAGGAAGGCAGGTAGGCTTACGCAAACTTGGTTTTCCTACAGCACAATTGTAAATCTGTACTAACAGAAGGTCTCTGTAACTTCGAAAATGAAAGAAATCTTACCGTTGTGGCCGCACATTTTCAAAGGGACCAATATCAAATACTGATCAACTGCACTGTCTAACCTGAAATACTTTCACATCCATCACAGCTTCTGGGAGCCTTTTCTGGTTCACATAGCCATGGGAAAGGAAAATGATGAAGTAAGCCTTGGATATATGTTGGGTTTTGGTTTGTTGTTTTGTTTTTGTTTTGTTTTGGTTTTTTTTTAAGATTTCACTTTGAAGATAGAAACATAAAATGTATTGAAGCACTTGTTACACTAGTGGTATCCCTATCTGCTGGGTGTGACTGTCAACTCTCAGAGGATGCAGCTGTGTAATTCTGCTCACTTTGCACTTACAAGAGAACTGATGTAATTGTTGTTTTTTGGGTTTTTTTTTTGTTCTGTATGACAGCTTTGCAATTATAAAGCATCAGAGGTGTTTTGGGTAGATCTCACCAGTGAAATGAATTAACATAAAAAATATTTTGGTTCGTTAATTAAGCAAAGCCATTTTCTGAAGTTTAGTTTGCAGTTTGGGAACACAGAGATTTCAACGGCTTGCTAATGAAAAGAACCTTATGTTCTCCCTGCTGTGTATCATTAGATTATCAAAATGATTTCTTCCCTGCTTGATGTGTGAAGTAACTGAAAACCAATTACTTCTGTGATTAAATCTTCTTTTATCATAAATGAAAGGTTCTCAAAATGTTTTAGATTGTTCTACAGCTTTACCCTCTACTTAAGTCTTAGAAAAGCTAACCACATCAATTTCAAAAGAAAAGTCCAAAAATTTAAGTGAACTTTAGCCTAAAACAGGAAGAAACACAGAAAAAAAAATCCCTATCTGAGCAAAAAGTATGACCTTAATAAACTGTATTTCCTGGCCTCCAAGCTGTTATATAGATGCTGTGAGTTGTTGTCTGCCTAACAACTATGTCTAGAATTGTTTGTTGTTTCAGTTTTACAAATGCTTTCGTCAGCTTTTCCACTGTCAACCTCCTTCCTCCACGGATGGAGACCCCACCTGCCACTCCAAGGTAACCGTTATCCAGCTAAATCAGAGGATGGATGGTGGAAACGTGTGCAATAATGAACCACGTCCAGAAACAGACAATAAAATGACTTCTCTCCTGCGCCCAGAGCCAAGCTGGGAGCCAGTTTCCAAAGCTACACCACCAATGTCTTAGCAAAGTCGGCTCTGGCAGAAAGTATAAGCGTTAACCAGAGCGTGTTTCATTTCACTGCCATGCTGTTCAGCTAACCTTAAAATTAATAAAGTCAGTTTGCCATCCGTGGGATAGGAAAACTATGAAGAACAAAAAATGGGACTCTCTTATAATTTCCTTATTATCAGTAAAGAAGGCCACATCGCCGCAGGTATGGTTCAATAATGACTAAATTTTAAGCAGTTCCATTGACTTCCTTGTAAATTAGTTAAGAGAGCACTTAGAAGTGGTAGAGCTTTAGTTCTTAGTGATCTGTGGATCAAGGTCCTCCAGAATCAATCTAAAAGGCACGCTGGGCTATCTAGTTTAGCTCCTTGCCTTTCCTGCCTTGTTCCATCCTGTCCCGGTCTTGGGATTTCAGATTAATTTGCTCATAAGTAGCCATAATTTCTGATGGTCCACTTAAATTTTTGCTCATGCTGGACAATGGTGTTTGGAGGGAGAAAAGACAGTGACTTGACAGGTTAGGTTCTGAGTGGTAACAGCTAGTTTTCAGCACATCTTTATGTAAAAGTCTAGGGTCAACGAATTGAAAGATGAGCTAAGACAATGAGCAGAGTTTACAGAGACATCCCTGGGCTACAGAGGCTTATCTGGCTTGGTGGAAATGGGAACACACCTCAATGTGTTTCCAAGTTTATTTCCTTTCTCTATTTTGCCCACAGAGAACATGCCTGTCTACTTATCTTTCATCCATGTGATGATGACTTTTCACATCACTGCCCGATTCAGTACAAGTTTGTTCTGTATCTCAGCACTCCTCTAGGATCACCAGCATCAGTGTAACTGGAAACAAAATTGTTTCACAGTCTGTTGGGTGAAGAATTTCCATACACTACACTTCAATATAATGAGTTAAGTTTTCAGTACACAATTACTACATATCAACCAGCACAGACTGGCTTACACATAACCTAAGGAGACATTCATGAGCGCTACGAGATAATCATTGTCCCAACACATTCTAGTCTGGACATAATTAATCTCACTGAGAAGATCACGCTCATCTCTGACCTGGCTGATCTAAATCACCCTCTGTACACACTGCAGGAGACAGGTATGCCTAAGGCCCAATTAATCTGACTTATTTTAGATGTCTATTTTAGAATGGGATGAATTGTTCCCTCTAAATGTTTTTCCTCTCCAGTGACGAGGCAGAAACTGAAAGTAAGAGTCTAGCGTTTGCTATCAAGCACCTTCTCCTCCATTCTCCTAGGTCAGAAGCTTTTGGAGCTTTGTGGAAAAAAAAAAAAAATATGTAATTGGCTTTTCCAGGAGCACTGTGAGAAGAAATGAAAACAAAATGTGATTCATCTGACCAAGTGGTGCAGTTACCCACACCTGAGACAGGCATCACAGGCTCCCTTGCCATTAGCGAATAAAGCAGGCACTTTTAGGGAGCAGTGCATGTCTGTTCATCCTAGAGTAGACATTTTACCAAGGTCATTCCCCAGAAGTTCCTCTTTCTGCTGACTGTGGGGGAAGCCCGAGTGGCAGCGCGGATACCTGTGCTGCACCAGTTCCACCCACACTCCCAGTACAGGATGAAAATTTCACATGTAGAGGGGAACACAGGTCTGAGCTGTATTGAAGAGGTGCCTATTTTTTTCTCTAATACATCTGAGGCTGACTAACACAAATGCAGACCTGCACCAGAGACATCTAGAGCTAGGCGGCACAAGTCCTGCTCTCTGACTGACCGAGCCATGGACCACGAACAAATTCAATTTTATGTGCAAGATTGAGCTGAGAGGAGATGGCTTTTTTGGGTTTTTTTTTTTGTTTGTTTGTTTTTGGTTGGGTTTTTTTTTTCCCCACACTCATAAGGATCAAGGTACAGGAGTAGGAATGAGAACAGAATGACAAAGTATTTAGGGAAGGCCAGAGGACCTGCACAATTTAAGAAAAAGTAAAAGAAGATAGCCTGTATGCTATCTATAGCATGCAAAGAGCAAAAGAGGGTGAAGAACTCCTTAGACTAAATGCTGAGAGCTTGACTGGATTAATTGATTGGATTAATCTAGTAGTGGAAATATTACTATCGTGCCTGGGGGATGTGGTCAAGAACTTGTTAAACTCCAGTACAACCCAGTGGGAATACTGCTGTCAGTGATTGATGATGTGGCCATGACATCTGTAGACAGGGTCTGGAGGACATTGTGTGGGCATTTCAGAGTCCCCTCAGAGCAGGGACAACTTTGAAGTGAGATCAAGATGCTTGGGGTCCTGTCCAGCCCAGTCTTGACTTACCTCCACGGATAGAAATGGAGCTGTTGAATCTTTTCAGAAGGCCACTGAAGGGTGTAAAAATAATACTGTATGCCCGACTCTGAAACCAGCAGGTGTGAGAGTGACCATGAGACCAGATCTCTTCCAGACCAGATGCTTAAGCTTTAAGGATTTTAGATCTTAAATATCCAATCTAAATTTCATAATAAGGAAAAAAGTCCCAGTACCTGATGCATGCTTTTAGCTTTAGTGAACATGATTGGTGCAATCTTACATTCACAATCACAACCAAAGATAAGTAACTCTCGTTCTAATACCCTTGCTGGATTTTTCAAAAGTATCATTTGGATTACAACTGTGAAAATGGAAAAATGCAAAGTAATTCTGCCCGTGGGGAGAAAAGTTGTTTCACAGTACTTCATTCAAAGATGTGCTTTAGGAATGTTTTATAGTCAAACAGCAATGTTCCTGAATACCACACTTGTCCAAAAAAAAAAAAAAACAAAAAAGATTGTGAGCATAGAGTATTATTTTTAAAATATTTTAAAGCAAACAAGGAAACAATGTGGCTGTCAGAGAACAGTCAACCTATCAGTTTGTTGTAATGGTACAGGATTAGATGCTAATATATTATTATGTATTTCAAAATATTATCTATTAGTATTTCAAAATCCTTAGAAAGAGGTGTTCCTTTTGCTTCCTCCCATTTGTCAGACATCTATGCTGTCAGGAAATGTTGAGTATGGTTTAAACTCAGTCCAACCGACACAAATAAACTGCTGAGCTTGTGCAGTCTGTGCTGAAAACATTTAAACTGGAATTAAATTAAGATTAAATTCCTTGCATGGGTGGTTTATATAAGTGAACATATATTACAGATTCTAATCAAAAGGAGAGTGTTTTTCAACTTGTTCTTGGCAATTTTAATGACTCAAGAGGTTTTGAATTTCTAATACGCATCTTTTGTACAGTACAATAAGGCTTTGAGGTTAGTACACCAATTTTAAAAGAATGATCTCTAGTTTACAAGTAAATAAAATACAGTTCAATATACCTGAATACAGCAGATGCTGTGTGAAAGCATCTAGAATAATGTGTAATTCAAACATTCAGGAGCAGCTCAGCATCATTTTAACAGAATGCAGGAGATCCTGAAAACATTTGAATACACATAATCTGATTGTTATACTCAAAATGTGTGTTATTCACCCCCACCACAAATTTAGTTACAGAAAAGACACTGGCTAGACAGACTAGTTAATTTTATGTATGATAATCTGTGCACGTTGAAAGCGTTACAAATAAACATAATGCATTTAGAACAAGCAGTTTTCTAAATGTTAGTCTACGTCTGTATTCTCTCCTGATTGGATTTTTAGACACCACAGTAAAATCTGCCACTTGTTGAAACTGGGCCAAATGCGCCTCAGTTACTCTTTGGAACATATAGTAAATAAAGCTCTAGCATTTTAAAATACTGCATTTCTTAAAAAAAAAAAAAAAAAGTGTTCTTTTACCTCTGTTTAGTTCATGAACTATGACAAACACTAACCACACAAAAACCAAATATTTAGTAAGGAATTTGTCACCAAATGGCCCTATGCCTAAGCTTAATAAATTGTGTGATACTTGCCATCTTTGCTGTATGGATACCTGTATTATGTAGAAAACGAAATAGTTATCACTTAATACTGAATGCCAAAAGCCATACATTAATCATAATAATATACACTGTAATATGAACATAGACTGGAAAATGCTGACTAGTAATATAATTTTAAATGTATTATTCAAATGAGGGTGATACACTAGATTAGGAAAGATTTTTTATATATGATTTGGGGTGCTGTAACAGGAGAATTTGCTCTTTTATCTCTCTTTCAGGAAATAGGAGCAGCTCAAATTTCAGTGGGCTTTTTATTAGAATGCGAGGAATTTACAGCTTCTGTATTTGGTGGTTATTATTTAATTGTGTGGTAATACTTGAACAAAACTGATCTGAAAAGAGTAAGTAATCACTGTTCTGTTCCTTCACCAACTGCTGGCAAACAGCTGAGTAAGTAGCAGTAATATAAAGGCGACTCTTAACACGTCAAATCATTTCTTTCAGTTCATGGAAGCGTTATTTTTTTTCTAAGCAGTACTGGAGATCAGCTGCATTTGTCTATTCAACATGTTCTCCACAGCCATTTTAAATTTAAGTTCTTAGTCATACAATGATCTGCTAATGTTGCAGTGTAACGATAGTCCTGCTTGTACTATTGTCTCCATGCATGCAAATGAGTATTAAAATACTGTTATCAGCTATTACTGACGCATAACTGTTAAATCTGTAATGTCAACTGTAAAGCTTCAAACAAGCCTCTCTCTCTCCCAACAATAAAGCAATCTGGGCTTAGTCATCATTTTGCCTTCTGTGGTTCACGTGTTACACTAAAAGCTACAACACACAGCAAAGGCTACCACCTGCACAGGCAACCTCAAGCACGATAAAGCTTTTTTTGACTGCGTTTTGATTGGGAGTGGGGAAAAAAAACCACAAGAAAATACCACAGTCAGAGCTTTCAAGTAACTTTTTAGAAAGACAACAGATGCTGAGTATGTAAGGGTATAAAAATGTGAATAAAACCACCTCGGAGGAGGTAAGTCAACAAAGTGCACTGATGGACTACAGTAAGTAGAAGTACAGTAAGGGGCATATCCATCTGTAAAAAAAGGACAGGAGCAATATGTTCATAGAACAGCCTGTATATAATCTGGACATTATTACAAAGCTCCCAAAATTTCCAAATGCGAGTTTACTGTCCCATCCAGTGCACATTGAATGAGACACTTGAGCAACTCAAGGAAGCCATTTTAGTCTTGGTCTTCAGGCAACAAAAACATTAAGGTTAGAACTAGGTTGTTTGCATAGGCTATATTTAAGGAGGGTACAGGAACATTTTTATTACTGTAGAAGATTAAAAATAGAGACTGCCTATTTATACACCATCAGCCTCAATTAAAAACTGAACTTTGCTGTGTCCAGAAAGAGGGAATAAGAATAAATTCTTATTTCTCAATGGAAAAGTGTATTAACGCTTATTTCTGTTGACAAAATATAGGGCAAATCCATCCCTAATAAGAGCAACATCTTTTCAACTGTCAATTTAGGATTTGCCACCATAATTCATATCTGAGATTTGGTGGTTGGATGCTTAACATTTCTTCTGAGAAAAATGCAGTATATCAAAGTCCACGGTGATATGTAAACATCAATACTTGTTCAACAAACACAATTTTCAGCCAAATGTGAACAAACAAATTTAATTGCCGCCATGGCAATTGCCTATTGCTAATGCAAGATGATGAGAATACTGTACAGTTTTTGTTTGAAAGCATGAAGGTGGCAGCTGCAAAAATGATGCAAAAATATGCAAGAATAGGTTCTCAAAACTCATCCAAGGATTAGATTAGGGGGACAAGGAGCAAATAATTTATAATAAGAAGTGACATTAGCTAAAATATGACATGCCTCATAGGGCAATGTTACGAGTCAGGGAAAGTCCACATGAGTGTCTTGGAAAACAAGCCTTAAAAGACTCCTATTAAAAGAAAAGATTTGATTTATGCTGCTGAACCTTTCACCACCAAAAAAACCCACAACAAAAACCAAACCAAAACAAAATCTCCAAAACAACCAAACAATCTCTCTGTTTTCTTGGTCATTTTCATAGTCTTGGGGAATGGATCCACTAGAAAATATGACACTAAAGGATGACTGAAATGTGCCAAACTTATTCTTCCCACATACAGTATGTCCCTAGATGTAATACCTAACAAACAGGGTGCAAGCTGACAGGCAATGAATTCAGCCTACCTTCAGCCATGCCCTGAACTTACACCTATCACTAAGCTGGGTAGAAAACAATGTTCAAGTAACAAAAAAATCAGAAGACTGCAGTCAGATGTATTACGTCTGCATGTAGCGTTGTTGAGGTGCAGCCTGACACCGGTGACAGATGGGTTGCTGAGAGCTGACATGCTGTTAAGAAGAAAACCAAACACACAAACATCTACAGAAATTCCTCATCTTGGAGGAATCTGGTCTGTGTTGGGTAATATTCATGTCTCCTGGTTTTAAACCTCCGTAGCGTGTACGTGTTGTATGTTGCCATTTCAGAAGCAGCTGGAAGTAGTGAGACATTTACAAGGGAGTATACACAAAATGCAGCACCACTAAACCATTTCAGACTTGTGCCTTGTTTTGTACGTAACCCACAGAGCACAACCACTCCTGCTCTGTGCCACACTTCTCTCTCCATCCTCTCCTGTCCCCACCTCTACAGTTGGGATGTGCTGTGCTTCCCTCACCCCAACCAACAGCTAATGCAGTGCTGTCACCTGTCCTCATCAACATGGAGGCACACAGCTAATGCATGTAGGGTTTTGGGGAACCAAGGGTTTCAGGAGGGAGTTATGCCGAGACAGGGTGGCCCTTAACTCAAAAAATTGTTCTCCCTAGCTCCTACGCAGTGGAGAAACCAGGGACAGAGGATACTACCTCTTCTTCTCACTTCTCATTTCCCTAAAGTCACAGCATGCTAGAGACTACGTCTTCCACACAAATTATCCACTGGCCCCTTTCCCAAGGGGTGTAATAATATTGTGACTCAAGTACTTTAATACAGCTATTAACAATGTTAAAAGATTCCCCCAACATCGATCACCACTGAAGGACAGTGACTCACTGCTGCAGAATAACGCTGTGAGAACACATTCCACCAAGCATCCTCCTTTTGGGAAGACTCCATTCCCTTTAAATAGCAGCAGAAACAGATACAACCATCAGGTGGAAAAAAGTACTTACTGAAGAAACGGTCTATGACCACCTAAGACTATGAAGAGCTTACATTCAGGGATACAGGTCACACTGCCTGTGAAAATTCATATCCTCTCTTTAACAACAGCTCACCTTCCTTCACACAGCTGTTTTGAACTCAGTGGTATTAGCAGTTTGGCCATTTAACAAACCGTTTTCCCATAAAATGGTGATGCTCCTATTTTATGATGGCCATCTTTCATTCTTTCTATTAATTTTACAGGAAATAATTTTATGGATTTTATAAGAATCAGCTGAACATTGAAGATAAGATTTTCATACAGAGGTATGCAGAGGTGTCTGCCAGCTTCACTTTCAACTGGGTATTTGCTGCATGAGTTGTTGAGATACCTGATCTGAAGACCAACATGAATTTTCAGATATCTGCCAAGCTGTATTACATTTTTTATGTTTTAACTTGCCCTTTATGTCCACCTTTGACAATATGCAGTTGCTTTTTCTGTGCTGTGTCCCATTTCACAGCATGCTACATGTGCAATGCATAGACGCCCATTCAATAAGGTTACCAAAACAGGAAGCCTCTCCCTATTAAAATATTTTAAAATCATCTGTAAGAGCAGTAATTACAGTTATTACCCTGACTGCTAATAACACCATTACAAATTTAAGTCTAAGCACCGTCTTTAGAAAAGAACAATATAAATAAAATTCCCAGTAGAGGTGAAGGAACCAAATTTGCATCTGTAAACACAGACTATATTTATCTGTGTAGCTTTTGTTGTTAATGTTTTTGCTTGTTTAATGATTTATATTTTCAAAGCATTCTCTGCTCGAAGGATACTTTTTTGTCAGGAACATTTAGATTTTGGGTTGAAGATTACTGTTCTATTCTTACAGTGAAATTAACTCCCCTTCTTCAAAGAAAGCTTTTGAAGTGTTTCTTATATATGGTGGAAGAATAGAGAGTGACAGCACAATGATCCTCTTCCCTATTCTTATGATCAGCAGCTGTTAAACTATTTTTATCAACAACTTCATTACTCCAAGAAATGCTTTTACAAAATGTGAATGCTTCTGGTGAGATCACTCCACATGAGCAGACTTCTCCTTATGAATTTTTACAAGCAGGTTCAAAAAAATCTCACTTCAAGAAGCAAGCAACTGCCAAGCCACCCTCCTCCGACAAACACCTCCTCCTCCTTTCCACTCATGCTCCATGTTAGAAAAACCCACTCTGGTCACAGATGGACATCTCCCAGACACCTTTATGTCATTCCTCTGTGAGGCTCAGCGCCTACCCTAAGGCCTTTTTTGGGCTCCACAATATGGGATGCCACTACAATACACAGAGCCTGGGATGAGTGCTCAGAATGGGCTTCCCCATGTCAAATGCCATCTCAATCTCGGGTATCTTCGCTTTCAGATTCAGATAGGAAGAATGGTAACAGCATTTTCTGCCTGCGGCAAATACACAGACCAATTGTAGAATGCCAAGGAGGAAAGGATGGATTTTCTAAAGTGGAAGATGGTATTTGGAACTCTGTCGCTCTCTGTGTCTCTAGAAGTTTGAAGGAACACCTTGACACAGCCTTGTTACTCTGACTGCTTGTGTGATTTAGACATTCATGATAAGGACCTGCTATAAATCAAGTAAGTTGTTATGTTGTATAAACTGCAGGCAAAGTGCCAAATTATCCCTCAAGAATTTATAAGAAAGGACCAAGTACTGAAATTATATTCCTTCAACTGTGACAAGGGGAATACTTTGGGAACTTTCAGTCTGACAACTGGAAGCTATGACAGGGCATGTGAAATTCTATCCCTTGACCTGTTCAGGGAATACATCTTGGCCTGCCAGACCACATCCGTGATTTCATCATCTCTGTATGATCTGCCACATGCTTTTGCTCGTCTCATGCATCTCTGCTCTTTGATCTCACAAAAAGAACTTCAGATTGATTCACAGAAGGGTAGCAGTTGGAAGGGACCTCTGAAGATCATTGAGTCCAACCCTCCCTGCCAGAGCAGGGTCACCTAGAGCAGGTCGCACAGGATTGTATCCAGGTGAGTCCTGAATATCTCCAGTGGAGATGCCATAACCTCTCTGGGCAGACTGTGCCAGTGCTGTCACCCCCAGAGTTAATATTTTCCTCATGTTCAGATGGAGCTTCCTATGTTTGTGCCCGCTGCCCCTTGTAATGTCACTGGGCACCACTGAGAAGAGCGTGGCCCCATCCTCTTGACACCCACCCTTTGTGTTTAGAAGTGTTGATGAGATCCCCCTCAGTTTTCTCCAGGCTAAACAGCNCAGAGCAGGGTCACCTAGAGCAGGTCGCACAGGATTGTATCCAGGTGAGTCCTGAATATCTCCAGTGGAGATGCCATAACCTCTCTGGGCAGACTGTGCCAGTGCTGTCACCCCCAGAGTTAATATTTTCCTCATGTTCAGATGGAGCTTCCTATGTTTGTGCCCACTGCCCCTTGTAATGTCACTGGGCACCACTGAGAAGAGCGTGGCCCCATCCTCTTGACACCCACCCTTTGTGTTTAGAAGTGTTGATGAGATCCCCCTCAGTTTTCTCCAGGCTAAACAGCCCCAGCTCTCTCAGCCTCTCCTCATAAGAGAGATGCTGCAGTCCCCTCGTCAACTCTGTACCCTTCTGCTGGACTCTCTGCAGTAGTTCCTTGTCTTTCTGTAACAGGACATGATTTTCCAGATACNTGTTCAGATGGAGCTTCCTATGTTTGTGCCCACTGCCCCTTGTAATGTCACTGGGCACCACTGAGAAGAGCGTGGCCCCATCCTCTTGACACCCACCCTTTGTGTTTAGAAGTGTTGATGAGATCCCCCTCAGTTTTCTCCAGGCTAAACAGCCCCAGCTCTCTCAGCCTCTCCTCATAAGAGAGATGCTGCAGTCCCCTCGTCAACTCTGTACCCTTCTGCTGGACTCTCTGCAGTAGTTCCTTGTCTTTCTGTAACAGGACATGATTTTCCAGATACGGCCTCACCAGGGCAGAGTAGAAGGGGAAGGTAACTCCCTCAAACTGCAGCCCACGCCCTTCTTAATGCAGTTCAGGATACCTTCTTGTCCATGAGGGCATACTGCATCAGGACATCGCTCATGGAGAACCTGTCCCGCAAGACTCCCAGGTCCTTCTCTGCAGGGCTGCTTCCTAGCCTCTACTAGTGCTTGGGGTTATTCCTCCCCAGGTGCAGGACCCTACACTTCCCCCATTGCTGAACTTCAGTTGGGCCTTCCAGCCTGTCCAGGTCTCACTGAATGGCAGCGCAGCCTTCTGGTGTGTCAGCCACTCCTCATCCAGGTCACTGATGGGTATGTTGAATAAGACTGGACCAAGCCCTGACCCCTTGGGCTACAGACCTTTTCCTGCTTATCACAATGCTCTGGGCTCTGCCATTCAGCCAGTTCTCATCCCATCTCACTGTCCACTCATCCAACCAACAATTCCTAAGCTTGTCTATGAGAATTCTATGAGAGAGAGTGTCAAAAGTCCCTTCTGAAGTCAAGGTAGACAACATTCACTGCTCCTCCCTCATCCACCCAGCCAGTCATATCATCACAGAAGGCCACCAGGTTGGTAAGGCATTTCCCTTGGTGAATCCATGCTGACCATTCCTGATAACCTTCTCCTTCCCATGTTTATTAACAACCCCCCGAATAAGGTGTTCCATCACCTTTCTGGGATGGAGTTGAGGCTGACTAGCCTGTAGTTTCCTGAGTCCTCCTCCTTGCTCTTTTTGAAGGCTGGAGTAGCACTGGCTTTCCTCCGGTCCTCAGGCATCTAACCTGCTCTCCATGACCTCTTAGAGTTGATTGGGAGCGGCCTAGCAATAACATCTGCCAGGTCCATGCAGCCCACCAGGCCCTGTGGATTCGATGATTTCAAGTTTGCTTAAATGTTTTCTAAGCCTATGGAATACTATAAATTCTTCACAGATGTATATTTTATAAATCTGGTATGCATACTGTGGATGCAAAAGGCAAGAAGTTAGACATTAAATTCACCCAACTATTTCATAGTTCTTATAATCTGTGGCTTAGCTCATCGTTGTTTCTGTATAGAGCACCAAGAACAACCATAGGTGTATGTATATGGACTTGATCCTCATGCGACGTACTCATGCAACGTACACATTTACAATTTTTTTTTTTTAAATCTAACATGTCTACTGGGGCTCTTTTTGATACACCTACCAATAAAACCTGAAGAAGGCGGGTTGGGCTGTATCTTCTCTTTAGTGTTCTCCTGAATGATGTCCCAGAGCTGCCATATAAACTTTGGATGGAGAATGTAAAACGGCTGCTTTGGATTCTTCCTGCGATGCTGTACGTAGGGAGTGAACAGATTGTAGTCTGGCTTCTTATACCACTGCAAGGGAAAAAGTAAGAATTTTTATAATCTTATGGTATCCAGTGTTCTTTGAACACTGCATGAAAAAAGTAATGTGTTGCATTCAGGTTCCTCAGAACAAAAGCAGAGGTAGTAAAGCAGTCTGCACTGGTGGATGCTTCCAGAAAACCAGTCCTCACTCCGGGCTATTCTGCTTCCTTTTCTCACACAGAGACTCCCAGCGAGCGATTCACTGCAGTGGGAAGAGCCAACCTCATCCCCCACTCACAGGTCTGTGTTACACGAGGGGTTCGAAGAGCTTTGACAGGAGACCTGGGTGAATCTTCCTCTGAGTGTCCCTGTCCCTGCTAGCGGCAGCAGCAGGACGTGAAGCAGGCTGACGGCAGCCTGCGTAGGAGACAGGCAGCCTCTGGCATCTGTTGCTAAGGGAGTCCAGCAGATGAAGGTTTACTTTCCACTTTGCAGCCTGCTCAGCTCTGAGCTCCCCTTGCCAAGAACCATCAGATCAACTGGGCCGCTGGAGCTGCAGCACCAGCCAAAGCAGAGACTCCCCCAGTGAAACCAGATGGACGTCTGTTGCTCTCAGCGAGGGGGTGGATGGTAGGGCACAGATGGCTCTGGGGGAGTGGACACAAAGAGAAGACTGGTGGGGAAGAGGCCTGAGAAATGGGGAAGGTGCCAAGACAGATCTTATTAGATTGTATTTTGTCTGAGACAGCAGAGGGAAAGGTGGGGGGGGAAGGGATGCAATGCTTCATCTTTCCCAATAAAACCTCCTTCTGAAATCTAGCAATGTTCTCTCCTTGGAAAACACACAGAAAACTCACCGTTATGTGAAAATATCAATATTTTATCAAAAAAACCCAACCCCATCATCCATCTACCCTAATGCCTCAGAGCAGCCCATTCCAGTACAAGTGCTGGCTACTAAAAAGCTTTTGACCAATAAATCAGTTTTGACTGATTCGTGCAGAAAGAGTAAACTTTGGGGTTCACTGTGACAAGTGAGAGCCAAGAGACTGCAGTACTAAACACATCCATTTCCCTCATTGCTTTCAGACTGATTAGGAAGGAAGGTTCAAGCAGGTATCTTACCACGTTCAGATTTGCAGAGTAAGGGGCAGGATCCCAGGCTACTAAGATAACGTCTTTGTACAAGGAGCTGTCAACAAAGTGATGGTTTGGGTTGGTGAGGATCTGTAAACAAAGATGTAAAGAATTGAACAGTGTTAAAAACAAGTGGAATCCAGGAAAATGGCAAAATCCTTCTGTAAAATGAACAGTCCTCCCCACGCTGCTGTTTGCTCTGCTTTAATTCTGGTTGATTTTAAGCATCTTGTTTTGTTAAAAAATATATAAAAAAGGAGATTAGCCATAAACAGCACTCATGACAGTTTGAAGTAGCAGCATGCTGAATTACTCTCCATCTGTGAGGGATATGATGGGACCACTTGAGATGTTGCATAATTGTTTAGCAACACTGCCATGTATTCTGGAACTTGAAAACAAAAACTGCAGTATTTCAGATTGGCCACAGGATCCTCTTTTTGCCACAGAGCAGACCTTTATTTATTTATTTGCAAAGCTACAGCCCCCAAGAATAATGTAGTTTCTCCTGCTCTCACCCTTTCCATTATCTCAATTAACAGCAAAACAGTTTAATTTCAAGTAACTCCAAAAAGCCATACTAGGTCATGACTGTAAAATCTGATATATCTAAAAAAATAATTCATGAACAGGCATGTGACAGGGATATTTCTGAAGTAACTGTCATACTGCTATGATCTACTGATGTCACATAACTCCCTCCCGCAATTCCTGGTGCTGATCCTCCCACCCCACTGGCAGTTTCCTTTTCACTCCTGTTGGCTTGACCCTTCCTGGACCCTCGATGCCTAACCAGATCTCTCTGATACCCCGTGCATCCTATCTCAGGCAGGATTGAGCTGAATTATTTCAGCATTGGTTGGCACCACATGAATTTGGCTCCAGCTGTTAAACTAATCAACATTCCAGACAAATAAATTCATACTAATTTTCATTTCCCTTTAGGATCCAATGAGCCATATTCGATTATACATATTTTTCTTCAGAAAAATAATATTGTTACCATAGCAATATTCCTCCTACCATAAACTTCAAGCTTAATGACTCTCCATCAGCCTTCTACAACAAGAACAAAACTGGTCATGCTGCCATCAGCATCCCCAACTCCATTTCTCAGAGCAGTTTTTGCCTGAGAATGTAAACTCCTTTTTTTGAGAGTACAAAGTAAACAGACCAAGAGGTCAAGCTTTTAAAATCTGGGTTCCACAGTTATCACACAAAGGAGCTCTTACTTTCCTTTCAGTAAGCAAGAGTCCTTTGGAGGTGCTGTTCACACAAATTCGCTCTTAGGAAGCCTGCATACATATGTATGAGACGAGTTTCTTCTGGAATAACAATATTTGTTGTGGCTGTACTGGCTTCCTTTACAACATTTGGGCATGTGCAGCAGAAAATATGAGGGAAGAAGAGGGCCAACAGCAGCCTTTCAATCAACTGAATGCAGGAACTTCCAATGGTGGGGAGGGAAGGATGGTCAGTAATCTGTGTGGATAACCCACCTTCAATACTGGTAGGAAAAGCAACTTCTATCGAGTGAGCTGTGCAGACTTCTCTCCCAGGGAGGGAAAAGACACTTTTTGAAAGGCCAGAGCATCACAGGTGGCCTCTGACCTCTCTGAAGGAGCAGAGAGGTGGTGAGAATAGGAATGTTTGAGGAAGCTGTGTGAGCTGACCTGAGCTAGATTTTAGCCACATCCTGAGAGGCCTTGTGGAGAGCAAGCAACATACAACACAGCAGAGATCATGGGACTCTCCACTACCACCCTGGCAGTAATGGAGCAGCAGCTCTGGGAGGCAGGAGGATGGCAGCCGGCTACAGAGAACAACTGATTTACCCATTTAGTCTCTCTGAATTCCTTGAGGAGCTAACAAAGCTCAGATAGCTCCCTGGAGGCAATTTTCTCTTTTCTCACGGGAAGCCTAGTGAGGCTAGTCACTTAATTAAAGTTTCTGTACCTTTCCGCTTGCCCAACACTGGAGCTCAGGCATGGTCAACAACCAGGATGCCTGGGCTGACAGTAAAACAAATAACAGCAGCAAAAAACCAACCAAATAATAATAAAAAACCCCACAAAATAAGTGACAATAAGATCAATGATCTCCTGTAATTTGATTTCAACACTAAGATGTTTCTGCTTTCTTCCCCCGAGCAACAGACAGGGCATATTTGACTCGGATCACTTCCACGATGCGGCCTGCCCTACAGCCCCACACAGATCTACAAAGCGAATATGGAGGGAGTGACTGTGAACAGTCCTCTCTGCGTTGGCACGGAAGAACAACTTAAACACACAGAGAACACACCCAGCAAGGATGGACATTGCTCGGGCCATCAAAGAGGAGGAAGAAAAAAATGAATCCATGATAATTAAGCTCTCACTCAGCCAAAATCACTACGTACAGACCATGCTGTAAGGCCAACCATACTGCTGGTGCTGAGTAATTAAACTCTCCATTCCTATATGCCATAAAATTTCGCAGTAATTCTGTCATTGCATGTTGGCTGCATTTCATAAAAACGAAAAGAGGCTTGGTTTCCTCAAGACTGAAGTTCAGCTGTTATTCAAAACTGAAAAACTACTCTTAACCATAAGGTGTCACTGTAGCTCAATGCACAATTATTTGTTGACACCATAGGCAGAAAATTCCATCTTGTTTCCATTCAGGTGAACAAACTCACCTTAAGCATAATACTCAGAGTACATTAAAGTTTTTTTACTAGTTCACTTCAAATTTTTCAAGAACGATGACTTGCCTAAAGTTAGTACTAAGACAATTCAGTTCCCACTTCTTTTGCCTTCCAGCAAGGAAATAATTGGGGAACTGGAGAATATGAGAAAAGAGCTTTGGGATCCCCACAGCCTGGGCATTGTGAAGATCCTGGAGGCAGTGTGGTGAATGTTCTATCCTGCAGAGCCTTTACAGATGTAGGACAGACACATGAGAAACTTTACCAACCATTTCTTTGAACCAAGGATATCAACTTAACTACTGCAATCACTCTACACAGTCAGCAATGTGAGTATCCCTGTGAGGAAGAACTTTTACCTGCTCTACATCATGACTGTGAAACAAATTACCCAACACTTTACCACAAGTTAGATATTTTATTTCATATTGTACTAAAGTATTACATTCACAAAAGGAAGATCTTACCTGCGAGTTAATGATCCGCATGGTTGTTTTATTTCCAACATCTTTTTCATAGCCACGTGTTGGAGCAGAATTGAATCTCAGAACAGCGTCATGAGAATCTAGGAGCATAAATGAGGGGGTAATTTGGGTTGGTTTTTTTTTTAGTAATATAGAAAAGTAAAGTAAAACAAGTGATCTAAACTAACATAAAACTTACACATCTCTCCTAATCTGGATATGTTAAGGATCATAAAGACTCTGCTATGCACAAAGAAAAATCCTCTTGCAGCTGCCATACATTATTAACATTAAAATCCACTGGAAAAATACAGAATCATCTATTAATTTACTTTGTGATTATTAAATATTTCTCTTAATTGGATAAACTTAGCGTGGGAAGGTTGTTAGTACACTCAGTACACACAATTGCTCGCTATTTCTTTTGCAAAATTTATGAAGAATTACTCCATGCAAAAGCACGTTAACTGCAAGGATATCTAATTCCACATCTGAATACACAATGACGCTTAACTATAAGCTGTGTTTCACAGCATTTTATAATACCTGAAAATCTCAGACTACCCTAAACTTCTTAATCATACCATGTACTTATTCTCAAGATCAGTAAAAGTCTTAAAGAGTCTCAGTAGAGAAGTCAGCCCAAAAACCTGCTCACACACAGAAACCTGAGGATGCCTTGGTAGCAAAGATCTAACAGAGCTGAACTGTCAAAGTTTCCCCACATGCTATTGAACCCTGGAATCATGCAGAATAGAAAGCAGCTATAAGTGAAGTATGGGTCAAGGGTAGACACTATGTGCAAGCCTCCACTGGATAAAAGATAATCACTCTCTCAGTGTTTCTTCTTAGGGGATCTCAAAGCCCAAAAGATGTGAGGGAGTGAGTCAGGCGTTATACCCACTGCCCTGAAACACATCATCCCCTCTCAATAGACCCCTTTCTGGTCTACGTTTGTCCATCCTATCAATGGATGCAGACAACAGTGTTTAGGCCTAGATGGGCGTGTAATGCCTTAACCTATAGGTAGTTTATATAGCTGTTTGGTCACTTAAAATGTGGTTGTCTGCAGCTCAAAAATGGAGGAGGCAAAAGTTTCCAAAGATGCTTCAATGGAGTTCAGGCCTGATCCTATCACACTAGGATCTTCTGTCCTTTCACACCTTTACTCCACACCTCCTGTATTCCAGACAAGAAAATGTCGTGTGACATGAAGCCAGCAGTCCCATCTCAGCCATACTGGTTTGTTTTAACATGTTGTGTTTGAAGAGAGAGATTTTTGCCAAATGTCCCCTGAGCCAAACTCCTCAGAAGCTAAGGAGTGGAGGCTTCTTCTATGTCCCTATCCAGGGACAAACCTAGGCTCAACACCTAACCTTCACTTCCCTAAATATCAGCACCTTGATTGTGTAGGTGCTAGAGAACATGAAGTCCACTAGATGCTGCAGGTACTCCACATTTTTAGAGACAGAAAACTAAAGGTCCTTTATACTTGAACCATGCTTATGAATTTCAGATCATACATTTGGACCTTCATTTGATAACTTTTTGCAACCTGTTGACTGAGAACTGGGCTGGGAAATTAGAACTGTATGGTTCATAACTTGAGAGGCAGCATGTCACACTTCTGACATTATTCATGCTGTTTCTACATGTCAAGAGTAAACATCTTTCCTTCACCATAATATATATAATCAGGACACTGCCTAACACTTATAACAGCTTTTTTAAAGTCAACTGATTTTGCTCTTATTAAGTATTTGGAGATAATAATTTTAAAGATTGAAGAAATTTGGATCACAGATCCCTTCATGATGATGCCAAAACAATTTGGTCTCCTATTGAATGGCATGATCACGATGGGAGTGGTTTCTGTTCTTGCACAGTATTTCCATACCTAGTTTCATTTAAAAAAAAATAAAAATAAAAAAATCAGAGTGATGGGAGGGAGGAGGGCCAAAGGCAGGACACAAATTAACAATTCTCTCCGCGTTTCTAATAGGAACACAGAAGAGGGAGCTAAAGGTCTATGAAGAGAAAGGTCCTCCACTGCTGCTCTCTTTAAGCCTTTTTTTTTTTTTTTTTCCTTTTAGAGG
>VXBZ01005238.1:71268-100482 GCA_013399135.1 Heliornis fulica | reverse complement strand
TTCAGGAGGATAAATAGTAAAAGCCTTTTGCCTACAACAACTTCATCAACCACGACCATACAGCCCATGGTCCAAACCCCAGAACTCATGCATGGGGTGTTTCTCCCCCCTCCCTAGGGATACTGACTTTGCTGTGCCACTACAGACCTCAACCTGGGTGCCAGGCTGACTCCACAGAGCCGCATCACTGGCTGCCCAAGGTGCATCCAAACTAGCAGGCTGGCTTACATTTTCAACCAGGAATTGGTGGCCCTAGTGCTAGCTCTGAGAAAGGACAGTCTTCTCCTACAGGAGAAAGACCATCTTGAACAGTCTGAACTTTTTCTTCCTGGTCAGACTGTTCTCACTTTTTCAAGGACTACAGGGGAGGTGGAAAGGCATGGTCAAGAGCTCAGCTGTAACACACACCATATGGACTCTGCAGGGGAAGCAGAACTTCTTCCCCTTGGGAATAAAATACAGATGCTGGAGGTCTCATTTTCCATTTTTAGTGAGAAAATCTAACACAATGTCTCCAGCATCTTGGCACTTCCCAAGAGTCATGCTGACCGTTAAGACCCTTAAGTTGGCACCATGTTCTTCTGGGATGGCTTTTAGCGGTCAGTTGGTACCCCTAATTCTGGGCCAAACTGTCTACTCGGTCACAAGTACCTGCCCATGGCTTGGAGGACACTTAGAAATAAACCTTCTGTGACTCCTGCTGCACACTTCCTAGGTAGGAGAAGATCTGAAGCTTCATTGTAGGCTTTACCAAAAGGCATTCCTTTAGGTGGCATCAGATGACAATTTCCTGATTAAATCTAAAGCTCAGAGAACGGCATAAGCTTTCTGTGCCCAGAGTGTTCCCAAGAAAATGGGTACACCCAGGAGCATATAGGCCCCAGCTGCCATGTCAAGCTCCAAAGTCCACACCTCAGCTGCTCCTGCATGTGCAAATATGTCCCGATGCATGTTGTAGTATGCAGATATGTAAATACGTTGTGATGTGATGTGGATTCTCCAGTACAGCACTACTCCACACTGGTGTAAACTGTGCGTACTGGGGAACACTGACAGAAGTTTTTTTTCAGTCCAGGATAACACATTGGAGAAGGGAGGAACTGTTAAGCATTTTTACACCAAAGATTTCTACATCGATGGGACTTCCTGAGAAACTGGGGGTTACCCAGGTGTGGTTTTAGCTTCAGGAGAAATGGGCACCTGTGCTGTGCTGGAAGCCTATTAGAGTAGTTTGACAATGATAGCAGCTAAAACATAGCCCATAGATTTAAAGGAAACCCATCCGTGTCAAAGAGATGATACAGTGCGATAAAGCAGGTATTGGGATGTGAAGTCCTGGACAATGGGAGGATTAATGAGGGCACATCAAAAGGTTTTTACAGAAAGCTGAAGGAGATAACTGTTCTTGTAACAGAAGTAACACAGATTTCATCCTTCTTTCAGCACTTTTAGCATACTGCACGTGTGCTACTAAAATGAAGAATTACTGAGATGTTAACACGAGCAGCAATACTCATTTTTGACAAGAAAAAAAAACCAAAAACAAACCACAACCGTCCTGGATTTATGTTATGGCTCCACGATCCCTTTCTGAACAGATACCACAAAGTTCCCACCTTGAAGGGGAGAATTCTGCATGTCTTTGACATCTCAGCACCTGCAACCTCACTGACTCGGTGCAGCAATGGAAAAACAATAGGAGGAGATACTTCAACTCATTTAAATTCACTCTTGGAAAAGAGGTCAGGAGACTTGACCTCAGCGCATGAGGCTGCTCTAAGGTCTGAATTCTCTATGGTTTTGAACTCTAAACATGCAAGAGATGAAGGGGATGCTCTACTGCTTCTTGGCACGGAGACAAAGCTCCGTCTGGGACAGCAACACTACAAGCAGTTTCTCTATGAGCCACTGCAAAATATAGATGGGTACAACACAGCTTTGCAGAATAAAACCAGAGCATGGCTCTAATCCGCTGAAGAAATAAACATGTGTTGCAGGAAAATGTCAAATATGTCAGATCTGATGAAACCTGTGCCTCCTTTTTACTGCAAGCTGCAACATGACAGGAAGGCATCATTGTTTTCTTTCAAATTACAGCTTTTCCTTTCAGTTGTACTGTCCTGAAATGGGAAGGCTTCAGTGAAGTCCATAAGCTCATACTCATGTTAAAGCTGGTGAGAGAGAACAACCAGGCTTTACAGACCTATGCTCATGGAGAACGAACCTTTAGAAAGACAAACATGAATACAAACGTACATACATGTGCACATGAACAGATGCATTTCACCCACCTATTTCATCCCCTAGTGAGGAGTTCAGTATTGCACCAGCAGACATGACTACGGCACAGCTCCCAAAGCCATGTGTATACAATTTGCCCAGTGGAATTTGGGGAACGTGCTTTTCCCATCCAAGAGTTGAGAAGGGAGCCTCCTTGCCATCTATTGTTTTCACATTCACTCTTTCTTTTAGCTCACAGAATAGCTGGTCTCCTGTCAACTTGGAGTTTCGTTTTCCCTTGAACCGCACCCCATGCTTATTGGTGCTCAAATAATCTTTCATCGCCTTCTGCAGTCGAGGGTTTAGCATCTTGGAAGAGACATCCCCTTTCCAAAGCTTGTAAAGAAAGGATTTCGACATTGTGGAATACAGCCCATCCCAATCATCGAATTCATCGAGCATCTGGCTTCTCCTGTGCTTTGTGCTCCTTCTCCTCATTCTTCTCTGATGGCTCCAGTTGTTCTGTAAAATATTTACTTTTGGATTATCCTCGTCGGCTGAGATGAATTTTGCTATCTCTTGAAGGTGGTTGTGCGGCTGAGGCTGACCAGCAGCAAACAAATAATCGTCATTCACTTGGTAGAAAGCACTTTTTGATTTCCTTCCTATCTGGGATGGAAAAAACTCATCTTCATTTCTAAAGGCATCTTCCAAATCAGTCCATTTCTTAGCATTTCCAGTCCCCGACTTAAATGTACCTAAGAGATCTTCACTAAGAAGCACCTCATTCCCATCGATGGTTTCAGAGAATGATGGGTCGTGTATGGCTCCCATGATGACTCTCTGCTTGCCCTGGAGGGGCAGAAGCCTCTTAGTTTCAATGTAAGAAAAGGAACTGGGAACTGGTTCAGCAGTGTTGCTATCCGTAAAATAGATGAATATCACCAGAAAAAGCAGACCCCATGCGAAGATCCCAAACAGCATGAGTTGTTTCCATTGCTTCAAGTTAGGTTTCATGGCAATGCCTTTACCAGCTCCTCTGTGCCTTGAAGTATTGGTGAAGGAAAATAAAACCTGGAAAGAACATCAAATATTAATCAAGAATGGTTCTAAAAATAGATACAATTCAGAAATATTTTAACACGCTTTGACAGAAGGCGCAGAATTAATCTCCAAGTTGTCGCACGGAGGATTCAGAAGCAGAAACAAACTCCAGAGCCTGCGAACCCTGCAGGAGTGACATGCTTTGGCTGTAACCACACAGTGACAGCTGCTAGCTACAAAAGAAGCTGGTGGACAGTTTCTACAGTAACACTGGATCCTGCCTTGGGGGAGATCATGTGCCTGACTGCTTCTGCTATACTGAGCATAGCATTGAGACAGCAAAAGCAAAACCCACGCCTGGCTGTACGCACAGCGGGGACAGTATTAGCTGTCTTCTCTTCTGCCACTGAAAGTCCTTACACAGTGGGACTGTCCCCAAAGGCACAAGGCAAAGGCGCAAACTCCCAGCTGGACAACCCTCCTCTACCCACTGCCCTGAAAGGATGATGCTCTGTGTATGTCATCCAAGGAGAGTAGGGGAGGGCATCACACTGGAGGGTCGGAGAGGAGCCTTTTCTTTTCCTCAGCTGGTATGAACTGGCACAGCACCAGTGGGCGTCGCTGTCTAAGCAGCGCAGCCCAGGATGAGACACAAGTAGGAGAGTGACCGTTGCACTTCTGCTATGGATGCTGTGTGTGCACTGAGGTGGCATGAAGGAGTTCTGCGTGTCAAGGGCTTGCATTTTCCACACAGGGTGACGGCTGGCAGAACTAACTAAACACGTGCCTTCTGGATAAGGACGGAAACTTACATAAAGGGGAAGCGGGGAGAGATGCCAGATCTAAGACTTGGAAGTTTGTGCTCTACTAATACCCGGGGTCTTTGGACAGCTTGTGTATTTTCAGAGGGATGCATAGCCTAAATTCAATGAAGTCTGACTGGAGAGAGCACATTCCAAGGAAAACCCACTGACACACTGCTGGACCATCGTGCTCACTACGCCCTTACACAAAGTCACTTGTGCAGTAAAGTGGTGTGGGCATCACTGGCAAAGCCAGATCAAGAAAGTCTGTCTCGCCTTTACCTTAAGCCTTATTGTTCACCTCTCTGCCTCACAGCTGCTACACTGCAGTGTAACTCAAGAGTGAGAGGTCACTTATTACCTGATCTGGATTAAAAATAGGCCCTTCTTCTGGAGTTTGGTTTCCAACTCCATTTGTTTCACTGAGCGCTTAGTGGTGGGACTTGTACAAGTCAGGTGGGATCAGAAAAGGGGAATGGGAGTGGCAGTGGTCCCGGACTTCATTAACAGCTTGTGCCTCAGGAGCCACCCTCTCATCACCCCACATCTGAACGTCTCACACAGCACTAGGCGCCTCTGAGAGCACGCTGCCTGCTAAGACCTGAGCATCAGGAGGGACCAAAACCACAGTCACCAGGTGCTATCACCTTTCTGCGAGCTGCTAAAAGTACATCAAATCTGAGAGCAAACTTCAGACTAAAGCTGTAACTAACACCGTGTTTTCACCTCGCAAAGCAACCAGCAGTAACACTGGTGTAAGGAGCCTGCCGCACCGCACCGTCCCTCATTCCATCACGGTGCCTCTATCACCGCCAACACCCCTGTGTACAGAGCTGGCATATTACAAACTGCACCAGTCAACCGATACAGCGCAGGAACGGGGTTACGGTGAAAAAATATATGTCACAGGGGTTTTTTTTTTTCCTTTTTTGGTTCTTTTTAAACTGGGTTAGCCCTTTTATCCGCTTGAGTGTGGTCACACATCCAGTTGTTTCAACACAGAAGAGATTGCCTACCACAATGCAGAGGCGAGAACAAACCCCAGGTGGTATTAGCAAGCAGACTTCAGGCTTGCATTTCTGCTGACCTCCAGGGAATGTGAGGCCACAGCATCATATTTCCAAACACACACTATTTTAATGATCTAAACAAAGCCTAGAACATAAAAAAATAAAAAACGAAATTAAAAAAAAAAAAAGCAGCAATCTTACTTTGGGACTCAAGGCAGTGTCCAAACAGAGAGAGAATTCATGTCACACTTGGATGACCACATTTCATTGCAACCACATTCATTTCTAATACACTGAAAAAAATAATATTCCTGAGCGCGATAACCCTTGTGCTCCACACACGTTTGGCTTGGCTCACACAAACCACACGGAAAAAAAGCTATTACTCCAGCTGACCCATTTCCTACTCACACTCTGCTGGTGCTGCAAGTTTGTTCTCCCACAGCACCTCAATGCTCCCCCCTCCTGCAAACCCCTCCAATTTTAGATCCCTACAGGCGATGTCCTGTGGGAGTCGATTTACACACTATATGACTGTTGTGCAACTCGGCTCTGCCCTTCAGTTATTGCAACCTGCCCACTCATCAGTGTTCAGATGGTTTGCATTTTTAAATCGGCGCTCTTCGCCCGTCTGAACTGCTTTCATCCCTTTTTATCATTTTCCCTGCTGTGTTTCCCCAGCACTTTTCAACACGTGGCTTCCAAACCACTGTGTAAGTCAGTCTTTGCTCAGTCAGTTGTTTCTGCCGCTGAATATACATTTCTTACAGGATCTGCAAAGGAAGCATCTCCCAGAATCTTTTTAACAGACAAGCTCACAGGAAGTCAAAGCTATAGAGGAAAAGGTCACTAACACTTTCCACTGAGTCACGTAACAAGTCAAAACGCAATTTAAATGTAATGCGTTAAAAAAAACCCCAAACCTCACATTTTTCTTAATTTTGCCAAGTTTTGCTGTATCTTATAGCCAGAAGTTGATAAGGAATAGGAAATAAGGAAATTATGAACATTTTTAATTGCCTGCTATCACACGTGCTTGGTGAAGCACATCGCCTCAGCATGAAGTTACACTGGACTTCTAGATCTGATATTCAGGTTACAATCTGAAAAAAAAAGAATTAGTTGCATTATTGAACATTTTTAAATCAAAGTAAATGATTATTTTTTTTCTCCCTGACACTTACAAGGTCACAAAAGCGCACTCATCTCAGCCAGTGCCCACGTATGAGCATGCACGTGATTACCTTTTCCCTGCAGCAAAATATAGCTGCGTAAAACAAAACAAAACAAAACAAAGTCAGCATACAGCAGTGTATTTGTCAACACTGCAAGCAAAAGGAGAGGCACCAGTGAGAATAAATCCGAAAACTTTACACATTAACTACTGCAGAAGCTTATCTACAATCCCCTGTTGCAAGTGGGGCCTCAAAAAGGATACTCAAATCTCTTGAAGAAGGGAGCTATGCAGGCAAATCTCTGTGCTGCTTTAATGGGTTTTTTTGCTCACAAGAAAAGCCTTGTCCTCCGGCAGTACAGCTGAGCTGGAAGCAAATTCAAGGTCATTACTGTATTAGTTGCGAGAGGACCCTACAACCTCGAAGGATCTTGAAGACTCTGCAGGAAGTCCAGAGCAATATAACCTTATCTTATCTCCCTCTGCACTAAACACCCAGTCCTCTCCCCCTCAGCCTCTGTGGTTTCTCACACCTCCCAGTCCCCACCTTTGGGAATGTATGGGAGAAGATTACTGCCCCTCCAAGCGCTCCTCACCCCCGCCCCAAACTCCTCGCTGCTCACTGGGGAATCTCCCAAGGTCCCACCTGGGGATGTGCCTGGGTCTCATGCTCGGTGTTACTGTAGGAAGCCAGAAACAATGATGGCAGTGAATTATACTGGCTAAATACAGAAAAACAGGTGGTGTCATTACTGAGGTCCAGTGGTGTCATTACTGAGGTCCAGTGGATGCTTCATGAAGAGACTTCCATCTCTCTCATCTCTGCTCATCACACAGCTTTCGAGCAGCTCAAGCAATTCTACCCAAATTTCTAAATTATCTCCAACCTCCTCACCCCTGCCTAATAAGCTTAGAAGCCAACTTAGAAGAGATGAGACAGCTGGAGTCAAAGCTCTGGCTATGGAGTACCAGAGGAGTAAGTGTGCACCAGGGATAACAGCCAGGGCTTAACCCAACCCAGGTTCCTGTTCAGCGGAAGTAATAAAAGATGTTTGCCCCAGTTGCTGATCATCTCCTTTTGCGACATATCTCTCGCCTGACGGGCTTTATTTAATCATTAACTGATTTAGGCTCCACGTACCAGATGGAGAGAGGTTTCCTTCTTAGCCAGTCAGGTAACTTCCATGAAAGCCACACAAAGCTTGATGCCAAGGTACGAACCAGTGGGCTGAAAGGGAATTTTATATTTACGTGCTTAACAGAAGTACTACCAGCGGCTATGACAAAGAAGGGCAGGCCCCGAGGGGTACCTCTGAAGTGTCCCAGGAAATAAAGCCAATTCCCTCTGGAAACTAAAGGCCGACTCTCCAAAAGCGGCACCCATTTCTGGGAGATTTCGTTTCGCTCCGCTGAGGCGCATTCCCCCTCCATTTACACGGCCCATTGTTGTGCAACAAGGAGCACTTTTAATTTTTCTGAAGTAGGCCTCCTGACTATTTATTAAATGAGAAAAGATGGATGAGGGACATTTTTATTTATTTTTTTTTAAATCCTTTGAAACATTCCTCCCTTTCAACACTGTCTATTGTTAAATTAATTTGTACAGACCCCAGCAGCTCAGGGGTCAGGATGGTTCAAGTTGATGTTCTAAGCTGCGCACTGTTATGTTAAACAGGGTTTTTCTTGGCTGCAGCTCTGCATCGAGAAGGTCACCTCAGGGTTATTTGGGGTAGCAAATGTTAGCTGTGGGCAACCATTCCCAAAGGGCTGGGAATCAGACCAGGGTTTATTTGATGGAAAGCTCAGGCGGCCTGAACAGATAGCAAATGGTCCCTTTGGTTTTCCTCATCTCTTAGTCAGCTAATTCCAGGGTATTAAGAAACCTCTGGCATAGGGCAAGACAGCTGCAGGCTGCATTTCCAGAATGGGGGGAAAACACTCATCCTCTCGTAAGGGAAGTGCCAAATTGGTTTTAGCATTATCGCATCATTCCTGTGGTGGAAGCCATACAGGAGGCAGCAACAGACAGGCAAGCCTGTGGGGAGTGGTGACTGCCAAAAGATGTATATTACTCTGTTGATGGCCTGGGCACTTGTCTTATTGGCTGTGATTAGGCCTCCTAATTAACGAATCTCTTTTGGACAACTTCATTGTTAGTCCAAATAAATCTGGCTCCTTCCTTCAAGCTGCATTCAGTACTTATTATTTGTGGCAACATATGAGAATGTCTTCTAAAACAAACTAGGGAACATTAAACAAGTCAGAAGGAGGATTTTTTAATTATTTTTTGAATACTGCTCAGTGCTTTTTTAACTTATATTTAGTTATATCCTTAGGGAATAAACAGCATGACTGTGCAGCAATGTGCCTTCATGGCCAAGAAGGCCAATGGCATCCCAGGGTGTATTAGAAGGGGGATGGCTAGTAGGTCAAGAGACATCCTTCTCCCCCTCTACCAGTTCTGGGTCCCTCATTTCAGGAAGGACATAAAACTCCTCCAGTGCAGGGCCACCAAGATGATTAGAACACCTTCCTTATGAGGAAAGGCTGAGGGAGCTGGGTCTCTTCAGCTTGGAGAAGAGGAGACTATGGGGTGACCTCATTAATGTTTATACATATGTTAAGGGTGAGTGTCAGGAGCATGGAGCCAGGCTCTTCTCAGTGCTGGCCAGTGGTAGGACAAGGGGCAACAGGTCCAAGCTGGAGCATAGAAGGTTCCACGTGAGCTTAAGAAAAAACTATTTCATGGTGAGGGTGATGGATCACTGGAACAGGCTGCCCAGAGAGGTTGTGGAGTCTCCTTCTCTGGAGACATTCAAGACCAAACTGGACATATTCCTGTGTGATTCAATCTAGGTGATCCTGCTCAGGGAGGGGTGTTGGACTAGATGATCTTTTGAGGTCCCTTCCAACCCCTAACGTTCTGTGATTCTGTGAATATTCTTTGGGAGATATGCAAACAATGACATTGCTAACCCAATTCAGCTGCTAAATGTGAGCCAAGCATCCCAAGCCAGGGCATTTCTGAAGTGGAGCCTCAGGTTCTGGTTTGTTTCTGGGGATGCAGGTAGGTAGCATGCCTGTTCTCACATTCTCTGATAAAACCCATGGATTTCAAGTTAAACGGGATGGAATTGTAGTGCCACTTTTAAAATTTTTTATTTTTTTATATTTTTACTAATGACCCATTTCCAGGAGCTCTGGCTGGAATAAAATTACCAAATATAGTGAGACTTGCAGTAAAAACTCACTCGAGCTGGCAACCCGGCAGCTGGAGAAATGCTCAGTGGGGCTTCTGCCAAGGAACGTGTCCTAGATTATTCTGCAGGAGCACAGGGGCTTAGATGCATAAATCTCCAGGCTTTAGCAGGAGGTCAGAGGTAGCTTCTATGCATCCAATACCCACTCTCCATGCTCCGTCATCAAGTTCAAACTGCCAGGCACTGAAGCCAGCTATTACCTTCCTACAGCCCACACAGCCCAGAGACCACATACAGGTTACATGAGTGTGGGCTGACAGGCAGGAAGTAAAAATAACCTTACTTGCTCTTAGCCTTTACATACAGACCTTTCAACTGCCAGTGGACATGTTCATCACAGCATCAAGGGCCAGGGAAAAACCAGCTTCACAGTGACTGACAGCACCTCTCGAGTCACCCTCCATTGACCCAGCTTGCAGCATCTCTTCTTATAAGCCACGAAAGCAGCTCTTGCTTGGATATACAATGAGATTCAACGCTCCATCCAGAAATTCCTCCCAGATTTTAGGTCACAGGAAGCAATACAATATCTCTGTCTTTTACAGACAGGCCATGAGCTGACCAGTCTTTGTTGTCGTAACTGAGGGTTTCTATAGAAAGGTATGACGTTTCACTGCATGCAAAATTCTGAACATTTCAGTGTAAATCACTTTTAGGTTCCTCAAACAAAACTACAAAAAATGAGGAATTTTCACAACATGATTCAGTCCCTACAGCCTCTCACACAGCCATGGGCACTCTGCCTTACCTACATCTGACCTCTTTTTTTGACCAGAGGCTCTTGGACACACCTTTGCTGTGCCCTGACACTGTTCAGAGTAAGATGCAAGGGTTCAAAGCTGCTTCAAGCTGCAGCAGGTGTCAGCAGTGCTTGGTTCCACCATAGGACATGGGTGCAGAAGCCACCACTTGGACCATGATCCCTAGGCACGACCTCACACACAAACAGTAGAGAAGCAGCAGTGGTATTTTTTCTGCCCTTGCAGAACTACCGTCTGTTCTGGATCTGCTGACACGTCACTGCCTCTTGATCCAAGCACAAGGAAAAAACAAAACAAACCAACCAAAAAACTCTTATCTACATCAGTATAAAACCAGTGAAAATATCCAAAGACAGCACAAGTCGCTTCTCCAAAGTGAAATTCGGTATGCCACTGGATAATCACGGTGATTATCCAGTGGCATACCAGCTCTGTACAAACACCATCCCAGCTGGTTACATCCCTACACCTCAGTAGTAGGTGGGTAAAGCCTTGCAGATGGAACCACAGAGCTACACATGTTTTCTGTGCTGCGCTCCTGCATCTCTACTCCCTCTCATAAACTGCAGGTTGTAAAGGAACTGCAGCTGTTCTCAGGGGACCCGATCTGCATTAAGGTCTTGGGAAGCCAAACGCTGCACATTTGGATGAGGTGTGCAGGCTGAAACAGCAAGCTGGCTGGAGATAAAAGCCAGATACGGAAAAAAGGCGATCAGACTGATGGCCATCACTTACTTGCACATCCTCCATTCATACATAATCGCCTTATTGTTGTATTTACTTTTATTGATGAGGTGAGGTCAATGAGGAGGAAGTTCTACGCCAACACAGGGCAGGAGTGCTAGTCAAAGGCAAAACAACATCTGCCAGAAGCAGGGACACCTCAGCATCAAGGGAGTGAGAACTGGAAGCAAAAACTTCCTCCCACCTGAATGATAATATATTTCCTTCTGGGGAAGCGCACTTTGAGCCCTGCTCTTGCTGAAGGCAGGCTCTGCCCAAGAACATCCCATCCTGTTTCTTCCAAGCAACCAACTGGGAAAAGGCCACCGTGCTCCTTCATCAGTCAGGAGGTCTGGGTGAGCAGCAGGACCTGAGTTGCCTTTCCCTCTTATTCTGGGCAGCCCTTCCCAGGTCAATGGGCTTCTTCCTACCATCTCCATGCATGGGTAAGGGAACCCTGAGGCACCGGCCATGCTCCTTAGAGGCGGAGCACTGTCCTCGCTCCCCACTCTGTGCACCAAAGCACCCTCAGACTGGGCTTTGCAGTGGATTGGCACCCAAAATACAGCTGCACACGTTTTTCCCCCCTTGTATCCTCTGATTGTCACTTCACACTCCACAGGGAGAGGCTCCAAGCTACAGGCATGGCTGGTGCATGACAACATGGGCAGGAGTTACTGCCCATCTCCAGCACAGCCTGGCTTTCTGTGGGGCTGATCCTTCCCTGCTCACAGAATAAGGTTTTAATCCCTTTCCCCCCCTGCAAAAGCACAGTTTAGGAGCAGCCCATGCCTATGTTCTGATGTCATGTGTAACTGAACAAGATGGCAGCAATCTCTTAATGCCCCAAAAGAAGACAGAGAGGTGCAGATAAATCTATAGTCTACTCAGTGTCTAATAAAGCATAAGGAAAAAAAATATCCAGCCAACATACATAAGTGAAGTCAGTTCCCTCCCTCTTTCTAAGGGCCAGCTTTTGATACCATACTTGCAAAAACACATAATTCAAAAAAGGAAGGAAGTGCTTTGAGGGTTTTTTTTTTTATTATTTAAAACTTGACAGGATAAACGAATCACAGCCTCATTAAACCACACAAATCTCAGGCTGCACACAAGACTAAACCATGAGAAATAGGACATTACAAATCCTCATGCAGTTCTACACTTCCAGCACAACAGCTCATTTTATTTCTGCTCTTGGCAAGGTTAGAATAAAAGGCTTCTTTTCTTTGCTCCATAAATGTTTTTAGATACTATATTACTTGAACTTAACACAGCAGTAATTGCACTGAAAAAGGGCAATCTGAATTGCTTCCTGAAAGAAGGAAACGTTTATACTAACACACGCATGAACAGAGAGCGCAGTTACAAAAGGTCTGTTCCAGTCCCATCACACAAAAAAACCTCGACCAAACTCACAAACTCTTCCAGGCAGAAATGGTTGCAGAATTTTGATTTCCCACTCTAAAGCTGGGATGTTTCTGCAATGTATTGATTATACCTATTTCAATACAGCAGTAAATTTTCCATCTGCAGAGTATGTTTCTAATGCATGTTCCAATAAAGCAAGTCCTATAGGCACTGTATTTTGCTTTGCATTTTAATACTAACTTGTTTATTAGGCTCTAGTTTGTCTTTTTACATTCGTTCCAGAAAGCAAGAAAGCCTTTTTTTTAAAAGAGCTCTGAAAAAGAACAAATAAATTGTTCCCTATTTCTCAGCTCCACCTCAGTGCCAATTCCTACTTGTTTATGTTAGCAACATTGCTGCGAGAGAGCATTTAGAAAATTATCATTGTTGATGCCTCATTTCTATATGCTCGTTTACATACATCCAACCAACAAGCCTTCTATAGGCTCACTTGCTCAGGCTAAAAGCTTGAATGAAAAGTTTCACCCTAGAAGAAGGCGGCCTGCCAAACTGAAGGATGAAGTCAGTTCAGCCCTTGTTACATTACAAATACAATCCAACATCGAAGTTTCCTGGACTGGAACAACTTTTTCCCCTTTTTTTGTATATTTTAGTACTTAACATGACTGTGCTGATGATAAGCCAATCTACACTAGCTGGGATATTTTGTTTGGCTTCATAAAACAAAACAAAATGGTATTAGTATCTATTTTATTTTTTTCCCCTCCATTCTGGCCCTGTTTCACACACAGCTTAGGGCAGTATTAGTCTAACTATGACTAAATCAACAGAAGTATCTTCTAGGGGGGAGATACAGCTGTTTGTAATTTGACTTGAAGCACTGGAACCTGAATCCTACCTGTCTGGAAATTTTGCAAAGAAACAGGATCTCTATGAACTACCATCATTAAATCAGTAAAAGGGAAAGTGACAATTAAATCGAGGTTGTTGGTTGGATTTTTCATAGCCTTTCCCTATGTGCAGCCATTAGTACCCACATTCAGTGCACCAGAAGTCTTTTCTCCCAACATCTGCCATTCACTCACTACATGTGAAAATGACTTTACAAAGTGGAAGGTAGCAGAAAAAAAATAGTGTCTCTGCAAGCTCTGACACCATTTCATGCCTTAACCTCAGCCAGCAGCTGAGCACCACACAGCCACTTGCTCATTCCCTGCCCTGGCTAGACAGGGAAGAGAATCAGAAGGGCAAGAGTGAGAAAATTCAATGGTTGAGATAAAGACTTGGGAAGACAAACGCCATCACTCTGAATGTCCCCTCCCTCCTTCCTTCTTCCCCCAACATTATATGCTAAGCATGACACCATATGGTATGGGATATCCCTTCGGTCAGCTGGGATTGATTAGCTGTCCCAACTGTGTCCCCTCCCAACTCCTAGTTCACCCCCAACCCACTCGCTGGTGGGGTGGTGTGAGAAGCAGAAGAGGACTTGGCTCTGTGTGAGCACTACTCAGCAGTAACAAAACCATCCCTGTGTCTTCAACACTGTTTTCAGCACAAATCCAAAACAGCCCTGTATCAGCTATTTTGAAGACAATGAACTCTATCTCATCCAAAACCAGCACACATCACTAAAAGAGTGAGAAACTGAGGTGAGAGGCAAAACAGACAAACAGACGGCTGGTTTGTAAGTTGTTATTTGCATTAGTTGCTTATGAAAGTTGAAATGGTAGGGTAAGGTTCTGAGCCCATCCTCACTGGATGCAAGTGTGGAATTACCATATGGTGCTAATTTTAACCATCATAAGAGACAACAGAATTTAAAAGCTTATATTTTGAGATCTACAAGCTGTGACAGATGTATCTGTGAAAAAGTAAACGCTTTTCTCACCAAGATACTTGGTAGAGGTTGTTGACATGCCTTTACCTATGGAGGAAAGCCTCCATTTAAATAGTGACTTTGAAGTCTGAAGCTGATCAGTATACATGTAATATATTCCCTTCCGCCAATTCTTCTAAAGGTGGTGTTCTCCAAATTTTCATTAAAATATTTATCAGTAATTCAAATGCTGGCTACATCTTTTTGTTTGCTTTCAGCCAACAGGCAGGCCTTTGAAATAACACTTCTTTCAGTAAAAAAGCCTTCCTTCTAAGACTGCCTCAAGTAGCCGAGCCACGCAAACACCCCGCCTGACGCACGCCCGCCCTGCTTAGAAGATGGAGAGGAAGCACATCCTTTCACCCGAAACAGAGCCTAACCATCCCCTCAGTAAGATGTCGGACACACCTGAAATTCTCTTCCTCTCCGCATTGCATGGGCGACTCAGCACCCATGGGAACAATCTCCATCCTGGCTGTGGTAAAGAGTAGCTGGGATCTGCCCATGCTCCTGCGGTGTACTCCCCTGCTTGCTTTCCCAGGGAGCCTCTTCTGAGCCAGTGCTTGAACTTTTCATGGCCTTCCCACAAAACTTGAGTTTTCCCTCACCGCGGCATCACCTGCCACTTAGGGAGACCATCCTCAACACTCAAGCTAACCATAGCAGAATGAAGAAAAAAAATGTTTGCAAGGATGGAGACTGACTTTTATGTGGTTTTACCCCTTGCCCAGCGCAGCACAGCCCCAGTCCATGTCTGCTGCTTTTAAGTGCTAAAGGCATACAGCAAGTAATAAAGTGAAGCCAATTCATCGCGCTAGCTCAATCTGAAGAAGGTTTTTCTCTGCCAACATAAAAAGCGACTGTTCTGAAAAAGAAATCTTTGTTTTAACATAGATTGATGCCTTAGCAACACCAGATCCTGTCAAACCTATTCTGCTGATGTCCTGCTTCAGTCCTGGTCAGACACTAAATGATAGAAGTCAAAGAAGAAAGGCTGATCTAAAAGCTAATGATTAACATTTCTAACACCCTCATGCTTTTCTTGCTTTTATTTCCTGATTTGCATCTATATTCTAGTCAGCATATGTTTAGTAGAGATGTTTTACTAACAGTTAAATCTGCTACAGAAGGTATAGGGTATACTATACAGACTGACTGCAAGCAAAGCAAAATTTTCCTACTTTCATCATCGTGTTTCTTTTCTTTTTTAAACTGTTGGAGAAAAATGTACTGAAGTTCACACTAAATCTGGGTATAAAAAAGCAAAAAGACATACCGGCAGCCATAATAAATGATGACAAACAGTGATAAGACTCTTGTTCTGGTTTTCAGCTGTCTTCAACCTACTCCAAACTTTTTGTATTTTTCAGAGGCTGTGCAAAACTTCCTGCTATCCCTGCTTTGCCCTGAGGCAAAAAAAAAAGTGAAATTATTGTGACCCTCTATTTGGAGGTGAGGTAGGACAGCAAAGTGCTGGTAATCCACCTGTACTTTGTAGCACCAGTAGGAAACCTGCCACTAGTAGGAAACTTACTAATCACTAGACCCAGTTTGGCAAATTGATTATGCAAAATTTACTGATCCATTAAAGTGGAAGGAGGTCTACAGAATATATACATCTTATATATAGGAATAGTATATTTATTTCCATTGTAACTTGTACTTTAGTTTGATGCATTGTCAAACTTGATAGTGCTTCTAGTAACTCTAGCTAAATGTATGATACAAACCCCATAAACACACAATCTGATGTTACCCCTAACAGAGTCTGGAGGGTGGTGAGAGATCCTAGGTTATTCCCAGAGAAAAAGGGCACAAGCTCTGCACGTTCCCTCTACCTCACCCCTAAGCTGGTACAAAGCTACAGCTGAATCCTGTGGCATCTCACAATCCTGAAGTGACACTTCAGTAGAGGAACACAATGATTCTAACATGAATTTACAAGCAGAGGAGACTGGTCTACTGACAAACTGCATTTATTCACACACACCTTGTAGCTCACATTTCACTTTTCCAAATAAAGAGCCCGATCCTGTCCACAGTCATGCAAGCCGGGCATGTTTTATGTTCACCCTAAGAAAACGAGTCCTACTGAGCTTTTCTTAAAAGACAGATAATATACTGCACCCCAGAAACAGCAAAACAAACACTATTTATAGTCAGGGGGGTGGGAGTACCCACACCCACAGAGCTGAAGACCAGCTCCAGATGCAGACTGGACTGTAGGTGCACACAAGCACTGACTGCCCAATTTGTACTGCAAATCAGGGAGCTGGATACCACCACATCTTAGTCTAAAGATGCTGTACTGTTGCACATTTTTCTCTTTCCTCCATTTCAACCACTTTTTGAGATTTCCAAATCTCTTCAGATTGCTCCAAAAGCAGCAGAAATTAACGAAGAACTAATTTATGATGAAATGGACTTATCATACTAACTACTGATAATTTTTTTAAGCTTTAATTGTTGAAATTTGATACAGCTCTTTAAGAATGATATCCAATGTGCTTTCACAATTCTCACTGGATAGTATTTATCTGACTTATTTACTAATTACTTCCAAATTACAAGCGCCCCTCAGGTCTGAATCATTTTTGATGAAAGAATGAGCAGACTTAGATGGTTTGACACCATGAAGGAAGAGAAGTTAAAGGAAAAAGAATTTGTATGGCTCAGATCAAGTGAACAGAAAACTTGACTTCTTTGAAGTGTTTTCTAACTTTACCATCACACCCGGGTAACAATTTTGCCTGTTAAACTTTACACACCGTCATCATGTCAAGATCTCTGCT
The DNA here is from genome assembly GCA_013399135.1 of Heliornis fulica. Taxonomy (NCBI): domain Eukaryota; kingdom Metazoa; phylum Chordata; class Aves; order Gruiformes; family Heliornithidae; genus Heliornis; species Heliornis fulica. The sequence continues at coordinate 83,445 of VXBZ01005238.1, read as the reverse complement.
CAGTTTGGGTTTGGTTTGGGGTTTTTTTTTCAGTAAAAGGAGGAAACCATTAAAACCTGCGGCAGAAGCAGTACTCCAGACTGCAGATACTGTAAATGTCACTGTCTCCATAAAGAAACCGAGCATGGACAAGCACGCAACGAATAACTTAAATAGAACGCGCTCAAGGGCATACTGTAGAGGAGCCCATGTTTCCATCAGTGGGTAAGGTATACAGCTTCCTGTAGTCAGAGAATCTGAGCTTATGTGAATTCTAACATATCACTTTCCTGCCCAAGCATGTTGTTGTAAGAAACAGGCTCATTGGTGTCTTTAGTTTAAAATCAATTTCAGTTGGCCTGGGCATCAGAGAGTTGGGGAAAAAATTGACTTTTAGTACACATTTGCTTTCTAAAGCACTGTCTTTCTTGGAAAATATAACATTGCTAATATAATAGATACTTTACATAGTCTCTGTAGTCTCTCCACAGTCACTATTTCTCCACCATTTCAGCCCCTACTGGTGACTCCAACCTCCAGTCATGTGGTTCCTCCATCATCACCATGTCACCATAACCACCTCCTGGTTTCCAAAACCTCAGGACAGGCAGCATCCCTACTCTGAACTCCAAGACCTACGAACCAGTCACCTCTGCTGCAAGTCTTGACCCAATCTGCCTTTACCTTGATGGCACTTTTATTTAGCATCCCCACGCTCAAGTCACTTGACATTTTCCCAAGTATTTCTCATACACAGGACTTGTAATTTTCTTCTGTAACCTCACTTCAGCTGGACAGAAAATGAGGGGAATCTTGTGCTTAAAAAGAGATTGCATTTCAAAGAAGAGAAAAATATAACTGCTTAGTTTAGTGGTTCTGAATAAAAAATTCAATTTCAGTTTATATCCCAAAACCACAGCAGAACTCATGTGGGATCAAATATTACTTTCTGAGAAAATTGGGCAATGGAGAAATGAGCAATGCTCCTGTTGCTCTGCTGCTACTGACCACGCTTCTGCCTTATAGCTGGTTCCAAGAGACTGGTGCGGAATGGGGGGGTGGGTTGGAGCCATGTTCAAAGAGCCTGACTTTACTCCAGCAGGAAGGTAAAGAAGGCTTCATACTCTGTCACCTATACTTACTGGGTCCATTCTGTGCTTATAATACAGTTCTGAGTCACAAAACTCCAGCAGTGTCTGTCCATCCCAACAGCTTTATTGCCTTTGCTTAGCTGTATCATTGTCTGGCTGTTGATGTTCCTGACTCATTTACCTAAAATGTTAAAAGTCAGCAAAGAAGGAAAGAATATCAAGGATTTAGCGAGGGGTATTTTTAAGTGTCTTATCTTTTAACTGTTTCGGGTTTTTTTAGAAAACAAGGCAGCAAGTTCAGAAAGTTAAAATGGCATCATCAAAATGCAAACTACTACAGAAAGAGGAGTTCACTTCCTTGAGCTGGATCAGATAGCTATCTTGGCCATGCTACTGGCTGCCTGACTGATTAGACATGGTACTGGTATGCCTGAGACCTTCCAAACACAGCAGGATTACTGCAGCAGTAGACAATACTGTAATATTGCAGTATTACAGGCTCTGCTGTTCTCTATCCCTTCTCTCAGCTTGTGCAATGGTTTTATGAGACTCCTTGGAAACTTCCGTCTGCAAGCACGGGATGGAGTAGTAAGAGTAGTAATTCAAAGCTCTGCAGCCTGACGAGCACGGACACACTATTTCTAGAAATGCCAAGAAGATAAAAATTCATTGACGTGATCTCCTCCAGTGGAGCCTGCTTACCAAAGAAATCATTCAGGCAGTCTCTATGCAGAGCACTTACAGTGCCGTGCAACAATGCTCGAGCTAGCCCGGGAATCAAAAGATCCATCATTGTATCTATATATTTTGATTTGCATTTCCTCTTTGTTTCCTATGGGTTTGGTGAAGAATCCTCAGGACACTTTCAACTGCAGCTAGTAATTGTTTTTAAAAAAAAACAGCCAGTCTCCACATCATCCACACAACAAAAGCAAAGTTCCACATATACAGTGTGCTCTAACTGTGCCCTTATTTATCTCACTATGACCTTGTGAGAGGAACATATATTCCACTGACTGCAAGGCTTAATTATTTTAATTCCGTGGTCCAGGAGTTTTCAGCAGGGTTTCTCTGCTGCTTGCAGCTTTTGCAGACTGTAGCAGTATATCTGATCAGTGGTTTAAGTAGCTGTGATCACATTACACCCACCCTGCACTCTGCTCATTGGCTGCCTGTGCAGTGGCAGATTGATTTTTAGCTGGCTCTGTTGGTCCTTTCAGCTCTCCTAATAATAAAATGCCTGAGCAAATAGAAAACCTTCTGGTAGGTGTTTTATGCAGACACCCTTTTTCAGGTAATTAACCCACGATAATCTCCTGTATCTTGACAGACAATTGTATGATTGGGGTAGGGTGCATTAGGTGAGAAGCATTAACCTCCCACTGCTACAGATGCTAGCGCTGGTAGAGATGTGAGCACCGGTACAGTTGGCAAAGGGGACAAAGCCATGGATCACCCCACAGTCTCATGAGCTCAGCAGGCACTGGGGTGGAAGTCCTGCCTGAGACCCTGAGACAGAGTCCTACCAAACCATGATAAACAGCACCTTGTCTCTTCAATCACCACCCTACTTCTGCCAAGTTTCTCTAGGCGCTTTCAAACTTGAGCTCCCGAAGGAAAAATACAGTCAGGTATCAACATCAAATGCTCCGCCCCTGCCTCGGAGCAAGGGCTCATTGCAGCTTGACATCTGTTCCAGCCCTGCTGGCTCTGTCTATAAAGTGACTCGGTCAAATTAATTCAGTGTCTTTAAATACAACATATTTAGAGACCTTTGCTCGCCTGGCTCCATCTAATAATAGCAAGTATCTGCAGTGGCATGCTTTGGTCTCCACATCGTTCAGAAAGCAGCACTCGGAGCAAAGGAAAGGGCTGGTGCACAACCAGGTCTCACTCCTGTACAGAATTAAGTCACTGCTGAGGTGTCCCTAACTTGAAAAATCATAACCACTTCCAGGCCCAGAAAAATTTTCTCTGCATCTTCTAATACCCACGTAAAATTTCACAGTTTTGGCAGCTAAACATTTCAGGCTACAGATGTTCAGACACAGTGAAGAGCAGCTCAAGAGCACCCATGGAGAACATTGATCCCAATCTTAGGCTTCGACCAACTTAATGACTTCCCACCACAGGAAGGAAACCCCAAATGACAAGATAGCCATCAACCAGACACATTTTTCACCTGGAGGTGACAGCAGTAAGTAGGTCAACAGAGACACTCTTCTATCAAGCAGAGTGGGGAAAGATCTATTCAACAGTGAGCTCTCAAACCAAACACTCCAAAAAGCTCTCCAGTGATACTCAGGCGGGAGCAGTACTCTTAACTGTGTTTCTTTCTCCAGCGGATAGAGGACTAACGCTTCTGCCTTACCACATATGCCAGTACACATCCACACACAGTCTGGCACCACTTATACTGCTCCAAATTCACCCTTAAAAAAAAAATCATCCCTCAACGAAAATAAACAGCAAAAATACAATCAGCCTGAAGAAACAGCAAGTTAACAATTAGATGGTATGAGCACCAGCTATGCAGGAATATTTCTAACGGAGAGATTAGCTTTCTCTAACAAGCTCTGACTTTAACCTTCATAACTTCAACAAAGTAAAACCCAGTCACATGAAATTTCACAGTCGCGGTCTTGTGCCAAGGAAAGCTCCTCTGGAAAGTTTGAGGTAGATCAGCCAAGGCATCTTGGAGATATGAGAGTTCCAGAAAAGTGAGGTGTTCTTCATTTCTTGGCCTGTTTCCTAATTTTTTTTGGCTCATCATAACTTAAAAATGGTTGGCTTATACATTCCAAATTTGCTTGGCTATTACTGGTGCCTTTGACTAGTTACAGGCTATTTTATTACTAAATGTGGGTTTGTGCAAAATCCGAGGGCTGCAGTTGTTAACACCACATGTTGGTTTGTATATACGGTAGACAAGCCAGCCTGGCCTGCTGCAGACTCCTCTATCACCTCATCGTCTGTGCTCAGGAGGTACTGCCAAAGCCCAGGACCTTTCCCTCAGGTCCAACTGGGTGTAAGAACTTGGCAGAACTTTACAGTCTCTGTGGGGGAGCTGCATTTCATCAGGCTGAAGTGAAGTGAAATGGTCCCAGGGTGTTTCCAGTACCTAAGTGCCTCTCTTGGAAAGGTAAAGCACTAACCAGGCACAGATGGTTTCCTACGCAGACTTACTGTCATCCATGTATTACTCCTTTGATCCATATTCAGACTGACTTTCTGATACAGACAAAACATTTTCCCAGGGAACATCCACTTAACTCCCAAGTACCCCCTCATCCAAGGATTACTGATCCAACCTACTGTCCCTTTCCATAGTGACTGCAAAATCCACATCAGGGTCTGGGCACTTCTACTACAACTTATTCTGTCTCCCTGCTCTAAATCCTTCGTCTCCAAGGCCCTCTTAGAGGCTGGGAGCATCGTACACTCAGACACAACATACCTCATTAGACTTCTGGGCAGGAAAACCCAGGGGGAAGATCTCAGCCCTCTACAAGTAAATTTCCCCTGAGCAAAATAAAAGCTTTGATGAACCCTGGAAAGACAGTGGGTATGGAATACGCTCCTGGTGGGGACTGCTCTGTTCACAATCTTGATTTTGATAACAGATACTATGGCAACCTCATGCGTCTCATGAGACAGCCTTCAGCATGGTCAATGACTTTAAACTGCTCTCCTTAATCTTTGATATTTCCTTTGACAACAACTATCACCAGCTGAGTTGCCAGGAAAACAAGTAGTGCACTGCTGATCAGCAGAGAAAAACATTAGGACATTAAAGACACTTCTTGGTGGAGTATGTTTCTACACAGAAAATGCCTCAGTTACAAAAGGACCTATTTGGAGATGCACACATGCATGACTCCCATTCACAGGATCTACGCGAGTGCATCCAAAGTAGAATAGGCTTGAAAGTGTCCACATTTCCTGAACACTGATCCCACACAAAAGTGCTTTTTGGGAATGACACTCTTCGACCTACTGCATCTTACTTTTGCTTTTCAGGAACAAAAGATTTTGCCACAACCACATCACCTACGTTTAAAAAAAACCCCAAAAACAGGTAATACAAGCACCAAAAAAAAAGTTTCCATAAATATAAATGCTCTACCCAGTAGATAGTAAGCCCTTAAGTTTTTTCCACATCCTCCATCCAAACGCATAGTCATCAGAGCTCCGTAATTTGTACTGGCTTCGATATACCTGATCTGTCACCTTGTAAATGCAGGTTATCTACCTCAGAGGATTGCTCCTCTGAGGGAGAGACCATGCGAAGCTCAACTAAGTTTTACAAAACGCACAGCCCTGTGCTGGGTCAGCCAGCCATGGGAAACTGCAGTTGGAGGGCTGCCATGGAGCTCAAACAGCCTCCACTGCCCTTTGGGAAGGGGTGCTACCCCGCTCCATCTCACCGTCCGCTGCATGAACTAATGAAAAGAGCATGAGGAGGATCTGCATGCACTTTCCTCCCCCTCTCAATCCACAGAGGTCCGGTCGCAGCCTGACCCTAACTTAACACTCGGGCTGTAAACTTACTTAACACTCATAGCGGAATTTATTTTTTTTTTCAAACGTACCGATGGCAGCATATGGCCCATCGACAGGTTTATTACTATAAGACACTTTTTCCACCAGGTTATAGTCTGTTTTATAAACATATGTTTCAGCACATAATAAAATCCCTAAGAACTGTTTCTGAAACATAATCACTATGCAGGCACAGAAACTACTTTTCAAGGTTTGTCAAGAAACAATCTTTTGAGGAACTTCCAGTTTTCTAAATGTCTTTTTCTAAATGACTTTTAAACCTAAGGGTACCAAGAGTTATGTTAAAAAAAACCACAAAACCAAACAATAAAAAAGAAAATAAAGGGAAAGAAAAGTGAGTTGTCTTTGTTGATGCCGTATTTTGTCAAAGCAATCGTTTTTATAATTAGTAAAACTTCTCCTTTAGTTAAGTAGACCTTCTAACTATGCATTAAATCAGAATATGAGTTTTATGGGTGAGTGATATGCTTCGGGAAAAAAAAAGGGGGGAGAATACTATAACAACAATGTCAACACAACACAGCTACAGCCATGCAAAACACATCGGTGTCAAACCACTCTTGATATTCTGTACCCTTCAGCTGTGCTAATAAAAGGTCGGTGTGTGCAGTCAAGGTAGTCAGATCACAGCCTTGCATCCACCTGCAAGACTACATCCAAGTTAAATGTCTAAAAACACGCTGCTGCTTGACTTTCCTATAAACCACATCTGTGTTCTTAACACTCCTTGTCTACACAGCTACAGTGCAATTTCCATGCCAGCACCACAGTCTTTAGGGAAAAAAAAATAAATAATCGTACCGCGTACACTGCTTTCTTCAAGTAACTCCCTTATTCTTAATATTTCCTCTATAATGCCCATGATATACTTAGCCCAAGCAGGCTTTGTTTTAAAACTGGCTCCTTCAATACATCAAAATATGACCCAACTCACGTATGTTTGCTAAGACCTTTGTTTCCTACCACCCAAGTTTATTGTCTCCTGTTGAAAGGAGCCCGCAGCTGGAATACAAACTAGAACTCACGGGGGTCTACATCCAAAGCCTACTTAAAAGCAGTGCAAGACCTTTCACAGATTTTATGGGACTGTAGTTCACTGAAGACACTACTGGTCTTCCAGAGTGTATGATATACTACATTAAATACTCCTGAACCACTAGAAAAAAAAAAAAAAAAACAAACCCATTTCGCAGCCACTTTGAATGTTTCTTTACTATTTAGAGTATTCTGGAGGAGGAGGGGCACTTCTGTGGTTCTCCCCTCCCTGTGATACTTCCCCACACAACACAGATGTTTTAAGGCACTGAAATAAAATAATCAGTCACCAGCAGATATGAAGCTTAAAGAAAAAAACCCCAAAAAACTAATTTTACCATAGGCACACTGTTATAACTGGCATGCATGAGCTTGCATTCAAAGAAAACTCGCTTGTTAAAATTAATCATTGACTTTTTCAGCCAACTGGTCAGCAACTACAATCAAGCGTGGGCATAATTAGCTTCACTGGGAGACACGGTGTGCCTGCCCTCTTACAATGCTTCCACAGGAAGAAATCCTAAACCCAGCAAAGCCTTTGAATATTTTGCAAGCATTTCATTCAGATGGAGCCGGGACCTCATCGAGGCTGCTGCATGCTCTTTCTGCTTCTACTGATTAAGCCTTTCTGTGAGAGACAAGCCAACAGCTTTCTCCACCAGCACTCAGAGAGCACCATTAGCAACCAGGCATCCAGATGCTACTTTTGGAAATACTTAACTGGTGGGATCGGTTTGAGTCTAAGCTGAGGTGTGATGTGTTTGTTAGCTACTCTAACAAGTCTTTCGACAAGGAGGTTGGCTCTGCTCATCTAATTATGTCAGCTGCTCCTATGATGTGGAAACCTGTCTATTAGAAACCACATTTCACAGGTGACCAAGCAGCCATCAGATGGTAACAGCTTGCATTTGTGACTGACCTCCATTCACCGCCACAGCATGAATATCCCTGATACCCCACTGCCAATCTGAAGCCAAGCACCTCCAGCTCCCCGCAGCGCATTATAAAATACCTACAACGTTTTTCAGATTTCCAGTGCATTGTGTTGAAAGAGCACTTTGAACTAGCATCTTCCTATCTAGGAATCAGCCCCCCTAAAGAATGTCAAATTCTGCACTGCTCGGCTAGGCAAAGACCGAGGGCACTTTTTCTACAATGATTGTAGAGCACGTCACATTTTTGTGCAGAGAAGGTCTCTGTCCCTCAAACTGAGTATCATGGGCAGAAGAGACTTGGTATTGCATAGTGTGGGGATCAGAACCTATGCTGAGGGACAGACAGGACAGTGACCAGACTAAAAGCAGTCCTTCCAGTGACACATTGACAGGCTATCAAAATTAAATACAGAACTACTTCAAAACTAAGGTCCCTATAAAGAACCTTCATCAAATTTTACACCCTCTAAACCCTTGGCTCCATCAATGACATAATGAATTTGCAAAGTTGCAAACCAAATCAATCCATCTCATCAAGTCTTCTACATGTGGTGGACCACTTATCTTCTACCTAGACAGATAGGTATCACAAGGGAAGAGGAAAGTTTCCTTTCCACAGTTTCCTTTTAGGAAAGTTTCCTTTCCTAACTACCATTTGGTTCACAAACATTTGTGTCAGTCCTCAGAGAGCACTCACAGTCCCTCCACAACCCTGACTATAAAACACCCTAATCTCAGGTAGTATTTGTACAGTTTAATACAATAAACAGTGGATTGTACAAAGCCTGCGGTGAATACGACTCCAATGACAATCACAGAGCTATGCAATGAATAACATTTTCTTTTCATTTACATTTAGATTTCTGAAGCACAACCTTCCAGAAAGCACCGCGCAGTAACACACACAACCAGCCATATCGGCACATCACTGGGGTAACGTAACGGCAACCCAGACCATCACATCGAACAGCTCAGCTCTGCTCCACTTGCCTAGCTCCCACCGAACCTTGGGCCATCTTCAGCAGCCCAGAAGACCTGGTGTCAAAGAGGGCTTCAAAGACCTGTAGGTCAACAGACTCTGTCAAAGCATCTGTCAGGAACAAGCTCCCAAGGTCAAGGACCCTCATCTAAGAACACTGGCAACAGCTCCCTGACATTTAACTCTTTGAGAGTTTATCCTCCTGGAAGCAACCAGTCTTTGAAAAATGTGTGCAACAAACACAGTGATTCTGGCATGTTTTGCCCTCAAGACCAACTATTGAAGAGCTGTTTCTAGTTCATGTAAAATTTTCAGACCAAGTAAAAAGAAATCAGATTTTTTTTTTCCAAAATTGCATTTTTTCAGAGTCACTGATGAAGAAAATCAGTTGCACCATAGAAAAGTCTAGATCTAAAACACAGTATGCTCCTAAGAGACATAAAAAATACCAAAGTTTGTTACATTATTCTCAGACACAGTGCGGTAGCTTTTCATATGATCTTGTACTCTAAATATGACACTGTGAGCTTTAATAAATTACATTTATTATGGGATTAATACATATGCTTAAGCACATGAAGAAAGGGTTGCTGTATCAGAACCCTTCCTAAATTCTCTGTGGCACAGATTTCAGCCCATGCTCCTACTTTATACATTCTTAAAACAATTTTCAAGACATACAATGACACTGGAAAAAAATAACCTTTACTTCAGTAACCACACTGAAACTTTCAGAAAAAAAGAAAAAAAATTGCAACTTTCCCATTTGTGACATGGTTTGGTAGATACCTAAATATGAATGAGAGAATTTCAAGGAAAGTCCAAACGCGTTACCATAGAATGGCATGAAGAACAATTGCTCTGAATTGCTACCAGCAAAATCTGCAACTGCAACTGTTTTCAGTTATGCAAATTGGAAACATCAGTGGCAGGACTGCGAATGAGAGCCTAAAAGTGCAAAGTTCAGGAAAAAGCCATGTATGCAACTGCTCCAAAAATAACCACGGTCAGATAAAAGTCTGAAAGCAATTATTTGGGCTGAATATTGTCCACAGACCACTGCACTAAGCTTCTATAATTAAACAAGACAAAAGTTCAGATGGTGCCTAATAAACCGTTTACTACATTAATTATATTCAAGTGTGGCAGTCTAATGCTTGGTAATAACTAACAACAAGGGAAATAATTTAAAGAAAAGTATCTGATGTGGTAAACTTCTTTCTTTTTCATTCATCAGTACCAATGTCCCCAGGCAGCCTCTCACACTTCAAACACAAGAAAGGGATACTGCTTAGTGTCAGGAGGAGCTATTTAAGAGTTGTAAACCTCTACTCTGAGGAAGCCAACAGTCTTACTCGACAAAAATTATTTCTGCACTACGAAAGCAGCAGGAAAGTCAGATTTTCCATTCCTTGAATCAAGTTCTTACGCCTTTGTTCCAAAGTTACAGCGTCAAATGGAAGGCACATTTATTTTGGGTGGTTTTTTTGTTGTTGTTGTTAGATCATCTCAGTGGACATTCTCAGATGAACTGATCCTGTCCCTGGATTTGCCTTCACACCAACCACACAGCATTTGTATACAACTTCAATTCTAATAGTATTTTCAGCAATTTCTTATCAAGATAATTAATATTAGAGAGGTATTAAATATATTTTGGCTTCTTTTAATGCCATTAGCATCTAAATACACGGAAAACAAGCCAACACTATATGCCTAAGTTCTTCTCTGTAGACTGCCAGCCAATTGCTTAGCAAATACAGAGAAGTACCCAAAACACAATCTGAAAATTGCTGCAGAGAGATTTGCATACAGTTTCTGACGGACCAGTAGCATTCCAACAACTTATGTAAAATTCAGCATGCGCCACCAGTATATTATGCAGTAACTACCACACACAGTGTCAATTCACAATGCAATCATGAGGATGCTACCAACCGGGTGCTGTTTTATCTCATTTCACTAATCTGAAATAGAAAAAAAAATTAATGAAATTTTGTATGATTACAAATATTTTCTATTTTGATTTCTTAATTTAAACCATAAAATGGGATCCCATGACTTTATGCACAATGCTATGCTTAATCTAAGAGGGTTTAAAACGATCATTTTACAGATTTCAAAGAAGGACAGAGATAAGGTGAACATGCAATTTCATCCATAATGCCTTTCACAGGGGCCTTTACAGATGCAATCCAAGCATCCCTTTAAGCTCCTTTTATAAAGTTTTAATAACACTTTCCCTATTGTTTGGCCTTTCTTTTCCTCTCCTCGGTAGAAAACATAACAAAACACAGATGTAGAGGTCTGCAACTTTGCAACAAACCTCTAACATTTTCTATACATCCTCGAACTCTGAATGTGCGGTGTGGACAATGCTGGGAAATCCTGTCCTCTGCCCAGATCAACTGTAGAACAAAAAGCAACAAAAAAGAAGAGTTCTCCGACTACCACATCAGGAGTTGTGGAGGTCCTAAACTCCATCACAGAAGATTTCTGCCTACAAATAGTTCAAAGTCTTTGCTTTAAAGATCTCAAACCCAGCACTTTCCCAGCAAATGGCAAGTGGGAACACTGTTTGCTTCAGCAGAGGTGTCTGCCAGGACACTCCTTTGTTGTGAGCAACAGAATCAGTGCCAAATACCCTTGGGTTTGAATAAATAGGCAGATTCTCACCTCTAGACCCTTTATCACAGCTTCTTGTGCAGCTCCAATTGGAACATCTATTCCAAATCCTGCATCTTCTGGATATAGACAAAGCTAGTAGGTAACAACCTCAGAATTTCCAGTCAAACAGTATTTTAATTGGAATGCACATGTGAAGGAAAAATATCTCTAAACTATACTCCACATTTAAAGTGATAATAAAAGGCCCTGTTAAAAAAACCAAACAAACAAAATAACAACACAAAACCAACCAAACAAAATCCAAACACTAAAATTGAAAGAGCTTCATCTTGAAATGGAAAAAAGGTAGTAACTCTTTCCCCATATGCCGAAGTTCCCCACTGTCAAAGCCAGCTCAATTATTTTTGCACGAGTTTTCCAAACAAGAGGAGAGATACACACACATATACATGTATGGAAATTACCTGGGTGCAGACATCAGGCCTGGAAAGTTTCATTGCAAAGGGTTAAAGTTCACAAAGTTTGCAAGACTGAAAAAGGAAAACCAGATTGAGAAAGGAGCAAAAACCTTAACCTTGAGGTCTGCTGCTGCCTCCTGCCTATCACTTAACGTTTCTCTCCACACGAAGAAATGACTAAATCCTACTCAACAGTTACCAACTACATTACTTGAACGAGTTACCTCATCGGGTTGTTTCTTTTTCCCGATGCCAACCGAAACACAATTACTCTAGCAGAGTAAACTACAAATGACAGTCGAGTGTTAGAGATGATAATGTTCCCGATAAAATATATAAGCAGACCACAAAAGCGACCTACAGCGCTCATTAGAGGTAAATTCGCCGAGACCTTTTCGCTCCCTTTTGAGAACATCGATTTTTTACCTGCTAATACGACTATTTATAATCGCAATCTGCAAAAGCAAATACAGAACTAACAGCCCAGCCTTGTGAAGCAATCACACCAA
>VXBZ01005238.1:597-70127 GCA_013399135.1 Heliornis fulica | reverse complement strand
CTCTCCCGGTGACCGGTCCGTAAAGTTGAAGGCGCGGTCCTTCCCTCGGCCCTCCCCCGGGGCGGTGGGACTCCTGCGCCCACGCTGGCGTGGAAGCGCGGCAGCCAGCTTTGGCTCTTGAAGATTAGGCTCCGGCAATTAAGAAAATATTTTAAGCTTATAGGTCTCCTGAGAAGAAACGCATTAAGTCGCTCATAAAGCGGGTAGGAAAACAATGCGTGTACGGGGCTGTTGGACCAGCCTACCAGAACACAAAGGAAACGAGCGATGAAATAGATGCTGAAGGAGCTACGGTACGGGCTCCCTCACGCTGCCGGCCCCGGGCGGCACTGGTGGGTCCGCGGATGCCGTACCGCGGGGTCTGCCCACCGGTACCGAGAAACGGTCGCAGTTGCATCCTTCCTCGGCTTGCTGGACAGCTAAAGATACCTTAAAGTGTGTTTCGGCTGTCTTTGTTCGGACCGAGTAGGAGTTTGCTTTGCAAATAGTGCGGGTCTTCACTTACAGATAATAACCAGTACAATGATACATAAGTTTTATTGCGCTGGATCAGGGCTCCTGTGTAAATGGATCTGAGATGAGCTGCTTTGTGCCTGTGTTTGTAAGGTGTGAGGTGATGCGGAGGAACAGCGTGCCTGCACAAGGCACGTCTTCAAAGCCAAGAAACAAGTGTTGAAATCAAAACAGTTAGTACAGTAAAAAGAGATGCCGTCTCCTAAATGAAGAGGTAACCTCTTGGAAACAGAGGAGAAATCGTAGGCATTTGGAACACAAAACACAATCAAGAACAGGTTAACGGTTTAAAAAAAAAAGTGATTGTTGAAATAACACCCTACACCAAAAACAAATAACGGTTGTAAATCCCAGAGGAGTTCATCCACTTCAGTTAACCTAGAAGTTTCATGAATGAAATTAATAAAAAAATAAAAATTCACCCTCATCTTGAGAACATTGTGAAAATAAATTTCAGACCTAGAGGTAATTTCTTCAAAGATACAAAAATCCTCATTTGTCTATGTCATATGATGATGAAATGCAAATGGGTTGTCTTACTCGTGATAAAGGAAACAAAAATGCTATTGAAAGGGACTGCATTGTAGATATATCCACAGATTGGTTCTGTGGGCACTTTGCTGCTTAAGGGATACTCCTATACAGCATTCATTCAAAAAAAACCCCTAAATTTATAAAAATAATTAGCAATATGGATGGATATTTTCCCAGCAGTTCTTTGCTGTTGTTGTTCATTGGGTTGTTTTTTTTTCCCGAGCTTGCTGCATCTGTCTATAAAATGATGTGCTGGCTCGTACAATAAACCATCAGCACATGTTTTAAGAAGCAAAAGGTATACACTGCTTACTCAATGTTCAAATACATTTAATTAATTTCAAAGTAGGAATCTAAATTTGTAGAACTCTACAGACTTCTCCATCTGTTACTATTTTAAAATGTGCTGGGTTTTAGTAGGCTCATTTTTAATATACCAGTGAAATAGAATTTCAATTTGGCATAGAATGTAAATGAATAGCATAAATTAAGTGAATATTACAGGGGAGCTGGTAACACTAAGATATTCTACAAGGGAGTCTGAGATAGATTAAACAAGGTATCAGGAGAGCTTGTCGCCCGAAGACTTCCTTCTCCTTCAGCAAAAGACTTCCAGAACGGGCAGTTGGATTGGTGACAAATAGTGCTGGTTGAGCACAATTTTTATTGACTGCAGTGGGAGTCATCCCTACACATCTAAATGTAAAATTTATCTGCAGAAGACAGGTGGAGTTATTCTGCAATCCAGTAAGGTTTGCTTCTGCTGCCTTTGACATTTTGCTTTTGGCTTAGACTCCGAACTCCAAAATGGAAGAGCTCTGCATCCTGTATTTCTGACCACTGACCTGATTCTGTCTTCAATTATGGCAATGTAATAAAGAACAGCATCCCTGGAAAATGGGGAAGTGAATTGGGATAAGGTCTGTGAGATCAGCGTCAGGCCCCTGTGATGCTGGGGCAGGCCTGGCGTAGGGTGTGAGATCAGAGGACAAAGTAATTGCTGGAGAATCCAGAGTGGTGAAGAATTTACTTTCATATGTTTCCATCTTGAAGAATTTATCTTTTATATAAATTGATAACAATAGTGTAAAGTTACACACAGTTGTTGTTGCTTTGTTATTGAGTTTGACTACTCGTATAGGTGCATCTATCACTTTGTTTTGTTACAATGTTAGAGGACCGCATATAAATAAAGGGGATAAATAACATAATTTACTATGTGCAAGAGTCACAGTATATTAAAAACCGTGACACAGAGAAAGCTTGTACCTCTCCTGGAAAAAGTTTTATAACAGATCTTTGCAGTCATCATTTAAACTGGCAGGGTACAGTACACAGAGATCCTTAGAGCCCAGGCACAAACTCATTCAACCTTTTCAAAATATATCCTTGACTCGTATTCCCGATGATGTAAAAAAGAATGTTTCCCTTGACTTTACTGAAGTCAAGTGTCACCCAAGTAACTGCAGTTTTATTTCAGAACTATCCTGGTTTTGAACCAAACTGCTGCTCTTAAGGTTACGTTGATTAGTAAGCTCCAGGTACCCACAGATCGCTCATCTCCCACTTCTGACAACTCCCTAAGATAGTTTTCTGCCATTAGTCTTGGAGGGGAGACACATTACGTAGGTTACTGCTCTCTTTCAGCAAACCCTCAGACACAGATGAGGGTGCATAACATCCTGATTCGGAGCTGGCAAGGAAGGAGCACGCTGCGGCCTGTTCCCTGCAGCACTGTGGGAAGCGGTGATTACCCCCGCTCCTCAGCAGCGCTGCCCACAGGTAAAGCTCCTCTGGCTGGGCATTGCCATGCTGCCTCACCTAGAAGGATCTGCAGTGGTCACACACCCTGCTTCTCGTTAGTGATGTCCTGCCTTTTGTTTTGAATCATCAAGCAGGTTTTTAATAAGCTGGAGTTCCCATTGCTGGCCTCTGCACACCTCAGATGCATTTTGGTCTTGTAGTTGTTCAGATGCAGACACTGATTTAGGATCGGAGCCTACAGAGCTCAATTAACAACTCTCCCTTAGGAGAGAGTGTGGCCTGGTTTCTTTTTCTCATACCATCTCGTGGCAGGTGATGGGTAGAATTGCCTCCTCTCCACAGCAAGCTGCTTCTTTGTCCTTCAGAAACATCCTGATGAAATCCTCCCAGACTCAGAGGTGAGGTGCTTTAGTTTCACATGCGTACGTACGTTCAGCTGGGCTCACGGGGCTTGTCACATCCTGGCTTATGGGTACTGGGGTGTGTACAAGGTGTTTCTGAGAATTCCTTTTGTTTGCACAGAACAGACGAGGGAGAAAAAAGCAACAGCAGGGAGGGTGTCTGCCACCATGGATGACATAGATATGAAATAAAGGTGCATCTTCTTGCATGTGTATCTGATGTACCTGCCCAGTTGCAAGCTGGCATTCGTTGAGGCTCAGCAAGGTGTAGTAGGACATGCAATGTGGGTGAATTGGGAGCCTGCCACCAAGAGTGTGAGCTGCACCACCTCTGGAGCAGCCCTGGGACTCAAAGGTACAAGGGACACAATTTTGTTGTGCTTTTCTCTGTTCATGAGGGGAAAATGCCAACTAATGGGTGACCTGACCTGTATTAATAAATAGTTCTTATTTGTCAATGCTGGCTCAGATGTGGAACCCAGTAAGCAGAGTCACAGCGGCTTCTTTGCCTTCTTCTCCCTCATATTTACCAGAAGAAGGAAGCATGAACTTCCATGTCCACAGCATGGACTTTAACCAGTCAGGGGTCACCTGGCCATTTACTCCCTGGCACGCCCAAATCCCCTCTGCGATTTCTTCTCATCAGGGAGCCAGATTCATAGGAAACATTAGAGACCTGAAATGCAAAGGCCGTGGTGCATAGTCTATCTTCAGCTTAGGTTTTCCTGCCACGTCACATTATTGCAGAAGTCATCCCCAAGCTTCACAAAAGTGAACTGGAGCTGCATTCGTAAAACAAATGGGTAACGATGGGGACTTCAGTTTGAGCAAGGCAGGAAGCTCCCTTCTGTCCTCTCTGGTGCTCCATCCCACCTGTCTCAGTTGACGACCCTCAGCAGCCAGTGTTTCTGTGGCAAAGTCAAGCATTGTAAATCTCCATCCATCCTATTAATGAGATCGCAACAGACTGTCACAAGCAGAAGCCTGTAGCATCCTAAGGACCTGGGCAGCAAAATGTTCCTAAAAACTAGTTGCTTTGATGAACTCGAACAATGATCTCATCCACATTTTTTTTTTCTGAAGCTCTGGAAGTTTCTGTCCATTTTCTTCCTTGTTATTTATTACTGTTAGTAGCGCTCACTGGGTGCTATTAGTACCCTGATTCCTTGTCAACTTCCTTGCAACGGGAGTTGAAGACGCTGAAGTAATTTGCAGCCTTTAAGCAATTTTTATTAAGAGTCAGTGCAGAACTTTGCTGGAATTCAAAACCTGGATATTCTGTATATGTAAATAAATGTCTAGAGATAGATGAGTTTTGGAGCAAATTTTATACACAAAATTACTTAGTATTAATCTCTGCCTGCAGTCTTCAGGGTTTTGATTTATGGAGGTATTATTGATGAGCTGTAGTGGGCTGGTTCTCTGGTTGAACAGGCTAACTGAAATAAACATGTTTTTATGTAGAAGATTTTGGAAGAAAAGATAAATAGTGTTGCATCTGCTGAATCATCAAGATGGGAGAATGGAGGGAAAAAAATGGTTTTGGAATGACAGCTTTCTCAGCGTACAGTGGGATTCTTCCTTCCTATTTGAAGAAATACCTATTTCCTGGGATGGTGATATCAGCAAGATGGAAAACACATATTAACTTCCTGAAACCCTGACAAGCAGACAGAGCCCTTTCTGCCCAGACTGCCCAAAGGAGCACATGTCAACCCCAGGGCAGCCTGGCCTGGGCAGAGAGAAAAGGCTGGGGTAGCGTACGAGGATGATCCCTTCAGGATTAATCCCTTTGGGCAGAGCGTGCTGGGTCACAGCAAGTTGTACTGCTGCATGGATGAGAAGAGGCCTCTTCGGGTTTTCTTGTTGCTTCACTTTCTCTGACTTCACGCCAACTGCTGAGGTTCAATTGAGGAGCCCTATTCCTGAAGGGATCTAGAAGATCCCCTTCAAACTACCCTAATCACCACAACCAGGCTCCACCTTCATATCTGATGTAACTGAAAGGTCAAAATAAGTGCCCCCATACCCTTTGATTGAAAAGCTCTCAGAAAGTCATGCTCGATGCCTGCCCCACTTCAAGTGTCCTTCCTCGTGCCGTCTAGTCACTGCACACAGGCAGTTGGCATTCAAGGGTGAGGTGCAACGTTCCCTGGGGCAGAGAAGTGTCTCTCAAATCAGGCTCAATCAAGGGCAGGATTCATAGCCTGAAGTGGGATCATAGCTTTGCAGAAGCCACATACACTAGTGTCATCTGGTTGTGAGCCACCCAAGAAAGTTCATTTTCCGATAGGAATCACTTTGTGCTTTGAAAATGGGTCATTGTTTTCTTGTTGATTTAAAATGCAAGGGAACTTTCCCAGGAGTGGCTCGGTTGCTGGTTATGCATTGCTCCAGAGCTAGTTATTGCTGGTACACTGTTTCATCTAACTTTGTTGCTGGACTGGGAAATGCTGCCTTGCTTTCTGCTGTACACAGCCTGAAAAAAACCACCCGCACATCTCAATCTTCACTGCAGGGAGTGCAGATAGATCAGTGTAGTAAAGTTGTTCCCATCACGCATATTTTCCAAATGCTTTGAGACAAATCAAGACATATGAACTGTGCTGTAATGGCTATTTGCCATACAGGCAATGTATCATACTTTGAATATGCAAATACTGTTTAGTTTTTTTTTTAAGACAGTTAAAAACACAATTAAAGTACAAGAGGTTTAGCCAATTACAGTCACAAAGCGAGTCAGCAATTTTTACCCTCCATTGTTAATAGGAAGAGTTGGCAAAACCTGTTTGTATCTTGCTTTGGTATTTTAAGATCAGAACTTTACAGTGCAAACATTGCCTGCTTTGTTTAAATAATAAAGACAGGACTTCTGACGTTAGTCTGGGAAAACAAATTTTAGGCCCTTTTATTTTGTGTTCCACTCATTTATTTTTTGAGACACTGAAGATACCACACAACTTTATTCTGCTTTGCAAGGTCCTTGAGTGTGTTGCAGTTACATCTGCGAAGATGTTAAATATGTTGCTGAAATCGGTTAAATAGAAGCTATTATATGAAAAATGGGAAAGTAAATAGAAGCATACCAGAAAAAGATATGTTTTGAAATGGTGTCACTTTTCTGCAAGGAATAGGCATTGAAAAGACAACTTTAATTAAAGTCTTTATTTTCCAGCACATTTCATAGTTTAAAGATAGTAAACAGTAAGAAATGTTTTCCACTTGGCAATAAAATTTACTCTTTCCCTGAAAAAAAATATTAAAAATTAAGACCATTTTATGTAGGGGAAATTCTGCCTCTCTCTATAGCCCTGGGTGTAAACCTGCCCTGCTGTCAGGAGGAAGGTGGCATTTGAGCAGTTGTCACCACAGCTATGAGCACATATCCCTTTTCCCAATTCTCTCGCCCCCGCTGAGTTTGCCAATCTTATGAGGGGCGGCTGAGGGAGTTGTTTAGCCTGGAGAAGATGAGGCTGAGGGGAGACCTTATCACTGCCTATAATTACCTGAAAGGAGGTTTTAGAGAAGTGGGTGATGGTCTCTTCTGACAAGTGACGGGTGATAGGATAAGGGGAATAGCCTCAAGACACGCCAGGTCAGGTTCAGGTTTCAGGTAAAAAGTTCTTCACTGAAAGAGTTGTTGGGGTATGGAACAGGGTGTCCAGGGAGGTGGTTGAGTCACCATCCCTGGATGTGTTTAACAGACGGGTAAGATGAGGTGCTTAGGGATATGGTTTAGGAGAGGACAGGTACAGTTGAACTGGATCTTAAAGGTCTTTTCCAACTTAGTGATTCTGTGACTCTTTCTGTCTCTCTTTGTCACACCTTGTCACACTGAACCCGCCCCTTTTATCTTCCAGACTTTTCTTCAGCTTTCTTGCTTTGCCAGTACCCTTCTCAAGCTTGCAGTTTGCTCCCAGACAGAAATCTGTTTATGGCAGCAGATGGAAAAAAGTTTTAAAACTTTACTGGAAAAGTCGGGGGACAATGTTTGAGAAGCATTGTTTTATTTTTCCAAGAAAATGGCCCAAGTGGAGGCAGTTGTGGTTCCAGTATATAGGGCAGCTTCCATCTCGCAAATACTTATTTTAGCCCCAGAGGAAGGGTGGCAGAGGGTGGGTAAAAGGGAATGAATGTTAGTCTTGGCTGGAAAATAGAGTTCTGTTTTGAAAAAAAAAACACAAACCAAAACAAAACAAAACCAAAACAAATTAAAAAATGTGAAGAAAAGGAAAAGAAAATGTCGGGACTTTGTTCTTCATTGAGGCGAAACAGAAACCTTTATAATAAGTCTGAGGGAAAACATGCTTCCAGAAAAGTCAGTCATCAGTATACTTCTCTGGGATGTAGAAGATTTCAGGTGTATGTTCTTAGTCTTCCTCACTAGGACAAGGCACTTGAAACCCAAACCCCAGTTGGAACACCCTATAGAATCTGGCTTGCCTCTAGTAAATGCTTCTCTTTCCCTCTGGATTTGGAGAAAGAGTTTTGAACTGACAATGGAAGTTTCATTGAAATGAATGTGTTTCTATTTTCATGAAATTGTAATTTTCTGGCAAAAATAAGGGTTTGAAAACACTGTTGCCAAGATCAACCAAGCATATAGCTCTCAGAATAGAGGAGATGCTAAAGAAAAATATTTGGGTCCAAACTATGTTCTCAGCTTCCAAATACGGGTACATCAGAGGGCAGCGTGCCATTTGATTTGCCAGGGAGGAAGGCATTTCTCCCAACAACTGAACTGAACATTGTGTCCCTTTTAGAGCAGTGGCAATTGCGCAACACTGTTTATTCTCCTTTTTCATCTCATCCATCATTCACAGCTCAGATTCCTTCAGTGATTCCACCAAGTCAGTTTACTGTACAATGCAAAATGAAAGTCAAGTTAATTTCGCGCTCTACCCACCTCAGTCTGATTAACGCAAATTAAATTTTGTGCTAATAAGACTGAGTGTGTGGCCATAATTGGAAAGCCTTGAGTTCCTCTGACTGCAGGGAAAGTGCAGCATCACAAAAACATTTGAATAATAACACCTGCGAAAATTCATAACAAACAATAGTTTCAGTTTGGGGCTTCTATATAAAGTTTATTCTGTTTCTTATCGGGGACCAGGAATATGTATCTGTATCAGATTGCAGCCCTTGGAACATTTGGCCCATCTGCCACCAGAGGAAGACTGAAGGAGTGGTGATACACACCTACTAAGAGGGGACTGCTGAACATCTGTGTTTCTCCATTAGATGGAAATCCTCTTGGGCTAATAACTGGCTGTTATACCTTAAGTTCAGCCCTGAGGTGGCCAGGCAGTTGGACTAGATGATCGCTGTAGGTCCTTTCTAGCTGAAATCTATTCTATTCTATTCTATTCTATTCTATTCTATTCTATTCTATTCTATTCTATTCTATTCTATTCTATTCTATTCTATTCTATTCTATTCCATTCTCAATTATTTGAGGCTGTTAGCAGAGTCTGAACAGGTCAAGTCAGCAGGAAGTCTTACTAAGATTTGGATCTTTCACCAGCCGTTTAGAGAAAGAAGAGAAAAACATGGAAGTAAAAGACTGTCTGGAAGGGAAGGCGAGGCAAGGCAAGACTCTGATAAAAAGATGAAGCTTCAGAATGGTGAGGAAAGAGTTTGGTAAATGTGAGTTTGAGTTTATAGTTCTATTCCATTTAGACTTATATAGAATCATAGAATCATAGTCATAGAATCATAGAATCATAGAATCATAGAATCATAGAATCATAGAATGGTTCAGGCTGGAAGGGACCTTAAAGATCATACAGTTCCACACTCCATGCCGGGATGCTGCCTGCCCCCCCAGCAGGGACACATCTCTCTAGATCAGGCTGCTCAAGGCCCCATCCAACCTGACCTTGAACACCTCCAGGGAGGGGGCAGTCACAGCTTCTCTGGGCAACCTGTGCCAATGAGTCACTACCCTCATAGTGAAGAATTTCTTTCTCATGTCCAATTTAAATCTAGCCCCGTTCCAACTTAAAGCCATTCCCCCTCATCCTATCCCTACACACGCTTCTCAAAACGTCTCTCCCCAGCTTTCTGATAGGTTCCCTTCAGGTACTGGAAGGCCACTATAAGATCTCCTTGGAGCCTTCTCTTCTCCAGGCTGAACAAGCCCAACTCTCTTGGCCTGTATTCATGGGAGAGGTGCTCCAGCTCTCTAATCATCTTCATGGCCTCCTCTGAACTCATTCCAATAGTTCCAACATATTTTCTTCCTTAACTCCAGCAATTCCCTTTGCTCCAGCTATCACCCAATCCCAGAAGAAGAAATTCTTAAAGTAAAACCACAGCAAGTAGGGACTGGGAAAAGGATGACTCTAAGTTCTGGGACTCTGGTATCAGTGAAGTCACGCACCTGTGTAAGACCAAGGTAGATTTGTAAGACCAAGGAAATATGCCAGAGTACCTGGCACCAGAGATGATGCAGGAGCACATGGAGAATTAAATAATGTAGAAGTGCATAAATCCTGTATGTTGGAATGCAAACAGAGAAGTCTAGTGAGTGTCAAACAGGATAGGAGTAGTTGTAAATATAATGTACCTGCATTATAGCGGAGTGTCTACGCTTCCTGATGGGAATTCATAGAGATGTATATCATCCATGGGCTACCTCCCTTAGCAGCAGGAACACCATGATTGCAAGTGAGTTTATTAAGTATGAAAGAAACCAGCAAACTTTAAAAGCATAGTCTCTTACGGCATACCATCCTAATGAAAGGGTTGAGAGTCAGGAATGTCACCGCTCTGGTACCAGAGAGCTGCTCAGCTGGTGTTTTGAAGTCAAGCCCTGGGATCAATGGGAATTTGTTGTGATCTTCTGTGGAGGCTGGATCAAACTACTAAGTGGAGCAACTGCAGCACAACTTTTGTGTGTCTCTATCAGGTCTGAATTTAGTTTTAGCAGTATAAAATGGGCTTCTCCTATTTGTCCTCTGCCTCTCTGACAAACAGCCTTGTAAAGTAAACATTCGCAAAGCAGGAAGAACAGATTGTACATGGCTGTATCAACAACATGATTTTGGCCTGACTGCCGCATAATATATGAAAATAAGAGCACAAAATTACTGTAAATAAGACAAGGGTCTGAGCATAAGCTAGCCTACTTGTACATCATTTCTATTGCAAAATGAAGCAATGGGACCTGGGCTTGTAGAGCAAATAGCCCTAAATTTCTTCCCTCCCTGCTGCCGTGGGAGTATATTTTAGCTGGGGAGTATTGTCTCTATGAGACATCATCTTGAAACAACAGATTTAAAAATGGAGACAGGTAATATTCCCCATTAATTATATTCCACATCTGTAAAGCATATACATTGCACTGGGGATATATAGAGCCACCTTTGTCAGTGGGCTTCCTGAATATCTTTAGCCAGGTCGCTCACTTATGGTTTTCTCATCGTTTTGTATGTTGGAAGAAGGCTGGTTTCTAGCAGCGGATGGGGAAAGGTAGGATTTTATGAGGCGTGAGTGTGAAACAAATGAAGGCGGCTTGATGTCCCAGTACTGTGTACTGCCAACCCACCTTTGTGGAAGTCGGCTGTAAAATCTGGTGGCTGAATGCAAAACATACACCCAGTGTGCCAACACTAATGGAGTCATCTTATTTTCTTTATTTTTTTTTCCTTCTTATTCTAGGTATGGGTAGTGGGTTGTGGTTTTTTTGCTAGTAAAACACATACATCTAGGTACTAAGGGTGGAGTTGCAATACCAGTAGTTGAGGATTGGCATAATTTTGATTATTTGTGATTTGATTTTGGTGTCTGCTGAGCCCTTGCTTTAAGGCCAACATTTGGCCGCCACAGCAAGACAAAGGCCCTGGGGAAATCTGCTAAAGAGCTAAAGATCTCGCTCGAACCATGGAAGACCCTTGGAGCACAGAGATTTTTTTTTTTCTGGCACACAGGATAAAATAGGACCCTAAGCACAGTGCAATGTCCTCCTGCTGTTACTCACCAGGCAGCAACGAGCCAGTGTTGCTGTCTAAGAGCCTTCCAACATGTCCCTCACACAGACACACTGGATGGAGAGGAGGCTCCAAGTTACACGGCGCTGCTCTTTTCCAAGTGTTCCCACCCCAACCTCACACTCTCCACACTAAAGCTGGAGGATAAGGCAAGGATTGACACTGACCCATTTAGGCTGCTGTATGCTTTGGACTGGTTTGCTTGGCTTCAATAGATAAGTCAAAAATTTTCTTGTCATTGTGGCAGGTGCTTGCTGTATTGTCAGCTTGAATGTTACTGAGGGGTTTTTGAACTGGAGATGTAACTGGGCTTTTAGCAGTCTGTGCCATAAGGGAATGTGCATTAAGCCATTGAGAATATTTCATCACAAAGAAGCTTTTGAAAGAACACATCAGATACACCTGCCGAGAAGCATCTCATATAATTGAGTTGATGATAGTGGAACAAGTAAAGTGTGAGACAGTGACACTGCATCCAGCACACAGAGGACTAGCATTATAAATAATTAATGCTCATAGACATTTCCTTAGCACAGATGCTATGCCTTTCTCCGTCCTTTGACAGGGCAATGCAGGGGAGGTGAAAATAAACAATCAAATCCTCTGTCATTTTTGTCATGTCTTCCCTCTTTTTAATGCCTCACACAATTGGTGGTTTCAAGGTCACTTTATTTACTGATGCTTCTCTGTCACCAGTAATACCAATTTTGTACTGAAATGAATCAAAATACATTTATTTTTAGCACTCTCTCTCTGGATCTCTTACCTCCTTTTATACCTAACATACTATTACTATTACTATTACTATTACTATTACTATTACTATTACTATTACTATTACTATTACTATTGTTAATTCAATAGAAAATTTAAAATTGCTTAGATTATGTATTTTAGAGCTCTAGTGATTAATGATAAGCCATATTATTCAAATATAAATAAAAATATTTATAGATTTGTTTTTTCAGATGTTTTTTCAGTCCAGTCAGCATGGGTAATGTTTGATAAGATTCCACAGTCACTTTTCTCCCACACGCATATTGATGGAAACCCTCACAGCCAAACAGAATTGCATACATCTCTCTTTCAATCTGTGCATAGGTTATTACTGTAGAGGTGGAAGAGCTGCATACATAAACCACTCACTACCCTACCTATAGTAACAGAGCCACAAGTCATTGCTTAGATGCATCCAACTGAATTTTTATTAGTTACTTCATTGTGATGAAGGTATATTCCTGCCAGCATCCCATTGAAACCAAATCTTTGACAGATCTTAGTGATACCAAGACTTCTGAAAGGTAAGGTAAAAACTTGGCAAGATAAATTGCCACCTCTAATATCTTTTTAAGATGAACAAGCAACAACAGTAGCATATCTTGCACCAATTTCATAGAGTTATTCTAATGTTGGGGCCCGAGCAGCTTTGTCTGAGATTTACTTGGTGTGGGCAGTCAGGCAGCAGTAACCAAGGTCAGTGAAAGAGGGAGGTTGCTGCTGTGGCAACTAAGTTGGGGAAGTTCCAAGAAAGGAGGATACCTGTCTGAATAGGGGGGTAGCTATAGAAGATATGGTAGCCAATCAGCTTAGCTTGTGATGCGTGTGTGGCACGTGTACAGAAATGATTTCCTATATAATGTCATGGAGTTTGCTAATAAAGTGGAATGATTCTGCATCATACTGATGTGTCTGGTCATTCTCAGCCCACATGGAACTAAAAGACCCCGGCATTCTAAACTAAAAGAACAGGATGAAAATATTTTACTCTGATGTCTGGATTATGATGCAGATTTGCATCATGTTGTATCCTGGCAGCCTGAAGTTCTCAGGTTTTTAGTATGGGAACAGCAGTTTTATAAAACCTGAATACTGGATCCATATGTGTTTGTGCATGCAGTGTGCTTATGGGCACACTTAACATAAATGTGACATACACTGGTAAGACAAGGTGTAATGGCTTTAAACTGAGGCAGGGTAGGTTTCAGTAAGACATTAGGATGAAGTTCTTCACTATGAGAGTGGAATAGGTGGCCCAGAGAGGTGGTGGAGACCCCATCCCTGGAGGCATTCAAGGTCAGGCTTGATGTGGAGCAACCTGATCTAGTGAAGATGTCCCTTCTTACTGCATGGTGAGTTGGACTAGATGACCTTTAAAGGTCCCTTCCAACCTAACGCATTCCGTGAGTCCATAACATGACATTTGTGCATGCAGTGTACTTATGGACACACTATACCTGATGATTAACAATTCTGTCCTTTATCAAAAAATCTCTGGTTGACATCTCTGCAAGGCTGGAGAGCTGTGACTGTTTGTGCACTTTTGCAAGCATTATTTTGACTGCTGCTGTGGAATTCTACTTGGGTTTTGTAGTGGCATTTCATTCTAGGACTAATCTCTACCAGTAACACCTGGTACCTTATTGACAAAGTGACATTAGTTCTGATGCAGTCTTTACTTTCATTAACCTCATTCTTCACTAGGGCAGCATCTCTAGTTTTTGCTACCTTTACATTCCTTTGCATTGCTGTCATTTTATTGGGTGCCTTTTTTTTTTCCCCAACACCACTTGCATCATCCTAATAGTTTTACCAGTGCAATTTGCTAAATTTCAGTCAACCTGAATTAATTCTGGTTGAATTTGTCTCAGATTGCCTAGCATTGGATTATTTTCATTCCTATCAATGGACACAGAATCCTTCAATAACAAACCTGCCATAAGCCATTTTGTGGGTTCACTTTGGATCTTGTACTGAGTCATTAAATTCATGGCTTGCCAATACTGGATTAGCTTGTTGGAGAGAACAGTTTAGGTAGATATACAGCAAATATCTAGCCAAGCACTATCCATGTTGTTTCCCTTTCCTCCCAACTCATGTTAACAAATAATTTTGTGTTTCCTTCTTGATTGTGAGCTTCCTTGAAGTGCAAGCCCAGTTTTGTCTGTTGCTTCAAGTCCTGCTGCTTGTCAGAAGAGCTGCCCTTCACCTACAGTAGGCATGGGCTCCAGAATACTCTGTCCTCTCAAGGAGCCTCCCATCCTCTGGCTCATGTTAAGACCTGTCACAGGTGGCACTGGATTGAGATCTGGGAATCATGACTCTGCAAATTAAGGACTGGGGCGCTGTGGAGTGCTCTGAAATGTGTTGTTAGAAAGTGCATATATGAGACCGGTGGTACAACTATTTTGCTATTTGCATTACTGTGTGTAGGTAGAGTTAAAAAAGGGCAGAGAAGTAAAAAAAAAGGAGCAGTTACAATTACAGTCTAACAAGAGATGATGTTTTAAAGTTCTTTCCCAGTTGTACAGCTCATTCTTGTGACAAAGTACTGCCTCAGCATCATTAATGAATTTTGCTCCTGGGTATATCCTGTAGGCAGCAGTTGTGCCTTTAAAAAAAAAAAAAAGATCCAGTGAGAAGAACAGCACCATTTTGCTGCCAATCTGCTCAGCTTCCAAGCATAACAATTGAAAATAAGCACATTAGGGAAGAACTGAGCAGTCCTCGTGAAGTGATTTACAATAATGTCATGGGGTGACTCCCAATAATGTCACAAATTGAGCATATGGTAATTGTTCACCTCTTACTGTAAGCTTTCAGATATATACTGAAAAAGAAACAAAAAATTAAGTGGTTTCATTCTGGCCAATAATTATAAGTTCAGCAGCCTTCTAGAACATTAGCATATTAATTACATGGTATTCAACATGACAACAACATAAGTCATAATGTGTTGCTAATTACTAACCTTGGATAGCGTTTTGAAAGGGGCGTTCATGCTTTAGGAACCAAAGTCAAGGTAATGTGGGCACCTACATCTTACTGAAAGCTGCTTAAGAAATGTTAAGATTGCCGTTCCCCGTTACTCTTGCCTTAAAATAACCCTTGATCATGATGCTATAGTTTTATTTACTATTACACTTTTATATTACATTATTAGTTGTTTTCTCCTGAGATTTTGAATGTGTATGGGTGTCTATCACAGGCTGCAAAACCTTACACAAGTTCCCAGGGTGTCACTGTCCTGTGGCATGGTCCATCCAACTCCTTATCTCCCGGAAAGCTCAGGTTGATCCCTGACATATCTAAGCCATTGGGTACAGTTTCACCACTAGATGGGAGCATCGGTTATTTTGCCTTTGCTTTGAAGTGGTCTTCCAGCCATGGAAAATCATATTCCCTCTTGACTCTTGTTACAAACTTGCAGGAGGCCTGAACCTCCCCTATGGCTGCAGGGCATGCTCAAGAAACACTGGCTAACCCTGGTCCCTAGAGGACACCCCTCTCGGCTGATGCCCTTCACGACCAGCATTCAAAGTGGTACCTGCTGTTTAGAATGGAAGCACTCAGTTACTCCTCAAGTCTTGAGGGACGTGCTGGGAATGGCAAGAATGTAACAGCAAGCTTGTTTTATGGCTTATGGTTTCATTGGGAAATGGAGCATCTGTAGTTTACCGGTTGTCCTAAAGCACTTTGATCACCTGAGAAAAAAGAAGGCAAAAGGGGAGACGGACCTGACTTTTGTGGTCCAAAGACCAGCGGTGGAGTTGCTGTGTTTCCAGAAAGATGCACAGAAATAAAGAGAAAACCTACAGGCCAGGCCAGCTCTGGGCCACCCACTCTGACCCCTGCAGCTGTCAGGGTGCTTCAAGAGCTCTTTTGAAGCTCGATGGGGATTGAATGCTTAAACAAGGCTGTGATTGTCCCCCATTAAAAGGATCTCAAGATAGGGGCATGTCTCTCCTTGTGTGCCTCTAACCCCAGGGGGTCTGTTCAGTTCAAATATCCCCTTCCTCCCTAAGGGCACACTGGCAGTGTTTGATCTCGATAAATATATGCTTTAATACATTTTCCATAGTGCCATTGCCTGCCCTCACCTTGGTGTTGCTTGAATAGAAAGATGGCAGACAGTAAACTAAACTAAGTCCCTGTGTTCAGTTTAGTTATAAACAAGCTGTTCATCCATTATAGGGGAAATGCTCCCTACAGAAGCGAGATAAAGTACAGACCACAATGCAGAACCTATTTTTTTCAGCTGAAAACTGCAGTGCCCATAACCAAGAGAAATACTGCACGTGGACCATTACTAACTGGGACTGAGACTTGGTATAAATGCAGCCAAAGAGCTGATGGGTGGTAAAGAGTTCAGCTGCATGCCTCCTGCTCTGGGCTGGGAGGGCTATGTAACCCTCTGTGGCAGTCAGCTCATTAGCTCCCACCCAAGTAGCCATTCTTCTTTGAGAAGAAAATCTGGGAAAGGACATGTGGCCAAGATTTTGTTGGGAAAGGATCTTTTGTTGCATGGATTCAATTCAACACTTACGTGAGAGACAGCCCAGAGTTATCAGCAAATGGAAGGAGACCCCAAATCCAAGAGCTATGAGGGTTCAGGACCAGGCTGCTGGCCAAGTGGGGGTGAACAGTGGAGGACATGCAGCAGAAGGAGGGCTGGGGTGTGGAAGTGGACATTGGACTTTGCAAGTCTGAGGAGAGAGTCAGTTGCTGCAGGTGGAAGGACACAGGGATAGTGGAAATTCCCAGGGCAGCCACCGTCAGCGCTGAGTTTTGGCCAGAGAGATGGGCCAGCCAGCAAATATCTGGTGGCATTGGACTGCTGGGGAAATATAAGCATGAGGCTTGGGCTGTGCTCAGGAGGCATGATGTGTGGCTGTATTACAGGAATTTCACTTTTCGCCAAGCACCCCTCACTTCTATGTCACAAAAAGAAGACAGCCTTAGCTTCCACGGCTAGGAAGAACCTCTTGAAAGGAAGGATGCTGCTGTGCCTTGAAGACCATGAAAACAGAAAGCAAAAGGGAAAGACAGAACTTGGGGGAAAAAATGTACTTTTAACACAATTGTGATTTTCTCTGGACATGACACTTTTCATTTCTAAAGTTGATATTACCACAGGTATCCTTCTACTGGGCTGTGCCAGAGGCCAGAGCTAGAAACATCTCATTATCTTTGAGTGTAATGATTTGAGTCTCCTAGCTGTGTCCTGACACCCTGCTTTTCTGAGGCGTGATGCAGAGCCATGTTCCTCAGCAGCAGCCAGCAGCAGAGATGAACATGCACTCTGAAGTCTAGGATGTACAAGGAATTGTATTTTCCCCTTATTAGTACTCATTGAGGCTCAGGGTGCCTCCGAGACCCACAGACTTACTAGCCATGCAGGAGCCCGTTGCTCTGTTTGGGAATTCAGGGGGGTCCACACTACAGAAACAGTAAAACAGCATCACTGTTTATTGCTGAATGAAGCCTACCCGATTAAAGTGTGACAAACTGCTGAGCCCAAAAGCAGACAGATTTGCTGTAACACACAGATAACATGTTAAAACCAACTAGTTTTCCTCAAAATCATTCAACTTGTCTGCAGCCTCAGATGAGATTACAGTTTATTGACTGATTGAGTAGCAAAGTGGCTGGGCATCGCATTCCATCAGACTTGTGTAGGTTCAGCTAGGAGTAAAAGCTGTCTTCAGGTTAGTCCCACCACAAGACTTTCTGATGTGACTGACACTGAGATCAGATTTCATTGGCAAATCAAGTCAAAAGAAAAGTAAGGTGCAAAGAACTCATTTAAAATCACAGCTGAAATAATACCTGGAATGCATTTGAAAACATTACTGACAAAGTTAATTGCTATTCTTTCCGTAATAAAATATTTCCAGTTTTGTTCCATTTTTTTCCAGTGTGAAAGTCACTTGTTAAGTCTCTAGGGCATTAAAATTAAGCTTTCTTCTTTTAATTTAGTCCAGGAATTAGCTGCAACTCATATGGGGGCACCAGCTAGAAGAAAATCAGAACAGTCAAGGATACGGGATCTGGCAAAGCTCTCAAAGGCAGCATACTGGCAATTAAGTTTCTCACTAATCCCCATGATATGTATGTGCTTATAAGCCTATGGAAATTGGGTTTGATTCATTGTGTTTCTAAATCAGGAGTTTATTCCTTCAGACTTGCCTTGCCTTGCCTTTCCCTTTCCCTATTTCGTCTCCCCTCTTCCCTCTTCCATCTTTCCTCTTCCCTCTTTTCTCTCTTCCTTTCCACAGGGTGAACCACAGCTTAGGCAGCGATGTTTAGGACTCAGAATGTTTGGCTATGCAGAATTTCGGACTGTACAACTTTTGTACCAGGATTTGCTTTCAGCATCTGGAAGAGGCAACTAAATGACAAGTTGTTATAGCACATGGACCACCTTCCAACTTATTTGTATAAATGCAAGTCTCCTCAAACAAGGTTGCATAGTTAATATAGAAGTCTAGATCCTGTTATTCAAGAACTCCCTAAAAGACATTGGTTTGTTCCAAAGCATTCAAATCTCTACCTTCTTAAAATGCAGGTCACGGGATTGATAAATCTGCTTGGCCCAGGAGGAAAAATACTACTTATTCAGAGATGTATATCAGCATTAAGTATGGAATTCAAAAGCCTATATAACTGTTGGCTTGATGGAGGAAGATGGAGCATCCACCCTCTTCCTCTCAGGCTAGGTAACTTCATTAGTGTTCAACTTCGCTCGCGCAGATTGCCTCTCTCACCACGCACATTTTTAACCTCTGAAAGGGCACAGTCTTCCTTTGTAAGGAAAGACTCAAACACAGAGTGCAGTGCTCCTGGCTAGCAAGGGTTCCACAGAAGCATTTAAAGAAGCAGCTGCTGTATCTTTCTAACATAAACTGGACTTCTGCTGATTGATCTATCAAGTCAGTCAGTATCCATAGTTCACTGCCTTGGAAATACTCTGGAGAAGTATCTTGGTCCAGCATTGGAAAATGGTACTGTCTGACACTAAAAGTTCACAGGGGAAGGTCAGGTCTGCCAAATCTCCCAACTCACACTGAAACAGCTGAAATCACCTATAGAAATTTGCTGCTTCAATATTAAGTTTTCCTTTCCTATGCAGAAAGGTGCACGTGTGCTTGAAAGAGATGTAATAAAGGCAAAGTGTCAAAGCTGAAAACAAACTTTACAATAAACTTACAACT
The DNA here is from genome assembly GCA_013399135.1 of Heliornis fulica. NCBI lineage: Eukaryota > Metazoa > Chordata > Aves > Gruiformes > Heliornithidae > Heliornis > Heliornis fulica. The sequence continues at coordinate 50,933 of VXBZ01005238.1, read as the reverse complement.
GATTTTGGTTTTTTTGGAATTCACTTGGGTTATTATTTCTGACAAATGGTTGAAGTATCTTTCTTTTAAAATAGAATTCAGATAGAAAAAGTGTTTTCTTATGTTAAAAAATCTTTTAGGGCAAAATGCATATAGCGATGTGTCTCCATTAGAGAAAAACAAAACAAAACAAAACAAAACAAAACAAAACAAAACAAAACAAAACAAGCTACAGGGAACTTAAAGGAGTGTGGCCAGACCTCGTGCTGCAGAGACATTCCTTTGCATCTTAGAAAGTGAAATTTCAAAGGTCTTTGCCCAGGTAACCTTAAACAGAAACATAATTGAGGGCACTGTATAGAAAGAAATGTAGGGATGTGCTTGTCTTCTGCAATGGAAGTGGATAAGAATCATCTGTGTACGAGAGAAGCTATCTAAGTTTGCCGTATAAATGAAGTACACTTGCCAAGTCTCATCTGGAAGACAACTCTTGCCCAGCCTTGTCCTGAAAGCAGGGCCTCTGATTATTAGGTTACCCAGAGTCCAGTCCGGGCAAGTCTTGTTTCCAGCAAGGGAGATTCCACCACTCCACTGGAAAACCTAGACCAATTGTCTCATGGTGAAACATTTTTTCTTATATCCAGACAGAATTTTACATGAAGCAACTCTGTGCATCCTTGTGAAGGCTATACCTCCATCTTCTCTGTACCTGCATTTCAGGTATTGGAAGACTGACTACTTTACCCTGGAGTCTTTCCTTCTCTGCAACAAGCAAATCCAATTTCTTCAACTTTTCATGTAAGGTTCTGCAATCTTCTTCTTATCCTCATGACCTCTCTCTGGATCCTCTCTAATTATGTCACCATCCCTGGATATATTTAAAAGATGGGTAGATGAAGTACTTAGGGATATGGTTTAGGAGAGGACAGGTACGGTTGGACTCGATGATCTTAAAGGTCTTTTCTAAACCTGGTCATTCTGTGATTCTGTGATTCCATGTTTCTCTGGAAATGGGGAGACCAAACCAGGGCACAGTGTTCCAGTTATGGCCTATGAAGTGAAAAGTACTGTGGAAGAAACACTTTCCTTCATCTGCTGGCTGCATTCATGCTGTTGCAGCCCAGGATATGGCTTGTTGCAATGGCAGACTCCTGGATCATGTTTTCTTTAATCCCCATTAGACCTCCCAGCTCATTTTCAGCAAAGCTGAATGTGCCCAGCCTGTATCCTCAAACTTGAACAGCAATTGTTGAAATTGAGGAAGAAAGTTGTAGTCGACCATTTCATATCATCCTAAAATGGTAACACAAGTTCTCTTCTTGCAGTTTGGACTTGTTCACCACAACAAAGGGCACTTTCCACTTTCAATTTTTGCATGTTTCTGCACCATCAGTCTTTCCAGTATAGCTTATGCTGATCAGGGTTACTTTAGTACCACATGAGGTTAAAGAAAGGAAGGGTCCAAGGGTCTGCTGGACAGGATGGGATTCACCCTTCTACATAGTTCCTGTCTGAAATATGAACTGTTTGGACTAGCATTAATGCCAGCAGCAGCAATCTGCTTGTGTGAAGGACTTTGTCCATGTATAACAAACAAGTCTGAAAGTTTTTGTCTCATGGCCACTCACACCTGGATCAACCAGAGAGTAGTGGGCCCCTGCTACTCTGAAGACATGCTAGAGGGAGGAAATATGACTTATCAGGGCAGATGATGGAGCCTCAGGGAGAGAAGGGTGAGGAAGGAAGCACATTGTTTGAGTCAAACTTCTCAGCTCCTGGTGCAGTATGCTGAGAGACCCCTAGAAAGTCCTTGCAAATCTTCATTACCCCTGCATTACACAGGAGCACCCTCTTCCTTGTGGTATGTTCCTACCTCTCAGAACAGGTTCATGCTTTTCTGTATGACTTTATTCATCTTGTTCATTCCCAGCTGTACTGGAGACTTTGTCCAGTCCTTTGTTAAATCGTCAAAGCAGGGGAACTTCCAACAGTGCCTAGAATTCAGTGATTCATCACTTGGTTACAATCCATGTTACAAAAAAAGCTTTTGAGAGTTTTGTCTTTGATCAATGCCATTCTTTTGTTTCTATCTATTCCTTAGATCATTTCAAACAAGGCTTCTTAGTCTCTTTGCACCTGCAGGTGTTTATAAGGAGTTATCCTATTTCCCCTTAGTTAGGGGTACTGAGCTAAGCATATTTATGTATTTTAATCTTCTCTAGAAATGAATCTCTCAAGATCTTTAATAATTTTTGTTGCCCTTTTCTGAATTTCTTGCAGTTTATTGGAACCTTTCTGGTGGAAATGTGAATAGATGGGAGCAGTAGTCTACCTACAGCTTCCCCGTTCTCTGGGTTTCACCTCTCCAGCTGAGGAAGAGTGGTGACGTCCTCAACAACCTTTGGAAAATGAAGCAGCAGCCTGAAGTCACCTTCATTGACTGTAGTGATGGTGTTGGAGCTGAGCCCTCTCTATGTTGTTTGTCACAGGCAAGGGAGTGCAGATGCTGACAGTTCTGAGAAAGCTGTCGCCCTCCCTAATCTGTCCACATCACTGAGATGTCTCCCTGAAGCTTTGTATCTTTACTCAAGACATAAATCGGAGTGCTTTGTAACTGCATGCATGCGGAGAAGGCTGATGGAGGAAGTGATCACTTGCTAAAAGGCAGCTTTGTGCAGATAAAGAATTAAAGAAAATGGTGTAGCATAGTATATGTTTTCAGCCAAAGTGGAATACTGCTTAATATAGGAGATCAGGCTGGGAGTTAGGGGACATATTGCTATGCAGCTTTCACTTCCTGAGGAAGATTATATAGAAATTAAAATCCCAGCATGAATTTTAACACACAGCTTCCAACAGCTGTTGGGTATCACATGAGGAATTGGCAAGTCTGTGGCAGCAGCTGCATCTTGCCCCATCCCTGGCAGCACCACAGAGCTGTAAGAGGTGGCAGTGAGGCAGGTAGTTTTGTGAGGCATTTTCCACTTGGGCTGTAGTAAAACAGAGCAGATGTGGTGACAGAAAACATTCAAGACCCCACCATGATACTTCCTCTAACAGTCTTAAAAGAAGATGATAATTGGTTTTGGTTTTGGTTTTTTTTTCAATCTATGGAACACAGTTACCAATCTATGGTACTATACAAACTAAATCAAAATATGGGGTTTTGATCTTCAGGAGAGAAAATACATTTTGATGCCAGAGACATCCTATTTCATGCATGGTCACATGATTTCAGAGTCAGTGCTATGAATTACACTTGCAGTGTTGATTTCTATTCCACTGACATTGCTTCAGGCTCTTTATTTTCATTTCTCCCCAAAACAACAGGATGAACACCTTAACCTGAAGAAACTGATGCCCATTCTGACAACCCTGAAAAACTGCATCCCTGTTGGTGGGGAAAGGATTCAGCCACATTGCAACAGTCCTCTAGGTGGTCCTGTATTCAAAGTTGGATCAAAGAACAACAATTAATTGTAGCTGTCACATGACATTAATTTCTGCCATACTTTAGGTCATTTGAGCATTGCTATTGTTTGTAATAGACAAACAGCACTCAGCCACCACCCCTCAGATGAGAGGAGTCATATCAAGCCAAGGAATCAGCAGTGTCCTGGCATAAGAGAATTCAATCCCTTGCAAACATCTTACACTACCCTTTAGAACACTTGGTGGGGTTTTTTTTTGTTTTTGTCTGTGCAAAAGAACAAAATAATAGACAGTTTGTGTCACTATTTTATGTTTTACAATAGCAGCTAGCCTTGCACTTCAAATAGTTTAATGTCTGAAGGGGTCAAGCCTAGATATGGACTCTTTCAGTGGCTGGGCGTTAGGGCAAAGAAGGGAATCAAACAACTGAATACACAAGATTCAGGATCAGGTAGTAAGCATTGCTATGAACCTAGTCTGTACTTGCAGTAAATTCAGTGGTACTATGTATGTTTCATAGGGAACACATTTGCATTCCATAGGGAGTAGGATTTCAAGGAGTATGGAGTCTGTTGGGAGAGGATTCTCTCTACTCACTTCATCTCTTGTTTCTGATTGTTTCCAGAGTCCTCAGAGATGCCTCCCTATAATAATGTTTCTAGGAACAATTCTTAATACATTCTAAAGAGATGGACCAAATGTATTTACAAATATATTTTCATACAGGAGTTGAATATGCATTTTAATGAAACAAAACTTGCAGTAATGAATGACATTAAGCAAAGCAAGACAGTCTATCTCTTTTGACTCTGGGAAGTCTATCCCCAGATTTCCAGGATGCCTCACAGAGTACTACAGATTTGGATGTGCACTCCAAATACTACAAACAGAGTCATTTCTCCTGCTCCCCAAATTCTGAAAACTTTATTATTCATTTAAACACTGCAGGGCTTGCAAATCAGTTGATTATTTCTAGGAACAAGTCTCTGACGCTTTTGGGAAAACATCTGTGAGAGTATATTTGAAAAACTTGAGAAAAAAAATGTTTATGTCATTGCAACCAAGCTTCTCAGTGCTGGAACTTGCTTTCTTTTCTCAGGTGTCTTAAATCTGTACCCATCTACACAAAATAGCTTGAGTTGCCCCACAGAAAAGTTGGTTTCTTAGTCCCTGCAGTAATTTTGCACCTCTCTAGCATCCACCAGACAATGGCAATCCTAGGAAATTAATGCTGTCTCTGCTGGGAGTGAAGAAAGATGTCTCTACAGCTACTATATTCAGTTTGATTTCATCATGTTCTTTTCTCCTCTAACTTTATATACTCACTGGAGTCTGGAAAGTCATTCATCTGACCAGCTAATAGGTGTTTATTTCAGAATGATATAAATCTCTCCCTATGATCTGTAACTATATTTATTGACTAGCTCTCCACTGAATAGGGAGGTAGTTTATGGATCTAACTTAAATGTAAACACCAGAATTTGGGTGTCCGCAGACTGGAGATGGAGCTCCCTGTAAGCATATCTCCACATGCAGAAAGTTTTGGAAGAGGATAGTTTTCAGACGTTGCTTTGAAGAGATGGGCCAAGAAAAAAGTAGTTGTTCACACATTTAAAAGTGGAGAGGCTGATGAGGATGTGAGTGTCCTGGTGAACTCAAGAGCCCAGGTCCCCTATGAGAAGTCACTGTGAAAGAGAGATGCTGCAGTGGTTCAGTCATACACATTTGGCCTGAAGGATTGATCTCAACATGACCACAGGATGTCTATTTAAGGAATACTCTTCTTCAAACATGTCCACAGAAGCCGGGGGAAAGCACCCAGAACCCTTGAACTCAAGCTCTGAGAAAAAGAAGGAGATGTCAGAGCATGGCTTAGGCTGGTAAGTAGATGTAGCACTGACCTGTCCCAAGCCAAGCCCTCAGGCACCACACACATATTTAAAAGGAACATAAAAATAAATCAGGCAGAAAGAATCCCAAGAACAGAAAAAGCCACAAGAAAGACATCGTTTTCCCTGAGAAAAGTTCTTCTTGTGTAATTAAGTTTGCTCAATTTAAAGTAAATCCTCTCCTGTCTGTTCTCTTTATGCTGAGACGCTATGCGCTTGGCAAGGCTGTGGCTGAAACAATGTCCTTAGGAGTGTGGACAATTTTTCCAGTGGTAATAAGGCAGCAATAGAGTGTGTGCAGTGGTCTCGTGGAGTGTGGTGGGAGCTGTGTGCTGGGGGATGGCTGGCAAGCTCAGGGTGAGTTTGAAGAATGAGCTTATTTCCAGGCAGAACCCAATCACTATATTCACAAAAGCAATTTCAGCAGTGTTTATTGCCATAATCAAGTTGTTTACAAATAAAGCATGGTTATATAGCCCATCCACTATGTTTGGCACTTAGAAAGAAAGCAGGTGTATTTCAGAAGTTTGGGATGCAAAGAAGTCCTTGCATATGGACATGTGCAGTTTGTGACTCCTTGATTTTCAGTCGTGTCTCTCATTACACTCCAGATTGCAGTGAAAGACCTGAAAAATCCGGCACTGTTTTGGATAGAAACATCTGGACTGGGAAAAATGCATCTAAAGACTCACTTACAGTAGCAAGTTCTGCAGCTTTAACTGAACCAGTAAGAAGCCATTCATACTTCCCTGGATCCCAGTGCAACACCAGTTAGATGTATTTCTCCTGGTAGGGCTTATTCTACTTCAGGTTGCAAAATTAGGTCCTCCAGTCCAAATGATACTTTTGGACAGGTATAACTACGCTTAAAGTGCAGCTTCCAAAATAGATGAAAAACAAACATCTACACACCTGATTTTTTTTTAGTGGCTGCTAGGTTGTTGCTGGATCTAAACTAAGTCAAGGACTTTTCAGCTTCCCATGCTGGGCCAGGTGCACATGGAGCTGGGAGAGCACAGGCAGGACAGCTGAGCCAGTCTGGCCAAGGGGATATTCCATACCCTGTAACCTCATGCTCTGCATATAACTGGGGAAGCTGCCAGGAGGTGGGATCACTGCTCTGAAACAGACTGTGCATTGGGTTGTCTTTTCAATTCTGCAAGTAGTGAGCCAACACATTTGTGCATCACTTATTTTGTGTTTTAATTTTCTATTTTTCTTTTGTTATTTTTTTTCCTTTGTTATTCTATTAAACTGTCTTTATGTCCTCACAAGTTGTTTTTTTTCCATTGTCCCCTCTTGGTGGGGAATGGTGAGCAAGTGGGGGTGTGGTTATACCATGGCAAAATGACACAGCAGAGGTTCTGTAAACTGCAAACTTTAGTCACTTAATACATTAAGTGATACAAAAGTATCTCTGCTCCGCATTCTTTCTGTATTTAGCAGTGCAAAATGTCTTTCCTTATCAGGTGCATCAGTAGGAGAAAGCAATGGCTGTGTAATTTATGAAACTCATTCACTGCATTCATTTAGATAGCTGTGTTAAACCTTTCTGAATGTTTTTCGTAATACACAATGCAGTGCTGTTGATTATTCCCCCTGGATTCTTCTTCTGCCTACCTCAATACTGCTTCCAAGCATCCAAGCCTGTGAGTCCTGCATAGCACAAGGTACACACTTCTGACATCCATCCCACATAAGTAAAAAACGCCTTACATTGGTAATCAAGTAGTTATGGTTGTTCTGATGGGTCCAAGTGTTCCCTTGCATGGGGCTTCACCAGACTCTTCAGGGGACGCTGCTCACTTAACCTGTTCACTAGGGAATAACTAACCCTGAAAACCAGACTTCAGAGCTGGCAGAGCTGTCTCCGTGCCTTCCTCTTCCCTAAGGTGCAGTAAAAATGAGCCTGTATTACCATGCCACCCCAGTGGGTGAGGCAAGCAAAGATAAATACAGATAAAGCAAATTTATCTGCTTCTACTACGGATAGTGTAGGTTACATCTACACTGTCTTACAATAGGCCTCTGTGGCCCCAGAGCTAGTGAGTGTGGCCTGCCTTGCATGCCTGCTGCCTGTGGCTCTGCCTCACTCAAACCCTTACATCATTCTTCTGTCCCCATTGTGGTGGGAATCAAGCATGCCTACAACACTGACAGCTTGAGGGTTCAGACTGATGCAAGACACAGTGCTAACAACACTGTCACCTTTGAGTTTCCCTGGGTCTTATATTCAGCAGGCAAGCAAGTTTGCTTACCTTTCAAAATACTACTGAACTACAAAACTAGCTTTACTAAAGACTCTTTTTCCTCCACTTCCCAAGACAGTATTAGAAAATATGTTCTGGGTGGAGGGGGTCACATCTTGCCCTAGTGACAGGGTAGAATATTAGGAGGGCCCAGGGACAGAAATGCCCGGGGGTAAGACAGTTGCCCTATATAAATTTCTTCACCACAGTAGGTCAATTGAGTAAGCAAGAGGGTTAAATTGATCTGCATATGGAACATGTGCAATCATAGATGTTCTATCTACTCTCGATCAAAAGCCTTGGTCATGGCCACCCAGAAGTTCTTTACAGCAGTTACCCTTTGAGCACATCCTACAGAGAGGTGTCAAGTCAACCAGGGAGGTCCTAATTCTAAATATACATCCTTCAATCGCTCTGTGGCTGAAACCTTCATTTAAGGCAGATCAGAGATCCACCCTGTGGCATGGGAGCTGGCATCTGATTTTAAAAGCACAAATATACTCATTAAAAAAAACAACAAGTGAAACCAACAGACATGGTAATTTAAATAGGAATGGCAATCAGTCCCCTTTTCCTGTACCCTTTGTAAAAATAGATGCTGCATACACTTTCTGTCTTTAAATACATATATGCATACATATAGTAACTGCCAATCAGGTTGAAACGGTCAGCGTTTGAAACTTAGGAAATGGTAGAACGAAGCTCACTCAAGCAACTATAAGGTGAGTCTGTCTAAATCACCATGTGGCACTTCTTTTTCTTCACAGAATATCTGCTTCTTTCAGGGCACTGAGCAGCCCTGGGTGGTGATGAATCAGGACTGTTCAGTGGGGGAATCAGCTAGCTGTAGGACATCTCTCTCATGTATCAAAATTCACCCACAGCATGAAAAATAAAATAGTTCAGATGGTTATGATTTTTCCTATCTAATGTCCAGATGATTATGTCTTACACTGGAGAGTATTAAGAATTCTTTTTGTAAGCTGTCAAGCTGCTGTGTTTCTTATAAAAAATAAAGCCTATTCTTTCAGGATTTGTGGTTCTTGCAATATTCTTACCCATTGAGCAGAGCTGAATGGGGGCAAAACTTGTTGGTTTGCTTTCCTTCCTGTTCTGCAACAGTTCTCGTCTCTGACTATCAAAGCTTTTCACACAACCATCCTACAACCAGAACAAATGCTCACAGATCAAGGCTACTACAAGGAGCATTTAAGGATTTCAACATCTATTAGCAAAAAGGGGAAAAGAAAGTAAATTTGAGAACCATTCAAGATGCTTTACCATTCTTCCTTAGAGCTCCTGTCCTCCCACATCTGTTGCTTAATTTTTCCCACAAGAAATAAACTGGAGCACAACCAGTAAATTTCAAAGAAAAACATTTATAGCTCTCTCATATCTCCACTAGATGTTTTGAAGTCTGACATAAGAAGACCAGCTGCAAAGGATATGTTTACAAATGTGATTTTTTTTTAAAAATTGATAACCACATGCCAAACTGTAGATGCTGAGTAATTAATTATCCAGAGTGCCTTGTGAATCATAAAGGCAATAAATCTTTTTCTTTAGCTGAGCCCTATTGCAGGACTTCACCAAAGCTCTGGAAGCCAAGTAAGCAAGGAGGAACCTATATTCCAATGCAGTCTTAAGTAGTAAGATATTTTTTAAATTTTTTTTTTAACACCCCCCCAAATACATATAACTATCTAGACAAAATACGTTATTCTTTCATTTATTAATTCATTCCTAAATTATATAGCGGTTCTAATACCTAGACAGGCATGTGAATTGCTTCTTCCTATACACTTCTGCACACGTAATTCCTCTTGCAATCAGTGAGACTTTAACATAAAGGGAAGATTTTCTTCTTTACTATCTGCAAAGGTTTGGTAGCAGAAGGGCTGTGCGCATAAGCCCTGAAATGAAGAAAATCGGGCTTTCAGCTCCACCCGAGACTTCTCATTTAACATTTGTGCAAAGGGCTCCAAGTTACCAGCTGCCTTTACATCAAAGCTGCCATTAAAACCTTACTATGTCACACTTTTCTTGTGAGAATAAAGTCACTAGTAACAACTAGGTTGCAGATCTAAGGGTGGTGAGGGTAATCTAAGTATGGACTACATTTCATACACACAAACAGGTCAAAACCTCTGTCTTGGATTTACAGATACATTTCAATGGGGATGAAATTGCCTTTACAGAAATCAGGCGAAGTTCACTGGAAGATTTCACCAATATAATTGACAGCAGCTTCCCAGGGAGAGGAATTGCTGGAGGGATTGGGTACTGGGGGCAAAAGGACATTAAACACACTCTATCAGCTGTAGACTGCAGACGGTGCAGCAGCACTCCCACTGAGAGGTAATGGATGATGAAGAGACACAGCCAAAATGTCTCTGCAGTACTCATGAGCCCTAGTTGTGCTCAGGAAGAGATTTCTTCCTGGAAATCCAAAATATTGGACCGTCTGCCCTGGAGCAAAGCAAGAAGGAAGAGCAGAGGAGGAAAGTGCTTTGAATGGAAACCACGTGCGCAGTGTGTGCAAGGGGGACATGGCTAAGGCAAGTATGTTTTATACTTTATGGAAGTGGCCCCTGGGAAACTTCTTCTCAGATGCTTTATGAATATAATATTTGTTCCACTGTGTGCTTAGCCATTTAGTCTCCATATTCTCTGTGCTGCAAAATATAGCCATGAACAGAGCAGTGTGCTCTTGCAAAGCTTCATTGACTCAATGGGAATCTCACCAGTGTGAAGCTAAAAAAAGTAATCCACAGGAGCTAGAGTCTTGTGAACACAAGACTTTGCACACCACCGTATTCAATCTGTCCGTAGGTGGTGTTAAACTTTGAGTGTGGTCTGTCATACAGCATACCAGTGCACTAAAGAGATTGTCAGGAAGATATTGTCTAGAAATATAAATGCCATGTGTTAAGTGGGGCTTTTATTTGAAAGCTAGGTTTAAAAAAGTGATTCTGTTATTACACTGGGTTTTGTTTGCTTGTTTAATTTCAAAGATGTGGCATTTGGTGTGATTGCACTCCAACAAGTTTGGAGCTATTTGGTAGGAATCCTGGAAGCTCTCTTATCACAGTAGACCACTGCACATTCAGAAAATCTGTCTATCATTTTGGTGTTGCTATAGCAACAACCTAGTTCCAGCTGGAAAAAACTGGTTCACTTCTGCCTGCACACTCTGCACTACAAGCTTACTTTCTCCCATTGAGCAGCAGAAAAATATCTTTTAGTGTTTGAGGCATAAAATAACACCTGTGAAAGGGAACTCTATGGAGAGGACACCGCCCTACCCTCCTGGCATGCACCTGGCATGCACCTGGTAAGCACCTTATTTGCTTCCAGATGAATAAAATATTGCATTTCTAAAACAGATTCCTGGTAACTATTTCCAATTTTGTTGCTGAACTCAAATCTATATTAAGAAAAACACTTTTTGCAGCTTTTTAACCAATTAAGCACTTTCTTAGTTTTTCTATAAATAAAGACACTGTTTTTATGGTAGTTATCATCAGTTCTCCTCCAGCTATTGGAAGGGGTGTGCACTAACCCGTGAACTATAGTGATTACAAACGATCTCCAGATGGTACCATGGCAGGCCAAACTGATGGTATATTTAGGTCCAAATGCTTATCTTCCCAGTCAAAAGCAAAGAATTCTTTCAAAATGTGCCTGAGATTTCCCAGGAGGGAAGGGGAGCTGTCCCTTTAGTCCCATTTGGACTAGGGAAGGACCCACCCTGCACTAGTCGCAGTCAGGTCGCTGCCAGCGGCAATGACATGGAGTGTGAGTGCTTTAGCAACATGGCCTGTATGTTTAGGACAATATGGTTTATGTGCCCCAGCTGTCACAACTGTCTAGGCATGAGGACAGTGGGCTGGTAATGTGCCAGCTTCCCACTGCAAAGTGAGAGAGTGATTTAGCTAGCCCATCATTTTATTCCGGCGGCAAAATTTCTGCAGGGCAAGTAAGTGGTGGCTTCATGTGCATCCCCAGTGCTTGTAGGCTCTGGCACTACAGGCCTCAGGGCAGCACCCTGTGTCCTTAATGGAGTCGTTCAGGGGCAAAAGGATAGTCCTGAGACTTTTGGTCGCCTTTCCCTTTCCCCACCTTTTTGGTAAAACAATTGCTACTTCCTTTCCTTCAGACTGAGCCCCTAGAAAGCAGCAGGGGGTGTGTCTGTCTCCTCCAGGAGGAGGAAAAAGAGGACTGCCATAAAGGGAGTGAGTTGCTACAAACACACAGTCAGGCCATTAGTGTTTGATCCAGGCTTTAATATATAACTCTCTCAGAGCAGAAAGCCTCCTGGAAGGAAAAAAAATTCCTTACAAGTTGATCAAGTCAGATGCTGAAGTGTTTGCAGGGCTTGGTGTTTCTCAGCCTTTTCCAACCTGCCTTTCTCAAAGGATGGTCATGGACATCCTTTTATGTGGACAAGGCCACAAAACACTTTATAACTCTAGTTGTTTACAGGTTAATTTCAGTATAATTTACTGAGAATATTCTTTTATTGCCACTGGCTTTCTTCACGCAATTCTCTAGGGTAGAGTTAATTTCTGTTCTAGCAGCGGGTGGAATGCTGTGTTTGGGAGTTAGGGTGAGACCAGCACTGATAACACCCCCATGTTTCTAGTTGTTGCCAAGCAGTCAAGGACTTCTCAGTTCTTCATAACAAGAAGGTGGGGGATACCCAGGAAGCTGGGAGTGGACATGGCCAGGACAGGTGACCCAAACCAGCCAAAGAGAGTATTCCATGCCAATTATATCATGCTCAGTATAAAGGGTGGTCGGTGGGGGAAGATGGCACAGCTTCAGGACGTGCGGTTTTGGGGATGATCTGGTTCCAGGACAGCTCTGAGCTGTAAGGTCTGGGGTGTGAAGTTCAGTGAGAAATTATAACCTGTATGACCATTTTAATATATTTTATTATAAAGTCTTATAATTGTTATCTCTCTCTACTGTCCCAGTAAACTGTCCTTATTCCAGCCTGTGAGGTTTGTCTGTCTTTGTTGGTCTTGTTTTCTATCCTTTCATCTACATCATTTTAGAGAGAGTGGCTGTGTGGTGTTCAGCTCTCATCTGGGGCAAAACCAGGACAACCTGTATGACTGGAAAGAATTTAGGGGTAAGGAGCTTGGTGTCTGTGGGTCTGCTCATAAATAACTGGGAATAGGATGAGAGGAAATGGAGTCAAGTTGTGCCAGGGGAAGTTTAAATTGGATATTAGGAAAAGTGTCTTCAGCAAAAGGATTTTCAAGCATGGATCAGGCTGCCCAGGGAAGTGATTGAGTCACCATCTCTGGAGGCATTGAAAACATGCATAGACCTGGTGCTTATGGACATGGTCTAGTGGTGGACTTGGCAGTTAATGGTTGGACTCGATGATCTTAAGCTCTTTTACAACCAAAATGATTCTATGTTGGAGAATGGTTAAGGGAACAGGGTCACGGCTCCCTTTAAGAGAAGAGCTGTGTAAACAAACACCATCTTAGGGCACAGTGTCTTTGGACAGTTTAAGGGATGTGAACATCTTAACCATTGTAACCAATAGTGTAATGACGAGTAGGCATAATTATCAGCAAAGCTATATAAGGATCAGAGCTGTGTGAATAAAGTGAACAATGCTTTATCGATCATATTGATTGCCTGCATTCGTTCCCTCGCCGAATTCCCCCGCAATTCTACAAATCTACAAAGGTTCAGTTTTTTAAATTTAAGTAGTTAGAATCTTTCTGAAGATCATCTCTGAATATCTAATAGATATTGGTGTTCTGTAGACCAGAGCAGAGAAATGCTGTTTTACTTGACCTCAACTCTCCTTACATCACATATATTCTTTTGATGTTGCAGTCTGAACCAAGCAGAGACTTGTTTTTTCTGTCATGTCTGTGTCTCTGTCAGCCACTTTAAAGTTTCAGCTCTTTTATCCCAATGGTGAATAATATAATTACAATTTTAGCAATGGAGAAGTTTCTCTTCTGCCTCCTTCAGTTCAGGCTGGTAGGGTTTGAGGCTGAAATGATTAAACCACCTCGTCATTATCATGATGCAGAGATATTTGCCTAACATCTCATTAAGGAGTACAGGGACTATGAATGCAATTGGTTTTGCAGCTGCCATTCAAATGAAGCAGGCTTCACTCTTTCCTTTGTGCACTGTTTTCATGCTCTTTGCCGAGAGCTCTCGCCTGCAAACAGCCCTGTGCAGCTGGATGTGAGGGCAGCCAAATCAACAGGCTACGATAGGAGATGCCCAGAGAGGCTGAAGCCGGTCAAAATGTCTGGACCAGCAATTGTGTGGGGGACTCTGTTCACTTCACTTAAGATTCTTAGATTTTAGGATAGAAAAAACATGAAGTGTCAATGCTCTTCTCAGGACATCATTCCGCTTTCAGCTCAAGCGATGCATCTATTTTTATGCTTGGAATCCTTAAACTGTTACGCACTCTAGCATCTTTTATCTCTACTATTTCCCTCATGTACTTCACCCATAACAAAATCATTAGGGACATTTATGAAGTTAATACTATGCACAATAGGCTTAGCTACTTAGTAATTTTTCTCTTTCTCGTGGCATTTATCTACCTACACATATGTTCTTTAGAGACGAGTAGGCTTCCTGGGAAGGGAAGGCCGGGAAATACACCTTCTAATAATGGCATAAGGTACTATTTAATGTGGGTTTTAATGTGATTTGTGATGCAGCATCACCAGGAATGTATCTTCTGGTTGACAGAAGCATCCACTCTTTCACACGTTTGCATCCTTTCTAAATTCACTTAAGCAGACACATGGTTAAGTACATGTCCTATGTACTGCCTTGTTCCACCATGGGTATGGGTTTTATTCTTCCAATGCACTGCTTTGCTGTCCACTCATCCCTTTCTGAGCCTGGCTGGCCTGAGAATCCAACCTGTCTCTTGCATGTTATACTGTGAAGCGCTAACTATAGCCCCAGGGATCAGTGTTGAACAACATGATTTTTTAATGAGCACACTCAGTGTGGGTTGCTCTTGTTTAACATAAAAGAAAAGCATAATCCCCGCTCCAAGCCATTTGCAGTCTAAAGGCTGGATTTTGGCTCTAAGCCACATCCANGAGGGAGCTGCTCCTAAAGGCATTTTTACCAAGGCTGTGAGAGCTCAAAGAGCAGCAACTGCTGCCATTCTCATGTAGAAACATGTGTAACATGACTGACATGAATTGGTGGCCCAGCTTGCACTCACAGGGGACTCATGAAGTTTCCCTCTCTGACTGAGTGCCAGCAATGATGCAGAGAGGAGAAGAGTCCTCACCCTCACTCTTTTTCAGTTGTGTGGGATTACAGCAGAAGGATGCACAGGAGGTTGCAGAAGAGCAGTTATCGTCATCTTCCACAGCTTTTTACTAGAGACATTGATAAGGCAACCAAAGCAATTGTGTTCCTGGGCAAACAGGAAAGGAGGCCAAGAAAAGCTAGGGTCAAGAAAGGTACTTTCCAGTCATGGCATTCCATCCAGAGTTGGCATCACAAACCACGCATTCAATCAGTGTGTGACTCACAGATGGCTTCCTCTTCGTCACCTGCTTTTGAAGCTAGTAACTCTGATCTGAAACTTTTACATAAATGGGCTTCTGGAGTCAGTACTGTTCCAGTCCTTCAGAGGAAAAAGACCTTGCTCAACCAAACTCTTATTACTACATAGGAAGAGCATCTGTTCCTAAACAACCAGCTGTCTCTTAACAACCCGTTTCTGAAGACTATATAATTGAAACCAGAAAAAAAAATATTTTCTAGTCCCCAGGCTGGTAAACAAAACCTTCCAGGTAAGAACTGATGCTATGGATTCAGAGATTTTATTTTCTTCTTGGCATCAGAGAGGCACTTTGCCAAGAAAGAGACAATCAAGTGGTATGGAAGTAGTCGTGAAAGACATTGAAAAATGGTGGAAGTAAATTCTGATTAGACATTTGGGAATCTGCCAGGTGGCAAGGGAATCGCTATCTAGGGAATGAGAACATCAAGAAGGAAAGAGGGAATGGAAAGAAGAGGAGTCAGGAAGACCCAGGACACTCACTGCACTTCTACATCCATGTACAGTGAAGAAGAAATAGTGGAAAGAAGACTTATGGAGACAACATTTTCAACTGAAGGAAGAAACCAAAGGACAATGCATAACTAAGGTCAAGTTAGCAAACTTTAGGCTTTGCAACCATGTATGACTTTGAAGAGTTCTATTCTAGTGAAATATGCATTTGTCCTTCAAGAATGCAGGACACAGCAGAGCGACAGACACAATAACTGGACTGTTGCAACTTTGAAGTCTGTTAAAGAAAGACTTTGGAAATGTATTGTTTTGATAAGTCTGACGTAGTAGTCAAAGAGATAAAATATCTCAGGATGGACAAAATTCCCAATACCATTACATGGAAGATATACAAGATTATTAGGACATCTTTAGCAAACATAATTGTGCATATATTAAGAATGACACCAGTATAGCTATATAAAAAAAAAAGAATAGTTATATTAAACCAATGTAAAACCCGTGTTCAGATCATATTAGATCAGGATTTATGGGCAACTTGGACAGATTGAATTTTCCAGTTTATGTATGTTTTGGGAAGAGAACCAGAGTAATGGCAACAGCACCAAAAATAAGGCCAAAAGTTGTAGGTTTGGTGTGTGCCTAGTGCACATGGACAGCATTGAACCTGGGCTCATGACCAGGCACTTTTCTGGTACAATAATGAAAGCTTGTGTATGAAGTGTGAGAGCTGCTTCAGTCACCTCATGAAACCCAAAACTATGCGAATTCACATGCCTGCCTCCCTAAGTGCCCCATAAAATAGACTGGAGTACTGTGTCCAGTTCTGGAACCCCAACATAAGACGGACATGGATCAGTTGGAGACGGTCTAGGGCCACAAAGATGATAAGAGGGCTGGAGCACCTTTCCTATGAGGACAGACTGAGAGAGTTGGGGCTGTTCAGCCTGGAGAAGAGGAGGCTCCGGGGAGACCTTCTAGCTGTCTTCCAGTACCTCAAGGGGGCCTACAAGCAAGATGGGGAGAGGCTGTTCAGTAGGGCCTGTTGTGATAGGACAAGGGGTAATGGTTTTAAAATAGAGGGAGGTAGATTTAGATTAGATATTAGAAAAAAGTTCTTTACTGTAAGAGTGGTGGAGCACTGGAACAGGTTGCCCAGGGAGGTGGTGGATGCCCCATCCCTGGAGAAGTTCGAGGCCAGGTTGGATGAGGCCCTGAGCAACCTGATCTAGTTGGGGGTGTCCCTGCTTCTTGCAGGGGGGTTGGACTAAATGACCTCTGAAGGTCCCTTCAACTCTAACTATTCTATAATTCTATGATTCTATGATTCTATGATTCTATGATTCTGTGAATGGGGCACTGTCCCAGTGATGTTGAACTGGTGGGCAGTGTAGCCAGGGAAGAACAAGTTACAGGTACATAAGTAGAAAGTCAATTTGACCCTAGCCCAAGGGCATCAGGCACCCCTGATCCCCTTGGGCTAGGGTCAAATTGAATTTCCTGATGGAAAGGCTTCCTGAAGCCTGTATGGACAGTACAATAATGTAACCTTGTGATGAGAAGCATATGCGCCACGGATAACCTTATCAGACCTGAACACAGGCACACACAGGTTGAAAAGCATTTGGCATGACAACACAGATTCTTCTTGCAGCCTTGCCAAGCATATCTGTGCCAATTCAATCAAACACAATAATGCATTGTTAAGTAATGAGTTTCCTAAAAAGGGCCAAGCTCTGTGTTATGCCTCATAGGAACCACTGTGTGAGTGGTCCTTTTGTGCACAAGGCTCTACGAGTTAATAAGATTTGAAACCAACATCACTTTCATTTGGCTGTAGTTTCTTTCTAATGGAAAGCTAGTTATGGTTTTGCAAGAGTAAATGAGGAAGTGTGCAGAATTTTAGTCTTTGTTTTTTTTAATTACTGGTGCAGACATACAGGCACATGAAGTATCTGATGAGAGATGGGAACCATCTCTCAAAAAAATTGGCTCCAACTCTCTGCTCTCACAGGTAGTCACATCTCACACAACTGTTGAAGCATTTTTGTCCAAACACAGCTGTGCCCACATTAAGAATTAAGGCGGCATTGCAGTATATTTAAAACAAGCAAACAACAAAATAAATCTTTGACTTATTTCAGAGGCACAAAGCTCAGTCTAACCACCTCCCTGATGGAATATGGAGGTTTCCCAGACAGATTTGGTGGCTCTGCACACTGGGCCATATACAGATGGCATGTAGGGTAAATTCTGCTGTTGGACATCTTGCATTGTCCTGCCACAATTGCAAGAGGACTTTTTGTCTCTAAAGAAAGTCATAGCAGGATCCATGTAGCACCACAATGGGAAAAATGAGCAAGCTTAGTAGAGTCAAAGTGTGATACAGGGAGGACACAAATCCACAAGACTGGGATTTTTTTTCAGACAAATATTTACTTGCAGAAAATACTAAATAAAACCTATGGACTACTCTTCCCAGAAATCTCTCATCTGAAGTCATGGTTTGATTAAAAATCAACTACCATGGTGTTCCTGGGGAACATATGAAGTCCACATTTGCAATTAAATTCAAGAGATCAGTGAATGTCTAGAATCAGCTATAATCCAGAGCTACCACATCCCTGCTATCTATTCCATCTATAGGGACAAGTAATTATGGTTTGTCCTGGGGGTGTGTGACTGAGATATCAAAAACACTTCTCCCAGTTAATTTTTTGAAGATTTGACATCTGGTAGCCCTGAACAGTAGGGCATAGGAATCTCTCCCTTTAATTTCTTGTTCTTAAACAGCATTGTGTTCCAAATTTCAGTGGAAAAATTTGAAATTATTTTTATTCAGACAAGATAATTTATCATCTGAGAAAAACATAATTTTATGAATGCTACTCTTTTTGTTGTAGCCATACATCAGCTGCCATTCACCAGAAATAATTCTTAGACATTTGCATTCGAAAAGCACTACTGTAAATAATGAGCTCAAATACTCAGGGAGTGAGGATGTAAAATCATAACTTCCAAAATTAAGTAATTTTTAAAGCTAACCATGGTCACAACTTCTTCAGTAGGTATGAGGGTTTCCAAAAGTCAAAATAAAAACAAAAACCAAAACACATTTTTTTAACCTATCTAGTTCTGAAGTGTGATTGATTTTATTTAAAAAAAAAAATTCTGAAGATTTTTTTTAACTGTGCTGTGGGTGTGAATGGAAAGTTTCATCCCTGAAAGCTGTAAGATGACTGAGACATAAATCTTGCAAAAGAAGTGTTTAGAATAAGCACAATAATTCAGACCTAATTATTTGCTCATAAATAGAATTCTTTAATATATAACAGGGTTCAAAGTTTCATAACTCTCCTAATAAATCTTGTTTTAGTCTGGAGGAAATGGCAAGGCTCATGTTCAGATGTGCTTATTTAGATTTATAATTTCTTTTAAACTGGTTCATAAGACCCTAGACTCAATATCATTAGTGAGTTTTGCAGGCAATATAAATCTTGGTTGGAGTTTTTGCAGAAGGCTAATAATTTGTCCTAAAAACTCCTGGCAATATTGAATCACTTTCTGATGTCACTAAATTAATTTTGTTTCTCTCGAAGTCTATAAAACCCTTTCTTGCAAATTTCTAGGCATTTCAGCCCTGCAAGGAAAATAGCCATACAGAGGGAATCACATTAAGTAGCAGTAGCTTTATATCAAAACAAGAAAAACAAACCCAAACAAACTTGAGGCTCTAGTCCCATATTCAGTCTGTACCATTAGTAAAAATCTGATGTACTGATCAGTGAAGCAATTTTCAGGCAGGACTTTGGGAATGACAAAGCCTGGGATTTCCTGCCACCTGTATCATAGAGCTGTTGTGAGATGCTGGCCTCATCACTCAAACCTTGCAATGCTGCCAAGTCCCACTATGAAAATTAATTCACCAGATCTTCACCTACCTCTGATATTAAAAAAAAAAACAAACAAAATGACAGTAGGTACCTCTTGTTTCTTTGCTTCCTAGGCTGCTGGGTGTCGTTTCTTTTCAGCTTTCCACCACCACTTCCCAGAACTACACATATACACCACTTTATTCCTGAATGGAATTAGGAATAATTCCATGGAATGGAATTTTGTGATTCAACCTAGGTGAACCTGCTGAGGCAGGGGGGTTGGACTAGATGATCTTTCAAGGTCCTTTCCAACTCCTAATGTTCTGTTCTGTGTGAATATATATTCTCATGCAATCTCTTGGCTCCAGGAGCTGGAGCGTTCACAAGAAATTAATTATGAGGTCTGCAGGGGAACCAAGAATTGGGAACTGCTTTCTTTGGTGGGTCCTGCTTGCAGTGGCAATGGTCTTCCACTGGTTGTATCTGCTTCACGTGGATTTATAAAGATTTAGCTCATGTTTGCAGGTCTCTGAACTGCTCAGGAAAAAGGTGCAATATCCGTGGTGCGCACAAAATTTTGTCATGCCTAGCTTTGAAGTCTGTTCAACTGTTGGCCAGGCAGCTGATGAGACAACCAAATTCTAGAGCCCTTCATCTGCTCTATGAAATTAAAAATAGCTGTGTTTATGTAAATAGTAGATAAAGTGCCAGTAGGTGGCACTTGAAAATATTTACTATGTTTCCTGTTTGGTTTTTTTTTTTTTATTAGCCCAATGAAAACACATTTCCATGCTCTGCAAATGGCTTCTTCTGCTCATCTCTTCACACCAGCTTGTAACAGGATGGGAAAGGCAGTTCCTTTTCTCTGTTATCCTGATCATTGTAACTCCATCTCACTTGTTGAAGTGCTGATGGTGCAAAAGAAGAGTGACATTCAGCACTCCGTGTCCCTTCTTGGCACATGTCTGACTCTGGGCTCTAACACAGGTCCCATAATCTTTACAGAGACCAGGCACCAGCCTTTGTGTGTGCTGTCTTGCAGTGGAGACATATTTTCTGATTTCTGCATTTTTTTAAGATTTAACTGCATACAAAACAACTTTGATCTTTGCATAGACTTCCATGCTTATTTTATTTTACTGCACTTTGAAGTAATTGTAAACAATGGTATGGAAATATAGAAGGAAATCTCTCTAGAGAAGGATGGGGAAATTACTGTAGTTGGAGAACCATAAAAACAGCTACAAGGGACTACAAGAGGTTGCACACTGAAAGCATTTGATTTAGCGTGGATTTTGGAAGATTACTGCAGTATAATAATGTCAAATAAATTTAAAATCATTCTTTACAGCAGCATTGTGATAAAAGGAAGGACACTTGTTTCTGAATGCCTGACCAAATAAAATGGAACATTTTCTATTCCAAAACAGGTTTCAACACTTGGATTCTGCCTTTCTTCCCACTCTGCGCATTCCAGAACAGTAAGTTCTTGGAGTTATTGAACTTGTAGTTCGCAATTTCTTTTAAGAAATGCAAGAGAGAGCAGAATCAGACATGGCATACCACATTTTACGTGGTGGTTTTATAATGAGAGAAACAATATTGCTTGAAGTAGAACGTGAAAATGGTCCTCTGATGTGCTTTTCTACAGCAGCCAGGGAAAACTTGCAACATGTTGGAAAGTAATTTTATGTTTTGACCTCTCAAATTCTTCATAAAGCACTTTCATGTGCTGTGAGAGCTGAGCTGTAAGCCCAGTACTAACTATTTGAATTCTCTAATCTCTTTCCATTACGCTGCCAAATCTGACTTTCTTAATCCCTTCTCTTATTGGAGGGGAAAATCTGTCCTGCACCCATAGAGATTCAAGTGATATTAAAAAGCTGAAGAGAGAACCACTGCACTCTTTTGCCTTTCAGCAAGGAGTAAATCATAAAAGCAAGAAACAGCCTCTGAGCTTTAAGGGAAAGGAAGGAGGCCTATCATGAGGGTTGAGCATGATTTCACACACCATGGTGTATACCATAAATACTTCTGTTGAAGGGGCAGTGGCACATGGGCCAGTGCCACCGAGAGCAGAGTTAGGCCCCTTTATGGTGTCTCTTCTCAGGATGGAACCTATCACAACTGACACATGTGAGGACCTGCTATTATTACCTGTTATTGCCATTGTGGATGTGCTACTCTTCCTATACTAAAGTGCCAGCTAGTAAAGGTCTTACAAGGTTGCAGAAAAACAAGAGAAGTGAGCAACCACTTAACCACTAAGGCATATATCCCATTTGTAACATCATTTTATCCCTTCTCTTGCTTTTCTGAAATGCTCTTTGTGCACTCAGGAGCTGCCATGATAGATTACACACAGCACCCAGGACCTCTCATACTTCTGAGAACCCATGAAAGCTTTCTGCCTTGTCGAACAAATGAACAAAAAATCTGGCCTTTCATCTGGAAGAAAGTATCAGTGCAAACAAAATCCTGTAGCCAGGAGGGACCCCTCCTGTTTTCAGCAGGCCTTCTGGTTCATTGGTGAGGTTAAAAGGGGCCTCCTTACAGTTTTTCTGGGGAAAGACAGGTGAGGATGAAATAACTTCCCTGAACCAGCAAAGGTTATCCGATCTTGAAAACAGGAGAGCTCATCCTTGCAGATGCAGCATGTTGAAAACCGCAGAGGAGTCTCAGAGCATAGCTCCCACCCATCCTATCCTTCCAAGAGTCTTGGGCTCAATGAGGGACATGCCCTCTATTTTGTAGAAAACAAGCACAAGATACTAGTTTTAATGACCACATGCAAATCAAAAGGAAGAATGCCAAATCTCTGTAGTGGACAAGAGCCTTTCAGGGATAAAAAACTGGACAACCTCTTCTAGCAAGGGCTTCCAGAGCACAGTACATCAACACTTCTGGCCCATGCCTGGACAGGGACAGAAACAGGACTCTATTAGTTCTGGTTTGGCTATTGGAGCTGCTGCTCTGTGGGGCGGTCACTGTTGATGGCTCCTGCCCAAGGCAGTTTACTCTGAGCTCTACGTGCACCTAGGGACAGGCTCTACCAATATGTCTTCCACTCTGAAGCTGAAAATGCAGGCAATAGTCCCACAAGCTCCACAGAGGCTAGATCTGTTCCTCTCCTTCCTTCATTTCCACTCTATTGTCCTGCTTGGCTTTACTGTCATCACAGAGAGAGCCTGCAGCAGGACTCGAGATCTGGGCTAACATACACTGATCTGAGTGAGACCCAGTGTACAGGAAGAGACCGGGAAGCACTCTGGAGCTATTGGGGAAGCTGGATTAGATGCTTTAATATGTGAAAATCAGCAGTGAAGTCGTAAATTATGTGTGATTCCTAATTTTTTGTCATATTAATTTTAAAATCTCGGTGCCTCAGTCATTTTATACAGTAAAAAGCCACAGTCAGCCAAACTGAAAAAAAAAGGGACTATTCTGTCACATTGCTCAGCATAGGGATCAGAGAATCCAACCCCACAGCTTTCACTGACTGACATGCCAAATCATCATTCATACAGAAAATCCCTTTCCAGGTTACTCATAGGTGAATGGTTGTAGGATCAGGCCCAGAGAAAACCCTTGTTGGTTTAACTTGCTGCAGCATTGCCTTTAGTCTGTCCTGGTACCCCTACAAAAACTGCAGCTGAGCACTGTGCTAGGCTAAAGTCTGTGTACTTTTTTCTCCACAGCTGTGACAGGACAAGTCACAAGAGCATTTTGCTGCCAATAAAGTGGAGTCTTTTCAGTGAGTAGTCTGCCGGTGGCGGTACACCAAAATATTGAAACTGAGACTGCAGCAGATATATAGATTTTGAACAGAAATTAAATTATAGTAGGCAGTTCTATCTCCTTGCCCCTTCAATTACTCCTGTTAATGATATATTCAAATCAATAAAACTATGTTTAGTAAAACAGAAAAAGAAATTGCATCAACTGTGTTTGGAAACGATTCCTGAATCTTCTAAATTGCTTTCCTTAAACAAAGAAATACATTTTTTTCTCTTCTCTATTGAGGATGAAATTATCTTCTTTCAGATGAGAAAGTAACTCCTATCTAAGAAAATAAATAAAATGAACAATGTGATAGGATGCTTTCAGGGACCTTTTACTCCACCTATATGCATATAAATACAGCTGTGGCAGCCATGTTCCTGTTCTAACCACATTTTCCTCAGCAGTGATCCTCCCTTTCCCTCCACATCTATCAAATACTGATGACCTGTCTTTATGCTTGAAACCCTTTATTGCCTGGAAATACCTGGCCTGTGATAACCACCAATTTTCATGTTCTTAGTAATTGCATCACTGTTTTCCTCCGTTGCCTTGTTGGGTTCAGCTTATCCAGCTTGTGTTTCTGAGGTTATTATAAACCAAAAAGCTGTTTAGTCCAGAGATATCTGTCTGGAAAGCTGTCAAGGGTTTGCAACATGGCTTGTTTAAGAAGCAGCTAGAAAGTTTAAGGGTCCAACAAAGTAAATAAATACCAGCTGTACTCCCAAGGCCAAACTCCCAAATCCTGTTGCCAACAAGGCTGTCCAGGCCAATCAGCGCTGGTCACAGAGACTCTGGGAATCACATTTTAGAGATAGAAGAATGCAAACAGCCACATTTTGCCACCAGAGAAGGGAGTGAGAAGATGTAAGAAACTTTGCAGACACCAAGGTCAGTGAAGGAGGGGGAGGAGGAGGCACTGAGAGAAGATTCCCTGCAGCCTGTGGAGAATACTATGGTGAAGCGGGTGCCTCCCCACAGCCCATGGAGGATGAAGAGAAGCCTGTAGAGAGGCACCTGGGACAGGCAGGAGCCCACCATGGAGCAGGTGGAGGAATAGGGAAGAATCTGTGACCTACATTGGAGCAAGTCCCTGACAGCACCTGCAGCCTGCAGAGAGAGATAAGAGGCAGAGAGAGAGAGATGGAGGCCCACACCAGAGCAGGTTTGCTGGGGGGCAGCTTGTGACTCTGTGGGGAACCAGGCTGGGGCCAGCAGTCTGGGACTGAGAGACATTCTATGAGTTTATAGCAGTGACCAACACTGGGGCAGTTGGAGAAGAGCTGAGGCCCTGTGGGAGAGCAATCACGTGGAGAGGGTCATGGAGGACTGTCTCCTGTGGGTGGGACCCCACGCTGGCACAGGGAAAGAGTGTGAGAAATGCTCCCTGCCAAGAAGGAGAACAACACATGAGGAACTGACTGAAGACTGAAGCTTCTATTCCCTATCCCCCTGGCCCTTTTCCCTGTGCCATCCTGGGGAGGAGAAAATCATGAATACAGTGAAGTCTGCAGAGAAGGGAGGGGCAGGGGGTGGTGTTTCAAGAGCTGTTTTGTACTTCTCATTATCTGACTCTGGTTTCTGTGCATTTCTGTAGTACGGTCCGATAAATTAGAGAGTTTTCTTGCTTTTCTTCCATGTTGAGTCTGTTTTGCCCATGACACTGATTACAGAATGATCTCTCCCTGTCCTTAGCTCAACTCCAAAGCCTCTCAACATGTATTTTTCTCCCCGTCCAGCTAAGAGGGGAGTGATAGAGTGGCTTTGGGGGGAGTCTGGCCTCCAGCCAGGGTCAAACCACCAAAGAAGCACTCAAGCAGCACCTGGAACAAGACAAACTTATACTGGGAGAGCGGCTAAGGGACATCCCCCTGCAACTAGCAAGGCTGCCACAGAGGTTAATGCTACTGCAATGCAAACAATATTCATCCCAACTGTAATTTGAGTTTCACTCAAATTTACTACACAGATTGCTCCTGCTGGAATAGAGTTCCAGCTCCCTAAGGATCTTGTTGCCTAAATAATGAGAGCATCTGCTGCAAGTAGGAGTGAGTCTCTAAGCAATATCCTTTGTGTGGGGTTGGGAGCTGTGTGAACAATAAGGGTGGGTTTCAGAAGGCGTGGTGTTAACAAGACTTTAATTACCTTGTGTTCAGAGTTTTATTAATGAACAGGTGTTTCATATCTGCAGGATCTTTTCACAATGCTGGGCATGTGTATTATTTGCCTGGTAATCTTCAAGCAGATGTGAATTTACTGACGTGGATTTACCCATGGTGGGGAGTGAGATGGGACAAAGGGAGGTGAAAGGTTGGAGAGGGGGGGCAGGTGTTATTCCCCCATTAACACTAGTTGTTTCAAGGCAGGTAATGTGGCCATGGGGTCATGAGGCAGTGCCTTCCCTTTAGGCTCAGGCTGGAGCTGAATTTATTGATGTTGAAAGAAAAAACACACATCTCTGTGGTCCAGACTGAGCTTTGGAGGTGGCTTCTTCAGGAAGTGTTTCAGTCCTGGAGAGCATATTATGTGTAAAAGTCCTCCCACACTTCTATCGGAGTGTTTTTGTCCTGTAGCCAAGATCCCTGCTCATGATGTGTTTTAACACTGATCTGCATTCAGTGGCAGGGTCTTAAGGTTGTGCAGAAATATTGCAAATTTTCTGGCAAACCTTCAGCTAGAGTTCAAAAGAGGCAGATTCATTAGCACATCAGTTCAGTAAAATAGTGTCTGCATCCATTCTGGGCCATGAAAATTAGCTGGATATTTCTCTTCTGACACTTAACAGCCCAAAGCTTAGTGCTTTCAGCCCCAAGATGCTCTGAAGTTACTATATTTTATAATATCAACACTAATTTTCTTGAGTGACCCAGTCTTTTGAGCACTTATTTGGAGTGACCTGACCTGACCTGTTTTTTCTTTCCAAAGCAATCTCATATTTTTGCATATCTAAAATCTTGGTTTCCAGTTCTCTCTTACCCAATATAAAATTAGATGTACCTTCTTCAGCATTTATAAGCAGAGTGAAATTAACTCCATCATCATTCAGTGCTGAAATCTTGCAATGAGGAGGTGGCCCTGTCCAGAGATTGTAAGTGATCTGTCCCTGGCCCTTGTAAGGAAGGAATAGACTGTCATCCCATCTGAATCCCTTTTCTGTCATGGTTACCCAAACTGCAGGGACAAAAGAAGTGGGGAATGGAGGGGCAATGCAGAGCTCTGTCTGTCCTAGTTCTGCTTTGCTGCTCCAGAGGGGGCTTTTCTGAGGACGTTTGAGAAGATCAAAAGGAAGTTCAGCCTTCAGTATTTCACAGCCGTGAAATACTGAAGGCTGGAGGACTATTTTTTTTTGTGACAGTATCAGAACGATACTTCCCTTGGTGCCACTGCATGAGTTTCATCCACTTAGTTTAGGCATCTTGTTTATCTATAAGCACTCAGTGAAAAAGTCCTCAGATGTAAGTACTTCAGTTAGCTGCATTGTCATTGGAGAGATGTAGGAGTCTTTGAAGGTTTTTAGACCCTACTCCGACACATTTAAGTGGAACTGATTCTACTAGACCAATTCCCTCTTCTGAGACACAGAAAAAACAGCCCTCAGATGGATTTCTTTTTAAACCTTTTTCCAATTAAAATTTAGAATATCTTCCTCATTGACAATGGTTTGTTTCCTTCTTTGTCATAAATCCATCTAATTTTCTAATTCACCCTGTTTGCCACAACCCACTAAATTTCTTGATCTTTCCTGTATCCATTCTGTTTCCCTCACCTGCTTTTCTTATTCACCTGACACTTTCCTCTGTCTCCTTCCCCTAAAAATGTATTTGCATTTCTCCATTGTCTCAGGATCCACCCGTGACTAGCTGAAGGCTTCTTTCATTGTTCCTACACCTCCAACAACTCATTGAAACATTGCTTTTTTTGCAGCCTGGCTTCCTCTCCAGCAGCCCAGCATCAGGCCCATCTCAAGCCTGAGTGCCACTCTTCTCGTGTTGCTCAGATGTGCTCAGTCTGTGGCATGGGGTGCAGGAATGTGATAATAATAATGGATTTTATTTGTTTTGTTTTGTTTTTTAATGTAATGGGCTCCAGGGAGAAGGCAATTGTTTTAAAAAATAAAAGTAAAAATGAGTGTTTCATGTCCTCTGAGTGGACCCATTTGAAAGTCTGGTTGCTGTCTATTATAGATGAAATAACTCGGTCTGCAGCTTTCAAACAGGATGAAGTTAACTGCGCAGGTCTTTGTCTTTACAGTACCCAAGCCCATTTCACATCTCCAATTTAAGTCACATTCTGTCCTGACAGAGACAAATGCCTACACTGAGTTCAGTACAACATTAGGCCTCTGCCAGTGACATCAACATTTATGAATTTTAGGGTAGAAGTTGTCCTAAAGCTACAGATGAGGATAGCTATTCCCTGTTTAGATATTATGTTCTCCTGACATTAAATGCCTTTGCATATCCGTTGTTTTCATGGACAGGGGTGATGTTTGGGGGTCACAATCAATAATAAAGCAATACTAAAATCACTAGTCATTAACAGACACACAAAACCCCCTCTGACAGCTACTGTATGGCTTACTTCATACGACCTAAACCATTTGTTTGCAAATGGTTTTGTTTGAGGACTGGCTCAAATGAGTTCTCAAAAGCCTTAAAATGTTAATTCCTCATCTTTTACAAAACACATGGTTGCAGTTATTTGGAAATGATGGTTTTGGATGTGCTAGTTAGTGATTACTACTTATTTCAAAAATAATTACAGAGTTTCTGAATTATATGCATTGGCACCTGTATGGCGGGGTTTATTTGACAAAAAAGCATTCCTCCTCTTGAACTCAAAAACCTTTAATGAACAGTGGATGTTCCCCCAAGAAAATAGAAAACTATTATAAAACAAGGATTTAACAGTAGCACTGAAAAAACAGGATAACAATGAGAAAACTTGTCTGGCAAACTAGCCTCACTGTTGCTGCAAACTGGAGTTCTCCTTTGGGCTTTATAGAGTTGTGATGAATTATTTCAGATGACAAGTTGGGCAGGAACTTCTCTTCCCTCCTTCCTTCTCCCCCTTCCCTCCGGCTTTTTTAGCTAAGACAGGAAAAAGAAAAGTAAGAAAAAAATATCATTGTCTTAAGAGGTGAAAACAAGTAAAAATCTGAGGGTCTGGTTAGTCCAAATATACATTTTTGACCTCTTCCCCTAGAAGCCAGGGAATTGGACAACAGATCAGAGTCCCCCATTTTTCTGACTGTGCAGACAACGTTTTATGGTTTCCATAAGGGGAGAACACATCTTTCAGAAAATAGGCTAAATGAATTCTGTGACAACAGGAAAAAAACTTGTCCCTGGAGGACAAAATCAAACTAAATTTACTTTTTAGATGGGAGAAAACATAACAGCCAACAACATGGAGGTAAAGTAGATTTATCTATCTGTCCCAGCACAGGTAAAGTAACTATAACTGCTGGGATTGAAAGGTTACAATCCTAAAGTCATTTCACAGACAATAAAAAAAGAAATCCCAAACAAGCTGGCAATTCTCTTCCATGCTATCTGAGTTTGACAAATGTTTAACACAACACTTTTCATGTATTGCTTTTGGCATAAAAGCAGGACAGTAGACAGCATCACTTCTAGTGAAGGAACAGGGAGCTACACTTGTAGAAGGTTAAACATGCAACCACAGTTGAAGCACAAATGGAAGCTCCATCCCATTGTTTTATGGCAATGATGCTGCCAAATAGTGCTGATTTATTATAAAAAAAAAAAGAGACACAAGATGAAAATCTGGCTTACTTTCATCTTGACTCAAGCCACAGGGCAAGCTCAATGGACCCTTTCACTGTGAGCATAGAACAATCTCAGTTTAGAGTAATTTTTTGGGGTTAGAAGTTGGGTGGATCTAGGTGAAATGATCAAACTGTATCAGTCACATATGCGGAAAAATGCAAGCAGAACATCTGGACCATTTGTTTGCATGTGTTTGTGTACAACAAGATGCCTGATGTTCTTGACAGAACCTAGAGGATCCCAGGCTGATAGTGATCCCACCCAAAACCAAACCCAAAGAAACCCAAAACCAGAGGATCATCCACTCATGCAAGAAACTAGCCTGGGAGTGCTCACACTCACCAGAACAATGTCTCACTTGTGGGAACAGTAACAAACAGCTGAGGGCAGTAGCTGCTCCAGCTAGATCTGCTTGATCATTTCTGTCCCTGAGATAAATACATACAAGGTTATGGAATATCACAGGTTTAAGATGCTGTTACTCGCAATACCCTTTTGTGAGCAAGTGGTAATAGGAAATCAGAAAAAGGTGGAGAACAAGGCAGTTTTGTTTGGACTGTAGAATGCAACTCTGTGTACAGGTCCCTTGGGACGTATGGTCAATCTGAGAAAGGGCCAGGGTTCAAGAAGAGGTAAAAGATTTGGATCTGTTGGATTAAGACCCATGTAGAAGACCTATTCTAGGTGGAGGAGATGTACTTTGCATGGCTCTGCAAAACCTTGTACGACAGAATAACCAAGGCTAGTCTGGTGCTAGGTCTGTAACTCAACCAAATGTCAGGATCTGTTCAATTTTGCTGGAAGCTCCTCTTCCATACTCCTTAATTAACTTCAAGTTATGTGGAGCTCTTCCAAAGGCTTCCTGCAGGTTGGGTAGTCCTGAGATTACACCCATTTTGGAGCACTTTCCAGAAAACTCCTAATCCTACTGGAACCCCAGTTTGGCAGTGTCACTGACAGATTTGTACTTGCAGTGTGCAAGAGCATCATGAACAGTCCTCAGGAGGTGAGCAGGAGAGCACAGATGCAGGAAGGGTGTTTTATTTTACCCTTGGCATCAAATTCAGTAGCCTTTTTCTAAATTGTTTCTCTCTTTTCTTAAACAGCAAATGAGAATAGAATGGATGTATGAGGTTAAACATGAAATAATTAGTTTATACAACCTAAAAGAGGTGGGGATTTTTGCTTAAAATTTATCATTTTCTTTTGAACAGTGTCTGCTTGTTATCTCTGGTTTCAAGGAAGGCTGTTCAAGTTTGGAGAATTTGTTTGGCTAGCTGTACTATGAGTCTTCATAAAGCCAGCAATGTAGCTGCAATTCAAGGCTCATTTTTCTTCCTCTCTTTGAAATATCTAGTTAGAAAGGAAATCACTCAGGAAAGAGTGCAACAAAAAGATTAATTATAGCAGAGCACTTACAATGCAATAGTAAGAATTGTGCTGGCCCTGTTGGATATTGATATGACTGGGAAGAAGAATGATCAGGAGGCCCACAGTGCTTCTTTGAGATCAGAGACAGTGCTCATCAAAGAAAGACCTCATCTGTGCCAAGATCTCCCATGTGCTTCACCACTGTTTTTCCTGTGAAGACTCCTAACCTCACTAAATGAAACGATCTCATTATATTGGAGATTGCTAATACTTGTAAGTGGGATTAACACAAAGGTTTAGCCAGATTGTACCAAGCCACACAGATTGGACCCATAAGAATGATACAAAGGCATTGTAAAAAACATTCTATATTCCTGAGTACCTCACTCTGCAAATGGCAATAGAGAGTGACATCAATTCCTAGCTGTTAACTATCTGTTTCTGTGGTGGAAGAGGAATGTGGGACAGTGAGGAGCATGTGGTATAATAATCAGTGAGGACTTAAATAATTTTGAGCTATGATTAAAGACAGGTTAAGTCCAGTTCAATACCAGACCGATATAATATTCTGTAAAGACAAAAAAAAAAGAAGTCATAATTTTTGAGAGCCTCTTGAAAGCTGAGCAGGAAAACTAGTAGAATAAGTTGCAGAATAACACCCTCACCAGAGTGAGCTGCATTCATGGGATACAAAAAGAAATGTTAATAGATTATTTTTCCTGTGTTTCTTCTGTATATGTATTGGTTTATATTCTAGAGTGCCAATTTTCTGAAAGCCAAGCTTCATTTAAAAATGGGATGACATGTTTTTCACAGGCCTGGACATTTGGGGTTGCAGAGTAAAAAGAGTATCCCTGAAATGCCATCAAAAGCTGTATGAACAGATGCACACTGTGCAAGGAGGTTAGGCAGCCTTTATCCACACCAGTGAAATATCGAAACATCTCTTTCAGCTCTACAGTGTAGGAATGACAACCAAAGAATCCAAATTATGCTGTCCTCCAGTCTCTGCCGTCACGCTCGTTTTGGCACTTCGCACAAAGTAGATGGATCAGAGTTCACACCTGTGAAGAGCTCTGCTGAAATTGCAGAAACAAAGGTATTTGTTGGAATCCAATTCCTCAAATAATACATGGCGTTTCTTATCTCAGAGGGCATGTACCAGATGCTAACAAATCATCCGGCAAGCAACAAGACACTGTCAGCAGCTGCTCTGACAATGAAGTAGTTGATTTTATTTCTCTGATAGCAATTTGGTTGCCTGAAGTAGCTCATTTCTGCCAAAGGTAGACCATGATGTTTGAATGGGGGGAAGCTGATCATTTCTGGTAATTTGCTTTGATCCTTATGAGTATAGAATTAGAGTGGGAGGTGTGTGTGCTTTAATTGCCTTCTAGCTTCACCAAGGCAGACTAATATTGACTAATATTGATTAGGTGGGATGAAATCCTCTTCTAATTTTTTCTCCTAAAGAGAAAGCAAATCGGTTCATTCATTAGGTATCACACACAAAGGGATAGAGGCCTGTTCCCAGAATACCTCCTGCTCAGATATCGATAGCTGTCCCCTGGTTATTGGAAACCCTTGTTTGTATTTGTCTCATTATGGTGAAACTGTTTCCCTAAAGAAAAGCAATAATGCAGAGAATTTAAGAACCCTACTGGCAATATTTATAAAATATTTTTTTAAATAAAATTTATATTTATAAAATTTATAAAATGAGCGGGCTGTCCTGAGCTTTTATCACAGTCAGCTGTTCAGTGCTCTAATGTAGACTATAAAACCATCCTGGTGGCACGAGATAGTCACAGGTCGGTGGTTACACTGTGGACCCAGGGAAAGAAAATCAGCTAATATACTGGCTTGCTAATTAGCAAATGCTGCTTCAGGTTTATTGGCTTGAAATAAAGAGTTGTTAAAGTCAATTTAAACAAACCTTACAACCATATTGGTTCTTTCTTTCTAGACAGTAAGCTCCTGTAATCCTCTAAGGTCTACATCTCTACTACATTAAAATTCCCAATACATAGAGAGATTGGCAACCTGTACATCCCATTTCCAAGATCAGACTGTTTTTCCCTTCCAATATAATGTTTCTGATACAGCCACATTAACACTGTCAGGGATAATTCCAAGTTATTCTTCTTTGTGGCCCAGAATATGGTGGGTTTATTGCAAGAGAGGGTTTTCTTTTTTTTTAATTCTGGAAAATTTCTAGGGTAAAGTAATTGTTTCAGAATACCATCATTTATTTTGGAATAAAGTTTTTACTTACTCTGCAATTTCTGTGCATTGAAAACCCTATTTATTTTTATTTTAACGGGGAGATATTGGTTCAGGAGTGAAGATTTCCAAGACATCACTACATTCTATGGGAACTTTAATTTTATAGCTCAGCAGTTCATCATGAAGAAGTGCCTGTTTCTGCAGCTGAAAAACTGCATGAACAGTTAAATTTGAAAACTGTTAACAGAAGGTTGGAGGTCACACATCAGTCTGAAAATGCAAGGACATCTTTAGCGAGTAAAGTGGAAGAACCCTCAGCGAACAGAAAACACAAAATCCTTACTTCAATGGACCCTGTCACTACTTTCTTATCAGTTCCATAAGGATCATGATTATGTGCCTGTACAACACAGATTTGTGGTAAGGTATTCTCAGTGCTAATGCTGTTCAAGGGAAGAAATTTAGGGTACTTTGTGTAACAGTTTGTTTACTCCAGCATATGAGTACAGGTGGTTTTGCTTTCAGTTGGTTGGTTTCTTTAAACCCTTTTACTTACCAATCAAACTATGATTTTTATTAACATATTACTTGGGGACTTGGGGCTTTTTTTTTTTTTTTTCTGTCAAATGCATCTTGGGATATGTATTTCTGAAAAGGATGTGCCATGTATCTGTATGGATTGCCATAAGTAGCAGAGAATTGCAAGAATGTGGAATTATAGGGAGATTTTGTCATACAGTGGTGTTATAGTATCTTTCCATATACACTTTTGTCTGCCTGTCTCACTGCAATATCCAGAGCCTTCAGCTGTTACGGATCCTTAGAAAAGCACGCGATTCTCAGTAAGAGTAATGGAAGTGACAGTGACAGAGGAAAATGCAAAGATAAATGAAAACCCTGCAGAGGAAGATTGTGTTAGAGAGTTAGGCAAATTATCTGTTATCATTAAAATAACTATGGTATATCCATTTATAATGTCACCAAAACTAAGCTAACTTGAAAGTAAAGTGTAATGACACACAGAAAATGGGATTTTCAGAAGTGTTCTCTGTGGTCAGAGTGAGGAGTTTTGATAACTCCAAATAATTTCTAATGGAAGCAGAAATAAACCTAAAAGCAGGAATAAATGAGTTCTTTTCTCACTGGGATCCCTTCCAACCACAATTACACCTGCGTTTTTCTAAGTGATCAGTGATTTTGGGTACCCAGCAAGACACAGGTTTTTGTTTTGTTTTGTTTTGTTTTGTTTTGTTTTGTTTTGTTTTGTTTTGTTTTGTTTTGTTTTGTTTTGTTTTTTCTTGTTGGTTGGTTGGTTGTTGTTTTGCTTTTGGAGAATGAATACTAAATGCCTGCCTGATAGCTGCAGAAAAAGTGAGTAGAACAAAGGGTGGCACCCAAAATTCCCTCTTGTTTCTTAAAACATGGGTATGAATGAACAAACACATTGTGCAGATTAGCCTAGTGATTTCTCATAAGATGTGGGCAAGATCATCATAAATTCCTTTTAAACTCCTCCTCAAAACCCATTTCCCAAACAAAGCCTATGAATTACCCTTCAGGACCTCTGGCACCTCTTTTGCTTTACGTTTTGCTTTTAAGCCCTTTCTTCGACCCAACAGAATTTTTTGTTCACCTAATTCACATACCCTGACATTTCTGCAACATCCTGTGGCTCTCATCAAACCTGTTGAGTTTATGTCACAGAGATCCGGGGGCAGAGGTGGTGGCTTTCCCCTGTGAGCAGCTCAGGGTGATGGGTACTAGATTAGTCGGTGTCCATTGCATGTCCCTCATGCTCCCCAGCATGGCAGAGGCTGTCTAGATGCTCAGCACTGCATTTTTTCAGGGCAGGTTGGCATAGCAATGCCTGTCTTAAAATACCCAAAGCCTTTATAGGCCAAAAGAAGGGAATTGCAGAGGACCAACTATGTGACCCCCTTTCACACTGATGCCTGATGAGCTGAATCACCAGAAATTAATTCAGGCTGTTGGGTGAAAATAATAAATAATGAAATTTAGCCAATTAAGTTTAAGTTGTAGCACTGGCAAAAGCTGACATTGTCTGTGTTCTCTGCACACTGGGTATCCTGAGGGACTATGGCACAGGGGGAATTCTGCTTCTCCTCATTCCCCAGCTCTTGCATTTCCATTAATTTCTCTGTCCCTTCAACATCCCAGCAACTTCTCCACAATTGTTTCTGAGACACCTCTCTGGGTTTCTTGCTGTGGGTCATTCTGTTGTTGTTGTTTATCCTCACTTTCAAATCTTCATTGTTTCCAACAGCCCAGAATGAGAACTTTCAGACATTGTTGTTAAAAGGGAGATGGAATTAAAAAATGAAGAGTTTTTCCTCACGCACCCTAAATAATGAAATAACACCGGGAGGCTCTGGGTGTGTAATATATTAAATGAAAGCATCGCTTTCAAAGGGGCAAAGCAGGCTTCTCAAGGCTTTGGTTAAGTACTTATCAGTAAAGAGAAGTTGTCTTCTCTGCTCTGGAAGATCACAGCCTCCCTCTGATGGCACTGTAAAGGAAGGGCCTGGCCCAAGGTGTGTTGCTGTGGCATAAGCAATAAAGATGGAAACAAGTTATAATTTTAACAGCCTCTCCCAGTACGATTAGCTGCATCCACCCCTGGCTTTCTACTTGCATTTCACAAGAGAAATGCTTCAATGCTGTGCCTGCGCGTGAAAGGCTTCTGTTTCAGAAAGGACATCTAGTGTCTGTTGCCAGCAGAAATAATAAAGATGACAGGCTTTCCCACATGAAGACACACTCCTGTCATGTTTTTTTATAATCATTGCTTTATTTAAAAAGGAAAAAACCCTCCTCCTCCCACTCAGCATGGCTGCAGGATCAGATGCTCGTATTAAAAGCTGTGTTACTCATTTTAGGGTTTTTTTTTTTGCCTCCATCTCTTCTAACATGAAACCTACACAGTGCTCTGAATTTAGAAAAAAATGCTGTAGTAAATAAAAAAATGATCTTTTGTTCTTCTCATTAAAACCACATCGAGCACCCTCCAAGCACGAGGAGAGCAGGTGTACGCCACAGAGCCGTGGGCAGACACCTGGCTGGACTGCAGCTGGGACACAGGAGTCAGTTTGTAACATGCCCTTAATGTGACAGCATCTCATTTTCCCATAGTGATGTTTTGCTGTCCAGACACACCAGGGAGAGGTTCCCCAGGGAAGAAGTGCCGTGGTCTATGCCCATTGCCTCTCGTCAGAGGCAGCCTTTGCTCTTTTTTTTCCCTCCTCCTCCTTCTTCTAGTGCAGACTCAGAGCCTGTTGTATTTGTGGTGGTATTTCGATGGCTTCGGGGAGCTTAGGTTTAGCTCTGCACAGGTAGAGGCAGAATTCCCTGCCGTGACTTTTATTACTATTATTGTTACAAAACACTGGTTATTTACTTTATTTTTCTGGCAGAGCTCTGCTGGGGCAGCGTAGGTCTGTCGTTCAACCCTGATTTCTGTGATCAGCAGAAGCCCTTACTGAATGACCTAGCTCTTGCTCTTCTTTCTGTCATTGCTTATTTATTTACCTTTTTTTTAAGTCACAGGATGGAGATGTGTAAGAATAATCGAACACTCTCTAACGGCAGAAGTTTTTCTTGCAGGAAGGTGAACTTCTTTCTAAGAAGAAAAGGAAGGTGTTGACAATCATACACAGCAAAGTGTATGTTGGACAGGGGACTTACAATGAGAGCAAGATGTTCCCCATCTTCATTTCTTCCAGCTTTGTGTGTGTGTGTATGAGAGAGGCAGGCTGAAGCCAGCCTCCTCCTCTGTGCTGTGCAACTGAGGGCAGCAGGAGGTCAGCCCAGCTTTTTCCTTTGCTGAAATGGGCTCTGCCAAAGCAGTAAGCAAGGTAGAGCTGGGTTTTACCCCTCTGATGTCTTCTTCAGCATCACCAACTAAAGGCTACTCTTAGGCTGCAGAGAAGCCAGGGAAGGAGCCTGAGCAAAGAGGCAGGGGTGGAAGATCAGAGCTTTCCTGCAGATTCCCCTCCCTCCCCACAGAATGAAATAATTCACAGAAGTGTCTGATTTCATACATTTGCCTAACCATGATTAAAAAATAAAAAGAACTACTTTTATTAAGTGCTAGAGAAATACGTTGTTATTATTATTATTTCTGACGCCCAGGTAATTGAAGCCATCTGAAATGTATACCACACTGGTTATAAGAAATATCTCTTGTTCCCCCTATCTACTAATCCCACCTCTGTACATGAGGTGACATTGTGATGGCTTCAAAAGCATGTCTCTGTCTTGTCCTATCATGAGAAAAAAATGAACACAGAAGGTTTTCCTTTTCACGAACAGGAACAGTCAGATTGCTTCTTGGCTTACCCAAGTTTGCTATTAACACTTACATTGGCCAGAGTCCAGAAAGTGTATCTGCACTCAGAAAACCCTACATCTTGAACAGTCCCACCCTATTTTAAAATTATCAACATTTTTCCTTTTTTTTTAAGCAAAATGGTCAAATACTTCACTTACTGACTTCACCCGCTAAAAGCTGCAGTTCTGTTTCTGATGCTCAGAATGCTCCGTATATTACCTTCAAAGCAAAAAGGAAAAGAGTTTGTTTCCTTGAGCAAGGAGTACAAGCAATGTGAAGGAAAAATGACAAGTTAAATGGGTTTTCATTTAATAAGCTACTTGAAAAGAAAATCTAACTCTCTGTCTGTCTATCCATTCATTTCATTTTCGAGGTGTTTTGAGGCGCTTTGATTTTACATTGCTAAACCAAAGCCAGATCAGTGTCAATAAATTAAATATAAGGAAATAAATATAAGAACTTAAATATAGGGAAAGCAATGCAGTTTGAGGTGCAAACAAAGCAGATGAAAAACCACAAGGTTAAGTGCAAAAAAAAAAGTATCTAAAATAATTTCAAAGCAGATGTTTTAAAATTGCCATGACAGCAGCCTTTCAACTGTGTGCTGAAGAAACAGGAAAGTTACTAATGATGCTCCTGCTATTTCTGCTCTCAGTCTAGAGTTCTGGCTTGGACTTCAAAGGGAATGATGCTCACACCTTCTATTTGCAATATAAAGCTCTCTTCACGATCAGTCTGCAAAGCAACAGGTAATGATGCTCTTTCATGTGGACGGGAAGATATGCAAAGGAAAACTTCCCACTGGGGAGAGCTCAGTTCAGGTTCCTCTGCCCGGGTGGGGAAAGGCTCTTTTCTGGATCTCTATGCAGCTGCCTCATACAAAGCAGCTGGTTCAGGCCATGGCTGGGAGAGGGCTGATGTGCTCTCAGCAGGCCAGCTGATTGGCTGGTGTGAATAGCTTCATCACCCTGACATCAGTGGACATTCAGCCGTTTATCCCAGCAGAGGATCCCAGTTAGCATGTTCAGTCCCCCTCAAAGAGGGTGTAGGGTGTTTGGTCCAGTAATATCTGAACTGGCCTCAAGCCCCTTCATCACAACATTTTAGAGGTGAAACTCCTAGTATCTTGCCCAGCTATTTGGTATGCAGCATCTGTGGGAGCAGGACCAGCGATGGTGTGGCGTGGACATCGGCATCAGCTGCAAGGCTGATGTGTGTTTCCTTCCCCAGGGCTGAGCTGCCACCGTTACTCTCCAGTTGTGCCTGAGCTCGAAGCTGTCTCGGGGCTACATCACGAGCATGTGCCTGCCTTTGACTGCTTGGTGACCCCAGGGTTGTTGTGGCCTCTGTGAGAGCATTTGGCCATCAGGTACTGATGCTGCATGACACACCTGTCCATTTTAAACCTGAAAGACTCTATTTATGCAATCAGTGGAGATGAGGTAATGAGTGAAATTTGTGAAAAACCTATTTTTTGCTGAACTTCTGGTTTTGCATGAGCAAAATTGCTGTAAAATTGCAGTATTTTTGGAAAATTATCTCCTCCTCAAAAACCTCCAAATAATTTTCTTCAGTTTTGTGTGAGATGTTTTCACGGAAACTTTTGAAGCAGATAGTCATTTTTTCTGGCTTTATTTTTATTCCACTTGGGCAATTATTGATCACATGGACTGGCTTACTATTCTCTGATTCTCTTGCATCAAGAAAGGGAAGAGAAACCATGGTGACTTACTTTTTTTTTTTGCAAGGGTAAGTTATATTGTGAATCTTTCTGCCAGAAAACAAGGTGGCAATTAACTCATTCCTTTTTACTAGTCAAACAAAAGTGGGATCTGACTGATGTGATTTGCAACTGACAGCATATCTCCTTTTCATTATCAATACACACTAGGCTAGACAAGCACCTGATGTGTCACATACACGTAACACATACCTTTTCCTAGTCTGTAGCTACCTGGCTGCACTCTCCCGTCTCTGGGGTGTGTGTGCTGCACACAGATATTTTTAGTGTCCTCCTTGCTTTGATCTGTCAAGGCTGCTTTTCCCTGAGAGTGCTTTTATTACCTTCTTTCTTCTTTCCGTGATGAGTTCCTTACACTGAGTACCAACTTTTCACTGGACATGTGCACTTCCTCATGCAACACAGAGGAGTATTTGCTGCCCCAGGATTTGATACATTGTCAGGACATGAGAGAGATCCTGCATTTTCAGACAGTTATAGATATCAAAGGACTCACAGACAGGTGCAGAGGAAGCAGATGTAACATCAGAGATCTGTTTTTCTACTAAGATGTCCTAGAAATGCCAAAAACTGTAGGGAATAAAGAAATCCTTGGTTACATCTGACAATGAATAGTGAACTGTTAGGGACTGCAGGTTCCTGTTGATTTCAGAGGTTGGAAAGTGCTGCTTCCTTGCAAAACTGCTGCTACAAAAGGTCTTTCAGTAGAGGCTCCATGCAAAGCAAGAGGTATTTCAGGTTGATCTTGTGTGACAGAATGCCTGTGGGGTCTGTGAGATGCAGTCATGAACTGCTTCCCTGGGATGTGCCAGTCTTGCACATCCCTACTGGAAACAGTGAGCTATCATATGCTTTTTTTATGTCTCTGAGCATATTTGAAGACAAGCCACTGTGCATGAGCACTAAACCATGCAAGAATGAACCTGGACCATTAGGCACAGGCTTGGCAAATGCTGTAAGTGTGAAGCCAGGAGACCATTCTTCTCTTTTCTGCAGTGATGATAAACATTGAATGCACCCTCCATCAGTGGGAAATGAGAGAAGTCTACAACAGTGTAGCTAATAACCCTCTGGTCAGGATGCTCACGTGGGAGATAGATAGGAAGTCCATATCCACATCTGAGGTCTAAATCAGGCAGAGGAGGGAACACACATACTCACATAAAATGGTGAAGAGAAGTATTCAGCATCTGTCAAACAGTCAGCATTCTTCATTTGAACAGTAACATCGCATTTTGTATAAAGCAAGCTGGTGAGTGTGTAGGACAGTAGTGGACCTCCCTTGGCCTAACTCATCAGGATGCCAACAAGGAAGGGCTTGCTCATGTCCATAGCCCGCTGAATACACCGACTGATGAGTGTGAAAGGTGGTGTTTTTTCTTATCACACCAAATGCGTGGTTTTCCATACAAAAGAAAAACGCTTTCACATCCAACTCGTGTTGACTAGATTCCCATCATACTTAATATTCTATTATACACTAGATTTTCCTGGACTATTTCTTTTTCAGGGCTTGAATTTTACTCTCACTCTTCTTCCTTGCAAGAATAAACTTTTCTGTTTCTGGCTTCTCCCCATCCTTCTTCATAGATGTGGAGACAGGGGATCCATTTCTGGAGATAGCACATTGTCTAGAAAATCCTTTTTTGTCAATAAATTACCCTTTTCTTCTCAAAGACCATTTCTATATCCCTTACTGACCTCTTGCTCCTGGTCTGCTTGTAACATATATTAGTTCTCTCAGTATCCCACCTCCCCTGCTGCCCTCCCCCCATCCCAAATTTTGTGATTTTTCTACTTGATTTATCATGCTCTTTCTTCATTTTATTCTTACCATCTTTTTACTCTATGGACAGACATTGCTACTGTCGGTGTCCAGTAGCTGAGGTCACCAGATAAATGTCGATATTTGGCAGAGTTGATATATATGTCTCTATTTTTGTTACAGGAGTATCAGTCGGAGATGAGAGCTCCAAAGTGTTCCCATAGCTTCATCTTCAGTTCTTGCTCTGAAGAGTATAGGGGCTGAACAAAGAGTGGCACCATACTCACAATACTTAACTTGTCTTTTACTGGACTGACTTTCAGTCTAAGCATGAAGGAAAGTCAGGTAAATATTTATCAACTTGATTACTATCTGAACCTAGCCATGTGCTTGTGGTTCGGTTATCAGGAGCAGTAATACAAATATATTTGTGGAAGGGTACTGTTGGATTTTTGCAAATATGGTATGTCTTAATTCCTAGTTGTACTTTAAAGTAAAGCTGCAAAGTTAGAAAGTCTGCCTTATGTTCTTAAGGACAGTAAGGACAAATAGTCACCCAAGGATGAGCCTCCATAAGGAAGAAAATGTGCATAAATCTATCAAATGTTAGAAATGAAAAATCTGACCTTTTTTTTTTTTACTTGACCTGCAGTAAAGAGAAGTTAATAGTAATTTTTCAGATGTGCTTCCAATCATGAAGAATTTCTGGTGCTAATGGTTTTGGTACTGTTATATTTGTTATAAGCAATTCATTAACACTGCCTTTTCCCATATCATCATAAGCTTTCTTATAAGGAAATAGCTGAATTTTGCTATTGTAAAAAGGAAAAAATTCTCTTCTGAATCGGTTAAAGTTTATCACAGTGTAAAAAACAAAGAGATAAAAAAGCTTGGCTTTTAACATCAGGAAATTGCATACATTTTGCTTGTTCTAGTGTTCCCCTCTGGAATACTTCCACAGGTATAACAGCCAAATGTTGCCAATGCCAACAAGACTGGCAAGGTCAATGTCCATGTTTAGGAGCCTTTGTGGAGATTACAGGAAGGTGTGAAGGTCCTGATAAAACCATCCCCAAGCCCAGCACCCAACTCCATGGTTTTGCCTCCACGATCCTGAAACACTCCATTGATTCCAGACATATTTTTCCAGTTTCGAGAGGACAGTAAGGTAAAGTCCACCCTTCCAACAGACCACACTCAGCTCTGCATATGCTACTACTCTAGTCTGACAGAACATCTTCACCAGCAGGTTTGGCCCTCTGAAGTATTCCATCATGTTTCTTATTCACTACAACATGGGCTTAGCTTAACACTAGTAGCCAAAAAACACAGTTACACAGCCACCCATTTGCCCTTTTCCTCTGGGTGCTGGGAAGTTGAGGTGCCCTGCAATGTCTTAAAGGTAACTGGAACCTGAATTGGGGGAAAACGATAATAAATGCAATTGGATGAATATGCAAATTCATGCAAATATAGGAGGAATATCACTTGGCTGGTGATAATTTTAATTAAAAAAAAAAAAAAAACAAAAAACAAACCAAAGCCAAGAGTAGCTTTTAGTGCCACTATTTTCAGATGACTAAAAAAACGTTTTTTATTGGTTTTAAGTGTTGCTGTTTCAACAACGGGAAAAACACAAGCATCATGAATTGTGAAAGGAAGAACAAATCCTGGGGGATTTTGATGGAGTGATACACTGGAAAGCAGAGGCATGATGGATAATGTTGGAAAACAGTAATATGATAAGATAATAATAACAGAATACATTTTAAACTAAGCCACATGGAGGGTCATGAGGAGAACAGTTATACACAGTTTAGAGAGAAGATTATTTCGGAGTAAGAGAAAAAGGGGATGGATAATAATTTGAAAACACTTTTTATCTTATAATAATAACCTCAAGAAACAAAAGAATTGCCTGTTTAGCTTAGTTTAGCCTTTTCCTCTATAACATCTGAGCAAGTCTGTAATGAAAAGTAGTGAAAATTTCATTGGGGTTTTCTGGTGAATGTAGAGCTGAATGTACAAAGATCTGCAGCAAGAAGTTATCTGCTCTATTATACTGCAAGGGGGAATAAGAGAAAGAAATGAAATCTGTACAATAGAAAGAAGACTGGATATCTAAAAGGATTTTTATTCTGCTTTTCTAAGGAAACTAGATTTATCTGACTATGCTGCCTGTATTCTTTTGTGTCTGTCAGCCTGACTCATGATTTTAGAATGTGTTGGCTAATTTCAACTTAATGGGCAGAAAGGTAGAATTATCAAAGTTACTGTGTTCCCATTAGTGCCCAGGATAGGGTATTTGAACTCTCACTGAGCATAGCTCTATTACTAGACACCAAGAATGCACAATGGACAGGGAAGTATGGATGAAAGGCAGAGGAAAACTCCCCCCCACCCTGAAAGTTCTTTTGTTCACAGTGCTTCTGGTAAGTGTGACATTTCTTTTCTAAACTTGAAGAAAAAAGATGTCTCTACCTCAACATGGAATCCAAAATGGATCCGTGCTCACTGATTAGTAAAAAACTACAGAGAAGATGGTTAGAGGTCGATACTTTCCATTTAGAGTGAGTTGGTCTCCCAGAATGCTCAGCTTTGCTTCTCCAGGAATTCCTGGGGACAAACTGATGATGGAGAAATAGAGAAAGTGGATAATTCTCTATTCTCCCTGAAATGGGGAAAATGAAAATCAGAATGATGGACATAATGGAAAGACCTTATTCAAGGTCAGGCGTGACGGAGCTCTGAGCAACCTGATCTAGTAAAGATGTCCCTGCTTACTGCAGGGGGGTTGGACTAGATGCCCTTTAAAGGTCCCTTCCAACCTAATGCATTCTGTGATTCTGTGATTCTAAGAGGGTGAAAGTGTGAGGTATGCCTGATTCACAGAAACACACCTGTATGGTTTACAACAAAGCCGATCATACTTAATGGGGGACCAGTAAGTGGAATAAAATGGTCACCTGTGAAGTCTAGGAACTTCAATCACCCTGACACAATATTTTAAAATGTTCTTATACCTACCCTCAGTTACCCTATGAAGGGAGAAAATAGGAACATTGATCCTGAGATGCAGCCACAAAAATATTTTAAAATTATAAGTTTTAAAAGGAAGAAAACCCAACCATCGCTTGGGGTTTTGCTAGTAGCTATCAGAAAGGGATGTCTCTTGGCAAACTTCCCAAGTCATTCATACTACACACTGATGGAAATTGTGTTTTGACAGGATCAGGATTCAGAGGAACAAGTTGAGAAGCACCTGACCAGATGACAGCGGAAATTGGAGCAGAACAGCATGAAAGCAAAATAAAGTGGTGCTCGTTAGCAGAGGAGAACTAGCTCTAGTGTTGCCATAAAAATACCTTCCTACCACAGCTCAGTTGACATGTGCCACTCCTCAACAGCAAGTCATTGGACTTGTAAAATTTGCCCGAGCCACAGTGTGAAAAGAAGACATGTAGCATGGAAGTTGGTGCACCTGAGGTATGCATGGGAGCTCCAGGGAGCAGGACTTCTCCAGGCTGTGAGGGATAGGGTTTGATTTTCTATGGGAATTCTACTGGAAGGAAATGACAGTGCAGCTGAATTGTAAATCTTTTCAAAGTCCCTATCAAAAAACTGGAAATGAGTGATTCGTTTTCATAAATCAAAGTTGAGCTTCATTGCTTTTCTTACCCTCAGGAGCTCATTAGTTGCTATGGAGAGCTTCTACACAAATACAATATTGTACATATGGGAAGTGAACATCTAGCTGACAGGAAAGTCTAGGAGAACACAAACATAAATTTCACAGGAGGTCAGAAGGAGTTGTCAATTTAGGTGAATAATGACTGCTATAAATATGTAGTGCAGCCTTAAAAAATTAAAGTGTAAGATTTATTAAAATGTGGCATGTAGATAATGGGTTTGGCTTGAGAGATAAGGCTGCCATTCATATAACCTTTTTTCATTTTTCACAGCTGCATTAAAACAATGCATCACTCAAATAACATTAAAAATGCATCAGCTTCAGTAAAATTATTAATTACTATTTTGTGCCTAACAACAGAACAATCTAATTACCAATTTTTCAAGACTCAAAGACCCTCCTTTTGGAAATCATCAAAAATCATATTCTTAGTTTAGAAAAATTCCACCCCCTATATGCACCCAAGCACAGAAATATCCAGGGTTGTTCTTTACCT
This sequence comes from Heliornis fulica, assembly GCA_013399135.1. Taxonomy (NCBI): domain Eukaryota; kingdom Metazoa; phylum Chordata; class Aves; order Gruiformes; family Heliornithidae; genus Heliornis; species Heliornis fulica. The sequence goes on along the minus strand of VXBZ01005238.1, from coordinate 6,261 downwards.
CCCTTTACCGCAGTGCTCTTTCCGATTTCCACTCTGATTAATGTGGGCAAAAATTATTGTTATCATGAAGTATTTTCATCAATTCCTGGAAGGCAAGTCTTTCCCTGTGTGTGCTACTTTATTCCCATCAGCTTGTGGTAAAACTTGTGGATAATTCAGGTCGGGAACCTCCAGAAAAGAGTAATATTTGTAAGTAAAGTATTTCTTGAGGTTTAGCAGATGAACCAATTAGTGACTGGACAAGAGCTGTTTGTGGAATGTTAATCATTTTCATAGTCACTCATATATTATGGGGACACGAGTAGTAAAGTTTTCACAAGTAGCTTATTTCTTGCCCTTAAATTTGTTTCCAGTTGCAACCTGAACAACTCTACAAAGATTGTATTCCTCCATCAGTTAGTCTGCTTGGGGATTTTGTAACCAAAATATTTCCCAACTGGAACTGAGTGACACTGACATTTTTCACGGTGGGCATATTCGGTCGGTTTTCAAATTTCCGCAGACAAGGCTTTTGCATCTTATCAGTTTTGCTTTGCAGTTCAAATTCAGCAGATTTGATTTCCTGAGTAAGGCCTGAGCTCATCGTTAGTGGAGTCGGCCTGGTGTTTTCTAGGCTTTTGTCTGCTCATACTCCCAGGTTATGTGGTGAAACAGTTAATAGCTGAGGGTAATGGTGAGATGGGTGACTGTAAGCACAGCTGCATTTGTTAGACAAAGGTCTCTTTAGCCTGGGATTTCAATGGTGGCCACGAGTGGATGCTTAGAAAGAACATCACTTGGCAGAATAATATAAATCAGATCTAGGGAATATGAATCAGTACAGTCATCGGAATCTGAGTTAATCTGGATTTCTGAAATCTAATCCTTACATTCCTTTGCTTGTTTTAAATAACTTCAATAGCAGTAGTACAAACTTCAAGTTTTTCTGTCACTGAATCCATGGAAGTTACGACGACACTGGCACACTCAAGGGGATTCTGACAGCCCAATAGTCAATTTTGAATATGTAGGAAAAGAAGTCAGAAGAACCGTAGCAAAGTTGGGTTGTTCAGCCTGTAGAAGAGGAGGGTGAGGGGAGATCTTATTGTGCTGTGTGGCTTCCTGACAAGGGAGAGCGAAGGAGCTGGTGCCAATTTCCTCTCTTTGGTGACCTAAGGGAACGGTACAAAGCTGTGACAGGGGAGGTTTAGGTTGGACATTAAGAAGAGGTTCTTTACTGAGGGAGAGGTTGGACACGGGAACAGCATCCCCAGGGAAGTGGTCCCAGCACAGAGCTGGACTGAGCTCAAGCAGCATCTGGACGATGCACTCAGTGACATGCTCTGACTTGGCTGGCCCTGTGTGGAGCCAGGAGTTGGACTTGATGGTCCTTATGGGTCCCTTCCAACTCAGGAGGTTCTGTGATTCTAGGGAAGTTCTAATACACTTTTAAATTGTTCAGATAACATATATTTTCAAAAGATGAGTTACAGAGATGACTGATGAAATTAATCTGAAATTAAGGGGGAATTTTATTCCAATGCACCTGCTAAAATAACTTAACTGCCTGAGTATTTCCAAATGCTATTTTAAAATAAACATAACTATGGATTTGACTCCATACCACGTTTCTCCAAATATAAATTGCACTGTGGATAGTACCTTGCAACCCATGAGCACTTGCAGTGATATTAAAAAGTTATTTTCAACAAACCCCTGTAATTCCCTAAATTACCACTCATATTGGTGGGGAAGGCAGTAGAAGTACTTATCTGAAACTTTTTTGTTTGTATCTTCTTTCTAGGTGTAGGGGGGAGACAGAGGAGGCTTTTTGAAGTAGTGCATCAGAGGAGGAAGCGAAATGCATCACATACCAAAAGCTTAGAATAAAACAAAATAATGAGGACTGCACAGTCAGGCTGCTCTGCACTCCAGATCCTTGTCAGATCTGTCTACATCTCTTCTTAGCTTTTACTGGTGCAGTACATATCAATACTGGAAAATGACTATTTAGATAGCCCTGTAAGCACTTCCAGCTACTTGAGCAGCGTGTCATTCATCATCGTGACTACTTGTTTGAAACTTCTGACATTTACATCATTATTCTTGGGGGGTGGGGGGAGGCAACTTTGTTGGTAGTTTTAGAAATATTTTCTCTCTCTGTAGCACCTCATTAACCTGATTAGGGATTCTCATACCTCTACTTTCACTGCAAAACTGAATTCACAAATACTGCGGTGCCTCACACAAGAGATGATTAGGGATTCTTTTTGAGTGTACCCACCCTAAACTGCCTAGTATAAGTAACTAGGAGGACAAAAATAGGATTTCAAATTCTCAAAATTAATTAGGAAGACTATGAAGAGCTGCAGTAGTGATCAGGGTCTTGGTTAGTTCCAGACAGAGTGTTCTTACCAGTGTAATGGAAATAATTCAGTTTCTCTAGGATGGGCACAGTTACAGCTACCTTACATCGGAGAAAATATTTCCATGTGGAAAAAGCACAGAAAGAAACTAGTAAGCAATAACCTTAATACCAGTGCAGCAATACAAGGTCTATCAGTCCATAAAAGACTAACACAAAAACAAGGATCAATTTTTTTTCTTTTTCTGTCAGAGCTGTATATGTAGAAAACAAAAGACATAACAAGGGTTAGGTCATATATTAAATGAAACTCATGGTCCATTTTGGAGGTACATTCATTTTGGTTTTAGTCCTCTCAGCAAATACTTTCAGAATAGTGTTACCCCACTGCTATTTTCCATGGTTTCAGTGTTTCCACCTGAAACTGGTGCTACAGTGCAAGTGCCAGTGGGACCAGTCACACCTGCAACTGGTGTGACCTGGTGTGCAGTGTGGGGACCAGGGCCAGTTGCAGAAGCCTGCGCTACCAAAGAAGCAATAACCTTGTTTGCAAATGCTCTCGGATTCTTCCTGAGCTCATTAAAAACATGCGTAACTCTGGTATTTGCTAGTTATCCCTCATTTTCCATGCCCCTAAGTAGGCAATGGGCCAGTGGAGACAGTCTGAGTGCCAGGGCTGAGTTACACAGCCACACATCAAGCTCTCCGATAAAACCGTGCTCAGGTTTGAACTACAATTGAGATGCAAGCAGTCTGAGATGTCTCTAACGGTGCTCTTGCTCACTTGCACTACCTTGCAGTCAGCTCCCCTTTCCAGTAGCAAGTACATCGTTTCTTCAGTGTGGCTGGCACCTGTCCAGCTGGTAAATGTGTTTAACAGGAGAGCTGCTAAACTTTCTGTTTGCTTACAGGAAAGGGTTTTCAACCTCCCCTCGGTTTTGTCTCAGTGTCTTTCCATTAGACTTGAAGTGGCCATGACAGGTTCCGTCCTCGGTATGTGGTGCTGGTACCTGCTGCTGAAATTCAACACTCTTCCACTTCCAGCAGATGAGTGCTTGTTATTCACATCCTTTATTCCCACTGCGGGCACAGGGGTCTTGTGCCATGATTTCATGGTTTATTTTATTTTTAGGCTTATTTAACTCAGGAGGTGAAGGTAAAGATTTTTTTCCCCCCTTTTCCTCTTACTTCTGAATCTGATTATCTCAGAAAAAAATTATGCAAAGAGTATTGTTAGATTCCCTTACTATGGATTCAAGTATTCAAGATCCGGAGTTTTCTGTGGCCTTGGGGTAATCTGGAATTAAACATGGTGTCACTGGCTCTCTGACATGTTTCCCCTGAGGGTAATGTAGATTGAACTCTCCGGTACTTTATCTGCAACAACGCTGTTTGTGCCTGGATGGACTTCTCTTCAGGCACATTTTGGTAACCACGTACTCTGAGCTCCACTCTATTCAACATCCCATATGTACTTTGTGCCATATTACTGACCTTTTATTACATCCTATTGTGGCAATCTCTTTTCTAATAAAAAATCCCATCACATGGAGCTATTTCATCTCCATAATCCCAGTGCCTTTTGTATAGTTGGTGGTGCTCAGACTATTTCTTCTTAGCTCCAGTCTAAGATAACTCTCTCAAGCTGCTGTAGAGTTGGGTCATTTTACATTTCTTGCTCAAATTTGTCAAATTTTGTATCAGTAATAGGTAGCACTTTAATCACACTTACTTCAAACCCTTCTTACTGCAGCTTCTTGCTTTCAGTGTTTATCAGTACTCTTGAAAGCATGTCTGGTATACGAAGCTCTTTGCTGGGACAGTATTTCAGTTTAATGAGGAGTTTTGCAATTTTGTGATCATTTTCTGAAGTCTAGGTAGTGCTTTGCACAATGATCTCTGTAATATGGCTTCTGAGGTTTCACAGCTTGCATCTTCTCTGACCTATTTCTCTCTGTAAACATATTTATGCAGCTGCTCACAGACAAGAACGGTTGCTGATGTCTATTTTCCAGGATGAGAATTGCACTTTTGTGTTAGAGCTAGTATTTGAGAGGGACACACAGCCAGGGAAGGGTATGTTTGTTACAGGCTGCATTTGGATTCTTTTTTGGCTCTATACAAGTGGGAATGGGCAGCTGCTGCTGCCTCCAGCGTGCTGTTTCACTTCCTTGCTATTTGCTAGAGACTTCTCTTGCTTCCTACTGTACACACCACCCCTGTGTTTTCTGGATGACTTTTGGCAAGGTTGAATCTTTCCAAGGTTTCTGATTTTCAAGGTGGGGGTGTCTCACTCAGTTTCACTGTGCATCAAGGTGCTGCATTTTGTAAATACAAAAAAGGAAACTCATGTAACTTTAACAAAAGCCTTCAGGCTCAAGTCTTCATAAATATTCTTGTGTTTTATTTTCCATGCTTCCCCTCAGTCACTGAGATTCAGTTTAGTCTTGTCATCTGGTCAGTTTATGAGATTCCCTTTATTTCCCTAAGGGTGACTGGCAGAGATTGCTCTGAGAAGGACTTCTGCAGAAGCTGGACCTGAAGGCTACAAGTAGCCTAGGGCTCACTTAGCTGTTAGTTACACAAATTTGGTAACTAACTAGAAGTGCTGTGAGAAGCACAGATATCCAGGCTCAGCCTCTGCCCTGATACAGGACAGTGACCAGACAGGGCACCCTGAGTAGAGACTCCGCTTACAAATGCCCTTGGAATGCACAAGGAGTGTGTGTGGACAAATCAGGTCTGGGTTGACATCCCATGTGCTGCCTGCCTTGCAGATTGCTCAAGGTGGGAGAAAATCAGAAGCTCACCCTGGGCCTCACTAGAATTCCCAGCAGCCTTTGTGCATCCCAGTCCATGTCGCAAAGGGCACTCAGGTCCTCTGACAACTACCCAGCTCCTTGGATCCACCAGCCAATTTACTAGTGTAGTCTATAACCAGTTCTCAAGCCACATTTCTGTGTGCAACGGATTCCAGCCCATGTTGCCTATAATAAATGTGATAATTAAAAGCTGATACTGCAGCTAATACCCATTAATTCACAAGGAAACAAAAAAACCCAACCCCTAATGTTAATATATAAAACTAGTATGGATGATACTGTTGTGAGTGTGTGCTACAGGCCCCCTGATCAGGAGAAGAAGATTGGTGAAACCTTCTTCAAACAGCTGGAAGTAGCCTTGCGATACCAGGTGCTGGTTCTTATGGGTGACTTCAGTTACCCAGATATTTGTTGGAAAAGCAACAGGGCCAGGCTCGCGCAGTCCAGATGGTTTCTGGAACCTGTTGACGACAACTTCCTCAGCTCGTCAGCTTCTCC